>CM077464.1:157365217-157814153 GCA_039654755.1 Calcarius lapponicus | reverse complement strand
CTTCCTTCCTTCCTTCCCTTCCCTTCCTTCCTTCCTTCCTTCCTTCCTTCCTTCCTTCCTTCCTTCCTTCCTTCCTTCCTTCCTTCCTTCCTTCCTTCCTTCCTTCCTTCCTTCCTTCCTTCCTTCCTCTCTCCACCCTCCTGCCTTTGTCTCCACTCCTTTATCATTCTCTTTTATTTTCCCTTTTGTTTTCTATCCAAATTCCTTGAATTTTCTTTTGAAATGCCTTGGAGGCAAGGAAACTCAAACAACCACATCACTTTTCCAAACTTGCAGCCCAATTGTTACATTTTTAATTGCAGTAGGTTATTTAATGTTATTTTAGTGGTAGTGAGCATTCCTGAGCCAACTCATTCTTCTGACACATCTCTTTGCAGAACGTACTCTGTAGGACATATTGTCTCTTGCTCTTAAAATATTTGAGAGCTTTGGGGATTTTTTTTCATAGGGGAAGGTTCTAAAAAAATTATGTTTGAAGGCTTAAGTCCCTCCTCATCAAACATATCTCATATTTGTTTACAGGAAAGGGGGGATCTGCAGTTAAATTACTCTCAGAAATGCTTCCTTCAACAAGAAGGCCTTACAAACCAAGGACACAGGGGGTTCCTGGGCTGCCAGTGCCCATGGGCAGCTCCTGCCCAGCCTCTCACCCACCTGCACCCCCAGGTCCCTCTGGGCAGGGCTGCTCTCAGTCCCTTCCCTCCCCTGCCTGGATGGATACCAGGGGTTTCCCCAGCCCAACTGTGGCATTCACGTTCTCTGAAAAAGTCCCTTCACCCAGGAGTTTTCTCCTGGGAAGCTGAGAAGCCTCAGAGAAAAAGGAAAACAATTCTTATCTCATTTGCTTCTCCTCAGTTTTGCTCATGTGGAATGTGTTTGGAGATTGTTTACCCCACAGGTGATTGTTTCACTGGACTCTGGTGTGAGGAGTTTTCACTCTTTGGCCAATCAGGGCCAGGCTGTGTCGGGACTCTGGAGAGAGTCACAGGATTTCATTATTGTCTTTTTAGCATTTTAATAAGTATCCTTTCTGTATTATTTAGTATAGTTTAGTTTAGCATTCTTTACTACAATATAGTATCATAAAGTAATAAATTAGCCTTCTGAGAGCATGGAGTCAGAGTCATCATTCCTGCCTGCCACAAGGGTCCCTGCAAATACAACACAGCACCAGCACCTGGTCTTGTTAAACCTGATGAGATTTCCATGAGCCACTTTTGTCCAGGTCCCTCTGGATGGTCCCATCCTTCAGGGCTGTCAACAGCACCACTCAGCTTGGTGTCATCTGCAAATTTACCCACACAGAGCTTCCTAGTCCTTCCAGTTATGGGCCTTTGAAATGTTGATAATGTAAGGCTATTAGAAGTTGAAAAATGGTCCATGTGTATAGGTATGGAGCAATTTTCCCGATCTCACTCACAAAAAAAAGTAATGTTTGATATTGAAGCCAGTGAATAAAGTATTACAGGGAAGGAATTATTATGTATCCCTATTCAAGAATTATAATTTTATAATTATAATTTTATGAGAAAGAGGTCATTACTAACAAAACTAATTTTCTTCTGCAGAGTTACAGTTTGGTTGATATGGTAACTACCTTGATAAAATGCATTTGTTCTTTATAAAGTACATTTTTTCTTAGGCATGGTTACTGTGTATTGAATTGCATTTGCATTAAAAAGTACCACTCTACAATGGATTAAAAGCTGACTGATCTCATGTAGCAGGTGTCAGTGGAAAGTTATCATTCCTGGTGCAACTGTAAAAGAATATTTAGCACTTCTGGTGCTATTAAAAATTTCCATGAACCCCATGGATATAAATGCAAAATCTTTGCTGATAAAAATTTTGGATAAAGCAAATGATTGACAGAATATTATATAAGGTTGCAGACAAGAAAGAAGTTTTAAACAATACATATTTAAAGGCAACTGCAAGCAGAGGATGTAACAGGCAGGAGAGGCTGAAAGCTCAGGTCATTCAGCTGTACTTTCTCTTCTGTAAATCTGTAAAGATTCACAAATTAGCAGAGCCTTAGCTGCAGTGCAGATTTTTTACTGTCTCTACCATTTGCAGTGGGTGCTCATTAGTGCAAATCCTCTGAGCATCACAAGTGTTTGCTCAGTTTTGCCTGGCAGTAGCAGAAAAAATGGGCATAAATGCTCTTTGACACTAAAATGTTCGCCTGTGTCTGGGGTTTCATAGAAAGGCTCCAGCAGAAGGAGGGCAGCTTTCTTGCCTTCCCAACAATGCAGCCCTGGGTGTGGCAATGAGGCCTGGGGGCTCCTTGGGGCTGATGGATGTGCTGTCATCCAGCACTCTGCTCCTTTGGACATGCAGAGCCGTGCTGATAACTGGAATGGGAAAGTACCAACCTAGTTTGAGCCTTTGTAAATTATTTTGTGGCTGGAAAGTCACTGGAAAGTGAGCATTGCAATAAACTTCTTTCCCTTGCCAGCTATTTATGTTCATTCCTTAGATGCAGGCAGGAGGGGTGGAGTCAAAAGGAGCACAGGACATTTGTAAAATACAGGCAAAAGTGGGGCTACAGTTCAAGAGGCAATAAAAGATTGTCCCTATCACTATCTGCTCATGTGAAAGGTCCATTCCACACTTTTTGAAAGGCCCTTTTAATTAAGGGAAGGTGCTATAAGATCTTCCTGGAAATTTCCCTTCTCCAGGCTGAACAACCCAAGCTCTCTCAGGCTGCTTTCACAGGAGAGGAGCTCCAGGCCTCACATCATCTCAATGGCCCTCTAATAAGTCCAGTGTTATACATATTATGATATACATTTATTATTATTATTGTTGTTACTATTGTTGCTGTTTTATTATTGTTATAATATTGAACATGTACAGACCTGCTATCTCCACCAGTTCTTTCTCATTAAAATGATCCCTTGAACTACCTGCCCCCATTGTTTACAAGTGTGCAATAACCTATTGATCTGGGAAAACAAAGCAGAAATAAAAGTTATTTCAAAGATTTGGCAGGAAAGGGGTGGATACATAGACAGTTCTCTGTGGAAAAGCATTTATCTGCAATTGTGTTGACACTAATTGGGAGCATGAGAAGTGGCTGACAAAGGCTGGGTATTTTCATGACTTTTTAAAACCTGTGTGTAGGGGTGAACTCTCTACAAAGTTTTAGTCATTTAACTCCAACTTCTGCTTGAACAAAGTCAGGGAGGTTTTCCAGAGTAGGAGCTGTCCTTTCTGAAAAGCTTGGGCAGCACCTCGATGTCAGAAGTGCTTCAGAACTTCCCTTCCTGCCAAGCTGGGAGTGGAAGCACATTCTGTATTTTCTTAAGGTTTTTTGTGATTTTCATGCAGATTTACAGACAGAAAGATATAAACTCCTAGAGTGTTGTCCCAACTGATGGAAAGTCTCAGTTAATCCATTCTGTCTTCCCGTCTGGTCAGGCAGAAAAAAGCAGCTCAGAACCAGACATAGTGTACTGGGTTTCTTGTCCATCATGAAATTAGGCTACAGGGGAGAGGAAGGGTATTTAGGATGTGCAGATGGGATGGGATTATTGCTGAGGTGCCATGTGCAAATTCTGAACAAAACCCAGAAGATCAGATCAGCCTTTGTTCGTTCTGCAGCTTCCACAATGATGTGTTTCCTTGGGATAATTTTGTCCTGGTTCTTTTGCTTTTCAGATGTCCTGTGCCCAAATGTCCACGTGGAAGGAGACCGGTTCAAACACACCAATGGGGGCACTGATGAGATCCCAGGTAAACAGAAACACATTCTGCTGTTCCTCTGGGAACTGAAATTAGCACAACTGTGCATTTATTGTGTGATGCTCTGATTAATTGTACCTTCCCTAGATGGAATTTTCTTATTCCAACACATGTTCAGTGGTGAAAAAGTGTATTAAAAACTGTGAGGCTCCAAATGAGTTATCTGTTGACAGCCAACACCAAATTAATCACAAACTTTCTTTTGATATGGCATCAAATTAAAAAGCCAGCAGAGCTTAGTGGAGTTCAATAAGCCTTGGAGATCAGTTTTTCTCACCACTGCACATTTAGTGAGTTTTAATGTCCATTTATTTGATCTGTGATTGTTGTGGAAATCCAAGCACAGTGGTAATTACCAGTGGAGAAAGGTTTATGTGTGCATTTATATAAATAAAAGATTTTCTGAAGCACTGGTGAGAGATCAAGGGGAAATACAGTGTGGTGATAGCTCTGCTTTTCTGTGAGCTCTGATATATCTTTTCAGCCAGCTGAAGGACTTAATGTTAGATATTTGCATGGGCTGTGCCTCTTTTCTAGCCTCCCAAGACTGCTTGAGCTGCTGGCAGAGAAAAGATGCCCATCAAGGCTGCATTGGGAATAATTGTGACTGACCCAAAGACATAAGTCACTGAAGTGGGAGGCTGAAGGTTCTTCTGCAGCTTGACTATGAGTAGAAATGCTCAGTGTTTGATAGCTTTGCTACTCATTCAGAATTTTTTCTTTGGGGGATTTTCACTGCCTGTGCAAAATATCAGCTCCAACTGTGCTGTCTGTGGGCAGCTTATTTTGGCTGCATTCTGATTACATCTGAGCCTGTGATAATGTTGGGTGGTAACATCTTTTGTGACCATTAGACCCAAGCAGATTATCCCCAAACACCTATTTTGAACTGATGTCTGTTGCTGGGTCTTGCATTAACCTGTCCTGAAAGTCCTTCTGTCTCTAAGCTGGAAAACTTTGGAGCAACTCAGTCTGAATGAACCTATCTGCAGGGGAAACTGGTGCTCAAAATGAGTAGGAGGATTCTGTCCCTTCTCAGATGATCACCTTCTATGTGATTCTTTTCAGAAGAATGGAGCTACAAGTGGATTCCTATTTCCAATTCATGTTTACCTGAATTTTGATTCAAGTGCTACCTAGTAAAACTCTATGCTTTTACTTGACTTCTAAAGCATATATTTTATTGAGCAATGTACAGCACAGGAATCCCAATTCAGATCTGGCACCAAAGTTTTGGGTAGAGTGAGGTGTACATACCTATATGCAGTAATATTTACATATGTGTGTATATAGACATATATATATACACACACACATATAGATACACACACACACATATATATAGACTCTTAGGCTCTTCTGTAATACTTTTTGAGGTATTTTTTCCTTTTATCTTCAAGTCCCACTTCCCTCTTAGGAATGAAGTCAATATTCAGAATGTTAACAGAAAAGATGACTTTGCTATCTGTATGTTAGTTCAGGTTGGAAGGATCCTATGGAAATCATCTAGTTCAAAATCCCACTCAAAACTGGGGTCTCCTTCGAAATTTGGCCCATTTTACAAGTACATCAGATGTCTCAGGACCTTGTATGATTGGGTTTTCAGTTTCTCTAAAGATGGAGACTTCATAGATCCTCTGGGCACTCTTCCAGTTTGGTCAGTATCACAGTGATTTTTTTTTTTTTTTTTACCCACTATATTAGGGAATTGCATAAGCAGGAATTAATTTTTTTGCAACATCTGATCAGGCTGATCATTCAGGGCTGTCATTTATTTGACCTAAGGGACATCTGTTCACTGTAAATATTTACCATTGCATTCAGTGTCTTAACAACAGATTAGTTACAGCATTTAATTAAAAGTGACAACTTCAGTCCCTCACCACCAATACAGAGGACTGTAGGAGGCTCCTGACTGCTCCAATATGGTGGAAAATTATTTATTTCTCATCTTGTTACTGGTGATCAGGAAAATGTGTGCCTCTTTCTTGGAAAAAAATGGAACAGATAGTCTGGGTCTGCTAAGGATTGTTGTGCTGCTGGAGATGGATCATATAAATCAAAGTGCTGTTCCGCTCCTTATGTGCTCCTTACTTACTCCATAGCATTTTCTGAAGACTCTGGGCTCCTGGGTCTGCTTCCAACAGAAAAACATTACCTTCTTCCAGCTAAATTGGAAAATTTCAGTTGGCCCACTGTGCTGTGCTTCCCATTCCAAAAGGATGTGTTGTGCTGGAAGGTTTTTGTCTTCCACCCCAAAGGAATTGCCCTTCAGCTTTGAGGCACAGCCTGTGTCCTGCTTCCTCACACTTGGGAGGGAGGTTCAGCTCTGGGATGTGTCTCTGGGTGACAGCACTCAGGGGGAGGCTGTCCTCTGCTGTCGGAATTCAGGACATCCCTCTGTCTGTCCTGGACTGCCCAAACCCCTGCCAGGGGCCTCAGAGACCCTGGCACAGAGCCCAAGATGCCTGTGACTTTGATTATGACCCATGGAAAAAGTTACCAACCTTATATGAGGATCTGCATGCCACAAAAATCTAAGCAGAATAATAATTAGTTTGTCACGGGGTGGAAAAATAGATTTTTTTTGGTTTTTAGAATGAGGGTTCAAGGGGCAAGATGAAGGAATCTGGGTGTGTCCAGCCTTTCTCCTTCTTCTTTGCCTCCATCTTCTGCTGTGATGTTGGCACTTTTAGATTGATTTAGAGTAGAAGCTCACAGTCTAACATAGGTGATAGGTATTGGGAAGTTATGGTAAATAATGTACACATAGTTTTTAGTATAAAAGATAACTGCCCTGAGGGTGGCCAGAGTGCCTCTGTCTGACCTGCTGAGCAGACCTTGGCAGGCCAGAGAAAGAATTTTATAGATAAGAAACAGTAAACAACCTTGAGACCGAGAACTGAAGAGTTCTGACTCCTTCTTCGACAGCTGGGCTGGGAAAAGAGACTTTCTAACATGTCTCGGGGTCACTCTGACCAGCGAGAGTCCCGAGACTCTGCCACCCAGCTCCTCCTGTGTGCAAGGATTTCAAGTTAACACCTGTGCCTTGTGCTCCTCTAGGAACCAGAACTGATCCTTGCCCAACAGGCTCCTAACACTGAGTTTCAGAGCTATGTCTTGCACAAACTTGTTTATAGATGGACACAAAGTTCAGTCTCATGGAGTAAAAGTTGCAGTAAATCTCATTCTGGGGACAGGGAAAACAGATTTAAAATCTTCTAGGATTTAAGACCTTTTCCTCTCTGAGTGGGACAAGACCTCAGAACTGAGGGTCAGAGTGCCAAAAATGTTTCTAAGGATTTTTAATTTTTTTTCTTATATTTTTATTGGGTGAAATGGAACAGTAGAAGGCACAGACAGTTGTTTCACACAAGGCATCACCAATTCCAGCCCATTCTTGCCTACCCTACCTGCATACAAGTTATATCATGACCTGCTACATTTAGTTCTGTGTTTGCATTTAAGTGGAAAGAATTGAGTCACTCTGAATCAGCAGAAGTAAAAATAGAAGCTAAAACATAAAATGAGCTGTAAAAGGAGGAACTCTGTGAGATAAAGGGAAACAATGGTGTGGCTGAGGTGGAAGATTCATGGGATTTTGTTAAGTCAGAGGCTGAGAATAGGAGTGAGGTAGTGAAAGTGGCTCCATGCAGAATCAAATAACTGCATCAAAAAACCCCATTGTGATCTGGAGGAGAGCCAAAGCTCTAGACTAGTATTTTCCTATAAAAGACAGATGATTTCTTTTCTTTAGACAAACTGGACTAAGTAAATCTCATCTATCTGCTTTTGTTGAGTACTGCATTGAAAGTCACTGCTAAAGTGGAAAAGGGTAGAGATAAATAAATGTAAAATGAGCCAGAAACTGCCTGGCAGGGAGACAATCATGAAGTTCCTAGGAAAGAGAATAAAGAGTTAGAGTGTGTGCAGTGATGAAATCCTTCAGGGTCCAGTTTTAGGTCTAATCTCCCCTGTGAGTTTCCACTCTGTGGATCAGGATCAATGGCTCCAAAACCCAGGGATTTTTTTCCAACTCTAAAAAGGTCAGTTCAAAAGGCCTGTTTTGGTAGGTATGGATCAATATCATGACTATAAGCTATAAACTCCTCCTATGTGTACTGGTGGGGTCTTAGTCAGCAGCTGTTTGTACATCACAGAGCTGGGGAAAATGCAAAGGTTGTTACTGGAGAAGGTAGAGAAGGGAAGAATTCCTGGGACTGGACAGGGCTTTTGGTTACTGCTCATCTAGAAAAGTTTGCTCAGACCTCCTTAGTTCAGGAAAGATGGATTCAGCCTTGAGGAGCTCTTGGTGTGTTCAGGAGCCAGAGAGAGGCAATTAAAATCCTGGGTTTGGTTAATCTTGCAGTGTGCAGGTGGAAAGGGGAGATAATATTGCTCTCTGTTAATAAATCAGGAGAACAGCAGGAGGGAGATATGGGAGCCACTCAGGCTGAAGGACAAAGGCAGCAATAGGAAATGACTGTCAGCTGTTTAAGACATACGTTCAAGACATCAGAAGGTTGAAGCTGTCAGAGATATGAAGCCCTGGGACAAGAGGTGAAGTGGCACTGATGGAGACAAGCAATGAGTGATGGATAGTCCTGAGTCCTCTCAGAGCAGAGGTTTGTACTCTCTGACCCCCTGATCTCAAAGCATTTAAATAAGAAATCTCCAGCTGCAGCACACAGGAAGGGCTGCCACAGTGAAAGAGGGTTGCATGAGCAAGAATATATAGGCAGCTTTACTCTACTACTGGGAAAATTTTGTCAGTGAAGTAAAGCAGCATCTGTTTAACAGTACATAACGTGAATTCAGAATATAACTCTGAATATGTTGCTGAATGCATTAGAAATCAACAGGGAGTTTTGAAAGAAAGGATGGGATTTACTTAGAATATCATTTTATCATCCAGGAAGTCTGATATTTTAAACTAATGCTTAATAATGGTTTAAACAAAGTCCTTAGAGCATTCTTGTGGGCACTATGTTTTGAATAGTTTTTTTAAAGAGAAACTAAGATAAAAGAAGTTTTAACTCATCTGCCCTAAAATGCTCAACACCTCCCTCCCCCCACCCCCTTTATTGTATATAATACTTCTTATTATGCTAAATTGTCTTTAATAATTCTTACTATGCTAAATTGTCATTTTCATTCCATCAGCATTTAAGAAAGGGTCACAAGCAAGCAGGAAAACACAATTATTATATTTTGCATCCTGTGTATTTTTAGAAGCTATAATATTGCATCAAAGCTACACCTGAATGTTATTTAAAATGAATTATACTTCTTGAGGTTTTAAGACTTCACATTTGAATTATTTGTATTTTAGACTAGACCTGCTGGATATGGGATTTGGTTGCAGAAATCTGGATGATCCCTAGAATTAAGAGTGAGCTGAGCTCTAGTCCTGAGCATTACCAGAGGAGATAATACTCCTCAACAGATACTGGCTGCTTTCAGGGAACTCTGCCATGGAAGTAAAGAAAGGCCTGAAGTGATTTCCTCAGAGTGCTAAGAAAAATAAACCCTGGGGAAGGACAATTCCAACCAACACATGGCATCAAACATCCCACACTGGATGGTGTTAATGGGGCAAGGGAGGAACATGAAAGCCCTGACTTTAACTCCCAAGGAGCCACACGGGCTGTGTGTGTGAACAGCAGCAGGAACTGCAGTATGGGTTCTGCCACAGACTGACCTCAGCCTCCAACTCTTCCCTGTCTCCAAAACCTCCATGAGAAAATGACCAGAATTCCAAAAGATTTATGACCTTTGTGTTTCTCTGTGACTCTCTAAAGGGTGTTTGGGAATTTTACAAGGAAGGCACTGGTAGTAAAACTGGTCCCCTGCAATTACAGACTGCAGTGGCTGTGTTTAGCTGTCAGTGTGTCTCCAGTTCCTGTGGTTTGCAGCACAGGGCTTACATTCCTGAGATGCCAGTGACTCTCTAGCTAATTACAATATCCCTGGGACTATTTATATTTGCCCACTAAAGCACGTGGTAGTTTGAGAAAACTGGAGTGTCCAGGCTGCTGGACCCACAGCACAAGCGCATTCGAATGATGTCCTCCTGGGGAAAAACGTGTATTTGTGGTGCCTGTGTGACAGGCATTGTGCCCTCCCTTTGCACTTGGCAGTCTCCTTGGGAAGCCCCCAAGGTGCCAGTGAATAGTCCATGAATAGCTGCAGAGATTTGTGAGGGATCACTGCCTTGGGACAGAGGATGCAGAGACACCGGCAGAGACTGCCCGTGTGCAGTGCTGGTGGAGCAGGCTGTAGATGCAGGCATCACCAATCTCCTCTCCATCCCTGGGGTTACGCACACACAGGCAGGACTGGAAGCAGCTGGGACATTTGTGAGAGATGGGGCAGAAGGATGAAGCTTTAGTCACTTAGCTCTCGTGGTTTTCAGTGGCAGTGCTAATGGGACAGGGCTCAGGGCTTCTTATTTCCTCCTCTCCCCACGTTTTCTCTAGGAAGTCCCCAAGAAAATATGAAAGTGGTCTGAGCTGAATTTGAAACTGAGTTCCTGACATGCAGACATCTGGCAATAGCGACTCTAAGTCCTGAGAAGCAAACAGGGGAAGGAACAGCTGACCTGTAACTGCAGTCACAGGAGTTATGGGAGTCTCCTGTCAGTGGAGAAAAATGGCTGGACTTGTGCTGTGAGGTGGATTTTCTCCTCTGGGTTGGTAGATGAGATACCTGCAGTGCAGGTGACCCTACTGAGGTCCTTTTGGCTCGTTTTTTGGGAGTCTCTGTACAAGTCTTATGAAGAGCAGCTGAGGGAACTGGGGGTGTTTAGCCCAGAGAAGAGGAGGCTCAGGAGGGACCTTATTGCTCTCTACAGCTTCCTGAGAGGAGGATGTAGTGAGCTGGGGGGCTCAGTCTCTCACTCCAGGTAACAAGAGACCAGAGGAAATGGCCTCAAGTTGTGCCAGGGGAAGTTTTGTTTGGATATTAGGGAAAATATCTTCACTGATAGGATGATCAAGCATTGGAACAGGCTGACCAGGGAACTGGTGGAATCATCACCCCTGGAAGGATTCTAAAGGCATGTTGATGTGGCACTTGGGGACATGGCTTGGTGATGAACCTGGCAGTGTCAGGTTAATGGTTGGACATAATCCTAGAGATCTTTCCAACCTTAATAATTCTGTGATTCTACTGTGCAATAATTAATCTTAACACTATAGCTTAGATCTCTGCATTTAAAAGGTCTTTGAAGTTTTTTCAGAGGTTGACAAATGGCTCACTTGTGTTCAAAGGCATTTTAATATCCAGTAACTCTAAAAAAACACAACAGGTTAAGCAGGCCAATAATTACCAATAAATCATCTGTGGCTTCTAAGCATGGCCACTGCAGGCCTGTGGGCTGGCTGTAAACTGTGCATGCCCAGTGCCCAGATCCACCAGTTATCCAACATGGGGACATTGGTTTCTCTAGGATTTGTGGTCAGCCAAGGAATTTCCCTTCTAAAGGAAACTGAAGAATTGGTGAGTGAAAATGCACAGTCACCCCACCAGGGAGTAGGGA
Source organism: Calcarius lapponicus (assembly GCA_039654755.1). Lineage (NCBI taxonomy): Eukaryota > Metazoa > Chordata > Aves > Passeriformes > Fringillidae > Calcarius > Calcarius lapponicus. The sequence goes on along the minus strand of CM077464.1, from coordinate 157,802,866 downwards.
GTCACCAAATTGTGCTTTGGGATTGGGAGCCTGGAAATAATGGAGCCTCCTCTAAAGTATGCACAACAGGGTGGCACCAACACAGCTGGGGTGAGTTCTTTGAATTAGGAAAAAAACCATGTTTTAAATTGATCTTTTTTTTCTTAATATGGCCAAAGATGTAGCTGTTACACAAGGCCATGGATCTGAATGGATTCCTGACTCAGTGAATGACCTGACAACATCAGATCTGTGCTGGAGCAGGTAGCCTGGCTGAGCTTCTCAAAAATGTCAGGAAACATGGAGATGGAAAGCTGAATTTACTTTAAAATGTGCTTCTGCAGGAAGTAAACTGGTTACAGCAGAGCAGTCCCTGTGAAAGCCTTTCTCTGGTCTGAGTCCCAGCAGTGACAAATTCTGACACTTCCATTCACAAAGAAGGTTTAGCAAGAGTTAATCATGCACATGAAAGTGATTCTTTGGCTGGTAGTATTTGCTTTCCCCCAGAAGTTAAACAATCTAGGTAGTTTTCTTATTCCAGTGCATTTGAGATTGATGAAAAGGAAATAAATTCAATTTTGACTGTTCATAGCCCAAGAAGCAACTAATCCTTTGGCTATAAAAAGACTAATAGCTTGTCTAACTGTGACATACTTTTAGATATTTTTCAGTCCAAATATTTTATATTAATTCTCCTTCAGAAACCATCCCATGGATTTTTCATCAGTGCAAGCTTTCTGGTTATTGTGGACACATGAGGGGAAGAAGGCATATATAGAATCTGAATGAAATACTCCTAATTTTTGGAGTTAAATTAGTCTGTCTCAAGAGAATTCTCTCTGATGATAGCAGTGCACAGGTTTTGGGGGAGTTCTAATCTGTTTTGTACTGTTCACCTGGCATAAGCAACCTTGACAGTCTCCTAAAGAGTAATCCCTACCTCCTTTCATGTTACTCCTTGTTCATCACATCTAAAATTAATGGAAATATTTTTATTTTAATGAACAGCTTATTGGTTGAGTTTTCTTGCAGCCCAGGCGGCATTACAGGGAGAATCTAGCAGATCTTAGTAAGATGCTTTTCCTTAAATGTATTTTCTTTCCTTAAAAGTAATACTAAAATTACAAAGTAATTGCTTGTACTGAGGTCCTCCCATCCCTATCCCAAGGAATGACTTTCCAGATGTGCCATTTTATGGTTTTCTGGAGGAACACAGAGCACCTTGACACCCGAGGAACTCAAAAGAGGCTTTCAAAATAGAGGAACTAATTAAAACCAGAACCTAATACAAATAGTCTCAGGTAATTCAGCTGGTACAAGCCTATCTGGCACACAAAGGACATCAAAGGAGTAATGAACTCCTGTTTAATCTTGTAAATCACTGGAGCAGGAAGGAGCTGAAAGAGGGCCTGTGGCACCAAGCCGAGTGTCCATTACTGAGAAAATGGAGATGACTTCAACACAAGAAAAGCCTTCAGTAATGAGCCAAAGGGTTCAGTGTCAAAACCAGCTTTCAGTGTTGCTCAATATGCCACTTGCAACTGTTTGAAAACTGAAGAGGCAGAAGGGTAAGAGAGAAGCCGGGGACAGATGCAGATAAACAGAACAATGCACCACATAAACTGTTGTGTTATTAACATGGGATCAGGTGTTGAAAGGTGCTGCCTCAGAGGCAGCTGCTGTATACATGAATTTATTTCCTGTTTTTACAGCAGGCTGGGGGTGAGATTACAACAGCCTTTACAGGAGGTGGAGTGGCTAGGGTTGTGTATTCACTTACTCGCTTCTTTTTTTTAATTCTCTCTCCTATCTTTGGCATAATTTTCTTACTGGTTTATTTTGTTTTATCTTTCCTGAAGTGTTATCTTTTCTTTCTCGTGTAAAGATACCAAGTGCTGTATTTTTCCCCTCTCTTTTGGCTGAAACTTTAGACTGATGTTTTTGAAAGAGTGACCCCATATTTCAGTTCAGTGACTTCCTGTTCACCTGCCTCACTGCCTCTGGAAGATTGCTCCTTTTTGAAGTATAACTCCATTGTACACCTCAAGTAAGGTTTCTGCTCCTCATAATCCCAAATGTGGATTAGTGCTTGAGCTGAGATCCAACTCCTTTTTGTGGTCTGCATGGGACTCTTGTGGCTTGTTCCTTTCCTGGGGCCAAGGAAAAGTAGAAATTGTATTTTCCAGTGCTGTGAAGGAGAGTAAGCAAATCAGGAACAGTAAACCAACTGCCTGAATGGTTGTACCATCATTATTATCATCATCATCATCATGTACCGGGGTAAATTTGACATATAAATTTTATAAAACTGAGACCATCTGAAATGTGCTCTAAGCCTTATTGAGTATGACCTAGAAGGTACTAGGCTTGCTGGAAGATACCTCTTTCACTCTTTCATGCTGGGGTAAGACCTGTTCCATCTGCTTTAGCAAAACCTCATCATTAGCTTAAGCTCTTAGTTGCTCTCCCTACTGTAATATGGGGATCTGGTGAGAAGCTGGGTCAGCATGAAGTGCTTCTTGAATCCCAGCTGGAACATCAGTGGAGAAAAAGATTAATAGCGAGAACCTCTTTAAAGCACTCTTGAGACCCTTAATCTATAGACTCTGGAAAGTTTTATAGTTCCAAAATTCCCTTGCAAGTTTCTTGTAAAATTTAGCTAACTAATTTTTTAAATGACCTGTTCAACCCATTTAGTCACCACTGCAGTGCTTCATGCGGGGCTTGTGGGCAGCCAATAAGTCTCTGGTTTGCTCCTCCAGAGGCGCTGTCCTTAATGTTTTGGGGGTAAGTCAGGGAACCACTGCTGACTGATGATGATGAATCGAACCTCTGGGAGAGTTGAATGTGGTGTGAATTACCTGTCCAAAAATTAACTGCTTCTTTTTCCATCTTTGCTGGAGAGGTAGAATACAGTGAAATAAACAGGGCAAGAAAACAGAACTCTTATCCTTTGTAAGTTCTTGTAAGTAATTTCTTCTGACAGCCAGAGACAGTTGGGAAAAAAAAAATTTTACAAACATTTGCAATGGCACAGGTCTGAGCAGTGTGAGCTGTGAGACTCATTCACCTGCTCTTGACACTGTGCTGCATGACAGGCTTGTCTCTAAACTGGAGAGACATGGATTGGGCAGGTGGAATTGGCTGGGTTGGCATTCAAACTGGCGTGGTCAATGGCTCAATGTCCAAGTGGAAACCAGTGGTGGGTGCTGTTCCTTGGGGCTGGTGTTGGGGCTGACACTGTTTGACATTTTTTTAGTGACATGGATTGTGGGATAGTGGGATTGAGGCACCCTCAGCTTTGTTTGCTGAGTACACCAAGCTGTGACTGCAGTCACACACTGGAAGGAAGGGATGGCATCCAGAGGGACCAGGAGAGGCTGGAGAGGTGGGGCTGAACCTCATGAAGTTCAGCAAGGCCAGGTACAAGGTCCTACACGTGAATATGAGCAATCTCAAGACCAAATCCAAGCAGAGAATGTATTGATTGCAGCCCTTGAGGAGAAGAACTTGGGGGTGCTGGTGGATGAGAAGCTCAACATGTCTCAGCCACGAGCACTTGCAGCCCAAAAATCCCTTTGTGTCCTGGGCTGCATCCAAAGCCCTGTGGGCAGCAGGTGAGGGAAGGGGTTCTGCTCCTCAATTCTGTCCTTGTGAGACCCCATCTGGAGTGCTGCATCCAGCTCTGGGGTACCCAGCATAAGAAGGACATGGAACTGTTGGAGAGAGTCCAGAGGAAGCCACAAAGATGCTCAGAGGGCTGGAACAACTCTGCTGTGAGGACAGGCTGAGAGATCTGGGGATGCTCAGCCAGAAGGGACAGGGTCAGGCAGACCTTCTTGCAACCTTCAGTACTTAAAGGGGGCTGGGAGGAAAGCTGGGGAGAGACATTTTAAAAATGCATGTGGTGATCAGACAGGGGTAAATGGCTTCAAACAGGAAGAAAGTAGGCTTAGATTAGATGTGGTCAATGATCCTTTGAGATGGACACTTCAGTGAGATCTTAAAATGTTGTACTCACTCAGCTCTTGACAGGGTTTCTTTTCCTGTGGAGGAAGAAATGTCAGGAACAGCAAAAATGCTGTAGCAGATAATGGATACTATAACAATAACAGCAACACATTCTGAATGAAGTAAATGGTCTCTCCTTTGGGATTTGGACTCTTCTACTCCAGCCCTGAACTGAACCACATCTTGGCTGTCCAGAAATAGCTGCTTTCAGTGTAGAGCACTGTGGAAGACAAGGATGCCAAATGTTTAGATACAGGAGAAAAAAGAAAATAACCTCATCTACCCTCTGCCTTGACATAACTGATTGCTAGATCTATCTCATTAAACCTTATTTTATGGCATGACAGCATATTTTTCCTCTTTTTTTAGAGTATATATTAGCACATAAATTAATTAAGATAACAAAACAAAGGGCTCCTTACAGAGGCAATAACCTTGTAGACCATACTGGAGGAGTTAAAAGGGACACTGAGGGCATACAGGCTCTTCCCTGTGGGCACAGGAAATCTGTGAAAATAAACTTTCAAGAGTGCAGAGATATCAGACAAGTTCATGTATTTGCTGAAAGCCTCCCAGGTGTTACTGTTTTTCATAGGAGTTCACACACTGAATAAAGCTCAGTGCCATTGACCATCCTCCAGTAAAAGCAGCATGAGCTATTTTATCACAGGCTGTGCAGATTGCTGTTTCCAGAAGCGTCAGTGAAGCAGCAGGTGATGACAACTCCCCTGATTGTGGCCATTGGTGACACTTCATCAATGCATTGACACGGTTGATAATTCAGCTGGGAGTTTGGGCAAGGGCAGAGGATGGAGCATTTCCTGCAAAAGCTGCTTTGTTTGGTATTAGTGCTCATGGCTGGCAATCCACTGTAGTAAATACATTCCAGACACCACACTCTAGGCTGTGATTCCAGTGCCTTTCCTGATCCCTTTCTCACTTTCCACATTCCTCTCCAGGCTGTTGTCTCACCAAAAACTTTCACAATAAGAAGTAGCCCAGTTGTTCCCCCTGTGAGTGTTATTTTGGGATCCTTGGGGACACAAAGCAAGAGACTTTTTTTCAGAAAGCTGCTTTGGTTAAAACAAGAATTTAATGACTCTGTCCTGCTTTGAGAAGCCTTTCCAAATGTGCTCACTGCTGTGTTTTCTGGATAATAAAACTTATAGTTTTTGCTCTCTTCTGTTTTTGTGGGGTTTTTGCCCTGAAGACGGGAGAGTCAGGAAAGTCTCAACATGCACAACAGCTTCCACCATGCTGCCCATATCAGATCCTTAATGGAGCCAGGCAGAAATACAGCCCATACTCAGGGCAACCAACCCTGGCCCCTTCAGCCTGGTCTTCAAATAAAAATCTTGAAAAAACGTTGTAAGATCACAGAATGAGTACAGAGCTGTTGGATCACCCTTTGGCTTTGAGGGGTTGGGTGCACTGTGGACATTTGTCCTGTAGAAGAGAACCTGGCTGCATGTTGCAGCTAGATAATGTACAAATTTTCCAGTGCCAAGTTTTGCCATATTCTCCCTGCAACAGAAAGATCTGGGTGTGTTTTTTGATTCTGGAAAACAGGCTGCTTCCTGTAAGGGGGTTATAACTCTCAGGCAGTGAGACATTCGGCTGATTTGATCAGCAGAGCAGTGCATAAGAAATTACTTTTCAAGCCAAGTATGCTGTTACAAATCTGAGCTTCTCTTTCAGCTCACTATTTTAATTTTAATATGGACTAGGGTCTGCTGGCTTTCAGGAGATGTAATCATGTTAGAGGGTTTCAGTGGCCACATATTGTTTTAGAAGCTCTAATGAAGTAAGAGGCTTAAGATCAAAGAGCATTTATTAAATGCCATGGTTATGGCATTACTGATTAAGCAGTTTATGAGCCATTTGGGAAGCCACACCTGCCCTGCTATACAAAAAAACACCTTTTAAATCAAAGCAGCTGAGAACAGGAAAATCCTACCCTTTTACCCTGTGCATGGGCATGGTGCAAGAGGTAACAGCATCTTTGCACTTGCTAATTTGGGCAGGTCTGTTCTTTCCCATTAACTTGCATAGAGAACTGGGAAGTTACACGTGGCATTTCATTTTCCATATGCTGTTGACTATGTGGTGCCTCCTTGGTGGTGGGAAAACCAAAGAACACACTATTTCTGCTGTAACTCCAGCACAGAAATGCTGTGTGACACATTTAACTCTTTGGGCAGAGATCTCACTGAGCAGCTTTTACTGCACTGTTAGTGTACAAACACTGCCAGGTGAAATGTCCTGGTCAGGTGTTGCGGAAATGATCACAGCATTGCTTATTTTTTACATTAATATTGTAATTAAAGACTAAAAACATCAGAATTAAAACTTCCATGCTGTCTCCCTCACAATCCCAGTTCCTTTCCTAAAGTCAAAGGAACATAATCCATGCAAAGGGCTTCCAGGCACACAAACTAAACAAAATGACAGTAATAATAATAGTAGTAATATTAGTACTAACAGTAGTAATACTACTAGTAGCTGTAATAGTGATGATAATATATTTGCTTGTCCTTCAGCTGAAACAATCTTAGAGGTCCCTTAATTCATAAATTCATTCGGAGGTTTGCCAAGGTGTGTGTATTTCTTTGTGTGTTCCACTTGGGTAATCTGCTTTGAGTACTTTCTCAGCTCAAATAATAATATTTTAGGTTTGCTTCTTTCTTTGTTCTTCAGAAGAGATTTTGAAAATCATAGCTGGTTAATCAAGTTGAATTTAGAAATATGCAACCTTTATGCAATTCTGATGGCAAATAAAGCAATGTGAATATAAGTTATGTGGGATTTGTTAAAGTTTTTGTCCTATTTACCTATGCTTTACTCCGTGCACAAAATGGACAGCATTCCCTGTAAGCAGGATACATATCAGACAACTTCACTAAAAATTCCTGTCTGTTTGAACTTCCTTTCTGCTGAAAGGAAGGATGACTCCAGGTGTGGGTTCAGCCTGTCTTCAAGATGAATGGTCTTAATTTCTCCTAAATTTCTCTGCTGACTCACAAGGAAACTGAGTAAACCTGCATCACAGAATCACAGAATTTCTAGGTTGGAAGAGATCATCGAGTCCAACTTTAAGATCACAGAATTTCTAGGTTGGAAGAGATCATCGAGTCCAACCCATGTTCTAACACCTCAACTAGATCATGGCACCAAGTGCCACATCAAGTCTTTTTTTAAACACACCGAGGGATGGTGACTCCACCACCTCCCTGGGTAGATGATTCCAGTATTTGACCACTCTTTCTGTGAAAAACTTCCTCCTTAATTCTAGCCTGTATCTCCCTTGGCGCAGCTTAAGACTGTGTCCATCCATCACATATCTCCTTTTCAGACAGCTAAAATTAAGTGAGATGCATCTCATTCCTGGCGGAGTTCTCAATTTTTTAGTGCATGGCCTGATGACAAATTTTTTGTAATTCTATGGAAATCTTTTAACAACCAAAGTTCCCTTATCTTTAAGGGCTTTGGTTGTAAATAGAGTATCCAAGAGTAGAGGTTATCTCACCAGCTGGCCCATATTTAAATTTGGCACAGAATAAATTAATAGTGGGATTAAACTAAAAAACCCTTTGCTTCTGAGTGGGGCCTCTGACACACCTAAGGACTTTTTTCCCTGAATCTGCATTTAATTTTTCAAAGAGCTATCCTTGTTCATCAATTAATTAAAAATAGAGAAAGCAATTTTTAATTTGTCAATCTATAGTCTGAACAAAAGAAAAAAAATACTAGTATGATTTACTTTCATGCTTTATCCAATCCTAAATGTAAATGGGATCATGTTGTAAGAGCATGACTTATTTTCATTATACCAAATTCTGTTTGCAAAGTAGTTTTTGTGTTTATGTTTCATGTTGTTATTTAGGCTTTTAAAAGTGCATTTCGATAAGAAATTCAGGGAAAAAAGAAGAAGATATTGATTGAATCTGATGCTTGTTTCCACTGGGAAAGCATACCAGTGTGCACAGCTTCAGAGCTGCTCATGATGTGAACGTTCATTTGAGTTGTCAGAGAGATCAAGAGCAGCTTTGGGTCTGAGCTAATGATGGGAAAACTTGGCAGGAGCTTCTTGTCACTGTATCTTGCACTTGTGCATTTTTACCAAGGGAGCTTTACAAGACCATGAAATGAGCAGGATTTCACAGCTTGGGGCCACTGGTGAGAACATATTAGGATGTCACCTGGGCAGCATTTCAGCCTCCTCCACCCACAGCTCCTCTCCTGTGAGTGGTCAACAATTTCCTTGCCCAGTCAGAGTGGTCTCTTCCTGACAGCAGCACTCAATTACTTCCCTCAGCTCCTGTGGCAGTGTGGATGAGGGATGTGCACTGAGTGGGGGAATGAGCGTATGGACAAGTCATGGTGTGGTTTGTGACAGCCAGGAGGGAGCTCTCATGTTCTGGTGGGGTCTGTTTTCCCTGATTTACAGCTGCAATCGTGGCTGATTGCAGTGTGTCAGAGGGGTGTATCACTGGAGTTGCTGCAGAGGTGATTATGGGGTGCAGCCATGAGGCCCTGGAGCACTTTAACTGCTTTATTTGCCCTCCCAAATGCCCAGTAATAGCTGAAAATAGAGTGGACAAATAGGAAAAGCTGTTGACAGCCAGGAAAGTTACTGTAATACTAAAGAGCTCAACTTGGCACCAGACAGCCATTTCTGTCTTTGCAAACAATTAAGATTATATTTCCTCAGAAGAAGCAATTTCCTCAGAAAAAAAGGTCCAGAAAATGATGGAAGCTTTACATTTTATTTGCTTTTTGCTATTTGGATTTGCCAAGGTACTGGCCCACACAGGTTTTTGCACCTATTTATTCATATAAATGTGAAGAATAATATCATTAAGTTAGTGCCTTTTCCTGTTGAAGCTGTTTTCAAGCTCTGCAGTGCCTTTCAGCCTGAAAGGTGAGGAGGACAACTATGAAACCCAAGAATCTTCAGGCTTAATTTCATCACATAAAAATGTTTATCTATCCTAGAAAAGTTTCAAGAGCTCACTAACTGAACAAAGTTGAAAGAACTGCCATAGTTTAAAAGCAATTTATTCAAATAAGCTACACTTATGTCACCAGGTTTGTGTGCTGGAATTACAAAACCAGGAGTTAATGTGTGAAATTGTGCATGTGTGAGGGGGAGATAATGTTGGAATAGCCTGAATAAAATTAAAACACATATTCTCTGCTCAGTTGCTCATAACCTGCCTTTTACAGTGCCTTTGCCTCCAACTCACAGTGTGTTTGGTTCTGGGAGTGGCTGATAGCTTGGATTTGCACCCTGTGGACCCAGTTTGGAGCTAAAAGCAGGCTGTTTGCATACACACAGTTCTGCACCTCCAGGAACTGGATGCATTTGTGGCACCATTGTACCCCCACTGTCCCTCACAGGGTTTAGCACCTGGGACTTCATGTCACAACACCATGGGTTCCTTGTGCCTGGGACCATGGTGATGCTGGAGGTGCATAAACTCACTTTTGGGTTAAGCTTTAAGTTCAAAATTGAGCTAAATCTTTAGTTTAAGATTGAGTTAAAAAAACTTTGTTAGAACAAAGTCAGAAGCTTAAGGCAAATGTCTTCCACCAAGATTAATAGCTCATGATAATGATAAATTGATTGGACTAAGTTGTATTAAAATTCTATGAAAAACATATGTGGTCAAGTTTCTTGGACAAGGAGTTTTCAGTAAAGACCTGGACCATCGGGGTGGATACACAGTGGAGGTCCATGAAAAAGATGAGAGGGCTGGAACACCTCTGCTATGAAGAAATTTGGAGAAAGTTGGGGATGTTCAGCCTGGAGAAGTGAAGGCTCCAGGGGGACTTTCTCATGGCCTTTCAATATATCAAAGGGTCTTGCAATAAAGAAGGAGACCTTTTATCAAGGTCCATAGTGATGAGACAAGGGACAACAGCTTAAACTAAAAGAGGGTAGATTTAGTTTGGAGATAAAGCATTACATTTTTAGAGTGAGGGTGGGGAGACACTAGGCCAGGTTGCCCAGAGAAGCCGTGGATGCTCCATTCCTGGATGTTTTCGACACCAGGCTGGATGGAGCCTTAAGAAACCTGATCTAGGGGAAGGATCAGGTTGATCACCTGCCTGTTGGTGATCTCTGACCTGGCCAGCAGTGGAGCAGCCAGGGAGGGGTCAGAACAACACCCCTGGGGATCCATGGGGTGTGCGGGGGAACTGCTCCGGTCTCAGGAGCACCACGGTGACGCGGCCATGTGGTGCAGCAACAGAGAAGAGACAGGCGCCACTGAAGAGCCAAAACTGAAGATATTTATTAAATAAATAAATAAAAGGGGAACAAACAAGGGTGCAAAACAAAACATAAGATTTCAGAATGTTCTGAAACATTCTGATTCAGAAGACCCCGAAGCGGGGTCGTCACAGATATATAGAGTCTCTCATAGAAGGTTCTGGAAGCCTTCTGGCCAGTCACAGGCTGTTGATCTGCATGGCCACTCCCTGTCAGTCCCAGAATCCTTTTCTCTTCATGGTGTTATCCATTGTGATTTCTCCCAAGACTTGGTTTTGGTATTGGGACATTGAAGCACCGACTGTTTGCTGTGTGCCTGTGTGGTCAGTTCCCAGCCCGTCCCCTCCAGGACAAGTTCCCACACCTGCCCATGGCAGAGGGATGTGAACAAGATGATCTTTGATGGTCCCTTTCCACTCAAAACATTCCGTGTTTTCTCTTATTCTATGAATAAATGCTTCAGTCTGCTCCTCTGCATTTTTCTGCATGGGAGTTAATGAATTATGCAGCATCTTCAGCATGTTGTGGCAATGCAAAAATTAGCTACTGATTTCTGGAAAACTCTGTTCAAGCTTACGGCAGCTTGAATTTAAGCTTGGTTTTGAGTTTTTGGGCTGAGAGGATTAGATCATATCAGAATTTTGTTTGGCTTTTCCCAACAAGAACAAGGCTCATTTCTGAAGTGCTGTTTGTAGGCTAAGAGATCCATGTAAGTACAACTGGAGGCATGTCCCACTACCTGATTAATGTCTTTTATTTTTATTTCTGTAACTCATAGGATTGATTAATGTCTTTTATTTATATTTCTGTAACACATAGGATTTGACCTGATGAGTTCATTCAGTGTGAAGCAGATTTTTGGAATGAAAGAAGATGGGATTCAGAGTGCTTATGTACGGCTTGGAAGCTTTCCTGTTGTTCAGAAAACTGAGTGAGTACTCTGGGTTTTCACTTTATTTCCATCTGAACCTCTGCCTTACAATATTTGGTTCCTCTAGGTTAACTTTGTAGTAGTTATCTGGTACCTACAGGTATATTTCTGCTTTGAGCAGCTGTTTCAGTTCAGCTGGCACAGAATATGCACAGCGTGGTCCAGAGTCTCAGCAGTCACTCAGCAGGCTCCATCCTGGCAGAATATGAGTCGTGTTTGGTGTAGCTCAGTGATTCTGAGGAGCAGTATCAAGACATTCACAAAAGAACTTAGGGTTATATAAATAGCTTCTAAAGGGAATATTGAATATCTCACTCCCACTGAGATAGAAATTTGCTAAACACAAGAGACCACTTGCTGCTGGATACTGTGACCAGTTAACAAATGTGGATTCTGGCCTTGTAGAAGAATGAGCAGTTTTTAATCCTGTGTCAATGTGGAGTCAGTCTTCAGAGTCTTTTAGGACCTAAGGCCGCCAGTTGTGTCACAGTTTATCACAAATGTTTCTTTGGGTTGTCACTTGAGCCCTGCTAGCATTAGCCTTGAAAAGAATGAGTGCATAATTTCACTGTGTAACTATGAGCCATGGATTGAATTGTCATCATTAACATTTTTGCAGTAAATTTCTCAGTGCTAGTTTGAACTTCAGCTTAAAAAAAATCAATAATACTTCTTTTCCTTCTTATGGATGAGGGCTGGTATTTATTCTGGTTTTAGCTCTTTTTCTCAGATCACTGCATTTTTGAGATTGTCCTATGAATTACATTTGCTTGATTTCACGATTCTTTTTTTCATCCTGGAATCAAAGGGATTGATGTGCTCTTTTTCCCTCCCCCTCTTTCTTCATGTTAATACAATTAAAAAAAATAAATCATATACTGAGAGGAAAACTGTTTTCTCTAGAGTCCATAAATGATATCAAGTCTAAGGGTAAACAGAGTCATGATCAGTGATCTGACTCAATGCAGCCAGCTAAAGACATCTTAGGTTTGGTATATATATAACTGGTCTGAGTGTGGATGGAAATAAACCATAAACCTATTTCACTTGGATGGTAAGAAACCTATTTCATTTTTCTCACTGTGATCTCTGGGTTCTGGGTGATACTATGAAAAATTGAGCAATTCTTGGAGTATAAACAGGAGCTATCAAGTATGAGCTGATAATCTTCATATCACACACCTCAGTCTCTACTGCTGCTGTGTCCAGCCTCATTTTCCATAATTCAGTTGGTAGAAATGGAGTGAATGACAGTTTGAAGACCTGAGAAGCAAGTGTGATGGTGAGAAATCCAAGAACTGCAGTGTAGACAGTTAAAATTAAGAAGCAGCCAACAACTGAAGGGATCATTCTCTGTAGGAACCTCTGGGAAATCAAAGCTTGGTAAGGAGTCATGGTAGGCTGAAAGGCAGTGGCTACTTGGCATCAAAAACCAGCAGGGAAGAAGGGCATGCTTTTAAGGATGAATCTAATTAACCACTGGAGAAAGCACAGAATACAGAGAGTTGTCCATTTGAATTCCTTTTTCAAAGTAAGGGCTGAAGAACTTTTTTGTTGTTGCTGTTTCTGTTGTTGTTTTCTCAGAAAGACTGAGGGAGTGAAGCTAGACCAACCAGCTATGACGGCTTTCCATCTGCTCACATTACACCCATTTATTTGTTGTTGCTGCTGCCCTTAAAATAAGCAGAATATTTTATCACCCAGGACAATTAGAAGTAAAACATCCCTAATTTGTAGATTGAAATAAGTAAAATTCCTTTTGAATTATTCTGAAACATGGAATTAGAGGAGGATTTTCACATTTTCAGCCTTTTGTATTGTAACTTTCACACTCCTGTGGTTTGGGAATGAACCCAAATGGGTATAACACCATGGAAGGTGTTTGCATATTTGGTTCATTTCAGCATTTGTATGCCAGGACTCTGAGATGCTGCATATGGGGTCATTGCTCACAGAAAATGAAATCTTGTAAAGCTGCTTAAAACCAATAACTGGAATAATAAACCAAACAAAAACATCTGTCGTGGCTCACAGATAACCTCCAGCAATGTTTAGCAACTGATAGCAACATCTCATAATTAGATACAAAATCATTGACTGAGTAATATATGTAATTCACTTTATTATCTGCTTAAAGGATTTGTATTCTTTTATACAAGCAATAGTACTTTTACAAAGTGCCAGATTAGCTGTCTGGGAAATATGCCTACTCATCTTCTGATCTGTAACCTACAACTATGAACTTTCTTCCTCCTTGTGGTGAGGCATCATCTGTGAGCAAACAAACCCAGCAGCCAGAGCTTGGCTTCAGTCAAGGAGCTGATCACTGAGGACTCACAGGGCTCTGCAGCTGTCTGAGGACTGGCCCTAGATTCTGGCTGGTGTTTTTTCCCACTCCTCATGTGACTGGGGCTGTCCTTCTGCTTGTTCATGGCTTCTCAGTGGATCTTCTGGCCAAAACTGTGCTGCAGACTTCTGGTTTTGGATGCTCAGGCTTCTTTCTCATTACTGGTGTCTTGCCTAATGACAAGATTTTGGCTCGCCCTTTTGTTCCGTATCTCCGAGTTGTGACTCCAGGGCTTTCCTGCTGGCCATGTGCATCCTCAGGTTTCTCTTGCCTGGTCTGGTTCTGACTTGACCATGATCTTGGCTACCACCTCACAGAATTACCTGATGCTTGGCCAAGCTTCTGGTTATGATCTATTTGCTCTTTATATTGGCCCAGTGTTGTACCAATACAGAGTCATAGGTCGTTTAGGTCATGATACCTTGGTGTGTTTTCATGTGTCTCCTGATGTCAGCTTTGACTTCAGTCAGCTGCCTTAGGTTTCTCCATGAGCTCCTGCCCTGGTCTCATCATTTGTCCCCTTCCAAGAGAAGAAGTTGTAAAAAAGCCACCAAAAACTCCCACACTGAACTTGGAACCTGTTGAAAGCTTCCGTTTTTCTTACTTTTCCCAAACAAATATTGCATATTAAAAAGAGCAGAGACAAAAAACCTTGTTCAGCTTAGAGAAGGGAAGGCTCAGTGAGGGAGGATCTTACCCATGTGTATAAATATCTGATGGGGAGGAAGCAAAGAAGACAGAGCCAGAATCTTCTTAGTCATATTCATTGACAGGACAAGAAGGAATGGGAACAATTTCAATCAATGAAATCTAAACACAAGAAAAACCTTCTTTAGATGAGATGATCTCACGAGGTCCCTCAGTGTCTCCTGTTTCTAACAAGGTAAAGGAGATAAAGCATGGTGGAGGTGGAATGACTGAAGGCCTTTTTGGTCTTGTAGAGAGTAAAGGACTGTAGGGAGAACTGAGAAACACAGAAAATACTGCAGCAAGCAGAGGAGAACAAGTTGTTCATATGGCTTCTTATGGGAAAAAAGTTGTTTTGGGAAAATTAAATGACAGCAAGAGAGATTTAGAACAGATTCCTTTTTTTTTTTTTTTTTCCCACAGCATGTAGGACAAAGACAGGAAGAAATTACCTAGAGAGGATGTATCTATTCCATCACTGAGGTTTCTAAGTAGAAGTCAAAAAGATGTCTGCCAAGAATGTATGAGACACATCCTTCTATAGCCTTTCCTTTTCCTTTTCCTTTTCCTTTTCCTTTTCCTTTTCCTTTTCCTTTTCCTTTTCCTTTTCCTTTTCCTTTTCCTTTTCCTTTTCCTTTTCCTTTTCCTTTTCCTTTTCCTTTTCCTTTTCGTTTTGTTTTTTTCCCTCCTGTCATACTAAGAGCCTCTCAGTGATGTGAAGCATGTTTAAATGAACTGGCTTCCTCCAACTTGGTTTTGCAGATCTTATGGGTTACATTTCATATTAACAGGCTTAGCTGTTGTAAAACTGGTCAAATTGCTCAAGTACATTAACCACACTCTTCCTCACAAAATGTAAAAACCCTATTAAATGTTGTTGCATTCAGTGTCTGAAATGAGAACTGATCATATACTTTTTTCCATCATGTTCTTATAGATAGAGGACCTCATGCTTATTGTCACAGATGAAAGCTTTTATTGCAAATAAAAGCATGTGAGAAGGTTGCTGTATATTGAAAATCAGCAATGGTTAAAATAATTTTCTGCCTTCTCACTAATTTTTTTTTTCTTGTAAAAGTTGTGATTCGCCTGACCTTGTAGTTGATTTAATTGACTCTTGGACTAACCTGCAGCACTGGGGGATTCTTTTGTCTTGGAGTTTTATAAGGGCCTTTTTTGCAATCTATCCTGTTGTCAGAATTATAGAGCAAGGAGCTGGCAGAATGTTCCCTGTAGGTACCAGGCATCCAGCAAAGTTCCACAATATAGATCATCAGTTCAATTCAGCCTTGTGTGAATGAAGAACATAAAACATTTCTGGGGACAGCAGCTCCTGCTCTTGGTTCCCCAAGTAAACTGAACTTCTAGATGCAGATAATTTTTAGATGAGGAAATAAGTTAAAACTGCTAAACAAAGTTTTTGTTATTTATGTAGCAATGCAGCTCTGTAAAAGATACAGGGACCAATGACTTCAGAAACAGCTTTTATCACATCTTCAAAGCAATGAGAGTGTCTTCAAATTTGCTTTTGGCATGAAACCTTTCTCTGTTGGGAACTTGCAGCTGGTT
Source organism: Calcarius lapponicus (assembly GCA_039654755.1). Taxonomy (NCBI): domain Eukaryota; kingdom Metazoa; phylum Chordata; class Aves; order Passeriformes; family Fringillidae; genus Calcarius; species Calcarius lapponicus. The sequence goes on along the minus strand of CM077464.1, from coordinate 157,787,068 downwards.
CCTCGGCAGCTTTAAAAATCAGTTGAGGATGGCAGGTAATGGGTCATTATGGCTTTCTGTCAGTTTAAATCTAGCTGATGGGCTGTTTGTCAGCCTTGTGTGATGAGGTGTGGCCAGACTCACTGGGATGTTTAGGTACCTAACTCCCAGTTATTTCTCTGGGTATTAAACATCTAAAAACCCTTTTTGAAATTAAGCATGCATAATTATATTCCTGTTCCCAGCTCAGAGCTGTACAGAACCATAAAATCCATAAGTCTGGAAAAGCTCTATAAGATCACTGAGTCCAACTTTTATGCTACACTTCCATGTTCACCACTAAACCATGTCCCCAAGTGCCACATCCACACTTTTTTTTCCAGGGATGGCAAATCCACCACTTTCCTGAGTAGACTGTTCCAGTGCTTGACCACCTTTACAGTGAATAATTTTTTCCTAATATCTAGTTTAGGCAATCCTCCTTCCAGATCCTACTTCTGTTCACTTCCAGGTGAAAAATATTCTGCTCCTTCTGGCCCTTCTTGTAGACTTGCTAACTTCCAGGCAAATGGGAGCTCCCTGGTTAAAAGCTAGTACCAAGAAGTGAGACAGCCTTGTCTGCTCTCCCAAAGGAAGGATTTCTTAAGGGAGCTAGTGGGAGCCTGGTTCAGTTTTCTTTTGTGTTGGAAGAATTCAGAGTCTCTTGTCTCCCCAGAGGGAAAACCAACTTATACTGGTGCACATCCTGCAGGAGCACTTTATACAGCAAAAGCCACATTAGTGGATGAAACCAGAGTGTTCTGAATTTATAACTTGGCTGAAAAGATGGGATATTCAAAGCACAGAATAAAATATGATTGAGTATTTTGGCATTAGGGAAGACTGGATCTCAGCATTTGCTGCAACTGCAAAACAGCATTCTGGAAATTTAGAGGACATTTTGCTTTTAATACAATTAAAGGCTTCTAGTTTTATGTGCCTTAGACTGTGCCAGTATTTGCATAGTGATGGATTATGTTAACTATTCATTAGGACCACGTTTCATAGTTTGTTCTTCATTAATTGCTGCCATTATGTTTTGTTTTGTATTGAGTGCTTATGCCTGACTGCTCAGATGTCCTGATATTTATGAAGGGTTTATTTGGGAATGATCATAGGAGCAGGCTGGCTTGGGCATGAAGAACAATGTTAACTGTGACTCTTCAGGTGGGAAAAGAGATGGCTTAGAGGCATTACAAGCAAAGTTAGAAAAATCATGGATGGCATAAAAGATAGAAAAATAATAGGTTCATTGTCTTTTCCTGGATAAGAATGGAGTTAGGTCCTAAACAAAGAGGAGGAGGCTCATTATGGGTGATTCCTTGTCAAAGTGATGTTGGTAATGTTGTAAGTTTACCTGAGTTCAAGGGGAGGATGCAGAAGTCTATATGAGATAAATCCGTAAAAAGCTATTGATATAGAAATTGCATTTGTCTCTGAATTAGACACCTGGATTCCAAAGATCCGGAGGTAGGAGAGAGATATTTTTTGTGTTCATTCTTGTTCTTAGGCATCCAGTAATGGCTAGTAACAAAAAAAAAAATTAGTGATACTGGATTAGTTATCCCTTCTGTCCCACCCTGCATCCCCATGTTATGACAGGTTTTATGATGCAGTAGAGAAAAAGAGTGTTGGATTTTTGGTTACTTTTTGTGTTTGCTTACCTGCAGGGGTTGTGGTGTCACACTGAGTAAATCTCTGCCTGATATGTTTGCAATGTTTGATTTGACAAACTTCTGCTATCCAGGGCTGCCAGCTAAGGAACAAAGACATGAGCTGTAGTGCCTGTTTTGGGCAGACATTATATTTGTTGCTATAATTGGTACATTTAGAGGGTTTTGGGTGTTCCTGGCCATTCTATGAAGTCACAGGTCTCCAGTGCATCTGGAACAGAACAGAATTATTTACAGGTTTCATGAACAGAAGCATGAAGTGAAAAACAACCTTTTTAACATGATGGATACTCAACTGCAGATTTCCATTATATTTTAGCCAAATTGAGAGCTTCACTATTGAAATGATGAAAGGGCTCTATAGAGACAGAACCTGGAGGGCACAAGCTCATGTTCATCTCTCTTCAGGCTTCCAAATAAAGCAGATTTTTTAGGAACTATAATGATACTTTTAGAAAGCATTGCTGAGACATGAAGAGAGTTTTGGAAGTTCTGCTCTTCACTGCTAAGCCTGATACATTGCTCTCTTTTCCCTCCCTGTGCCAGGGATGTATTTCCACAAGGCCTGCCTGATGAATATGCCTTTGTAACTACCTTCAAATTCCGGAAGGCTTCCAGGAAGGAGGACTGGTATATCTGGCAGATTATTGACAAGTATGGCATACCACAGGTAAGAGGTTCTTTTACAGCCAGCAGGAACAGCCTTTTTTTTTTTTTTTTTTTTTTTTTTTTTTTTGCCATGAGCCAGTTTTCTTGCCTTAACCTCCCACTCCTTTTTCTTGTGAACTGGTAAAAATCCTGTTACTTTTTCAGTGGATTTTGCTGCAAATATTTTGCCTTTAATTATAACCCCAAATAAATGTTTCTATATACCTTGGTTGTTACTGGGATGCAGATAAATGTGTTAGTTGGAAAGGGGGACAAAAAAATACCATTGTTGCTCTTGAAACTACTGTTGAGTTTTCAGTTGTTTTGTTCAGATAGTTCTGCTTAGAGAAAATGTTCTGCCTTTTTGGAAAAAGGTTGTCACAGGGATGTACTACAGAGCAGTGAGTTATGTCATGTTTTGCACAGCCTTCTAGGTGACTTGTAAATGCATTATGGGCTCCTGCTCTGGGTGTGGTGTGACATCTGTTATAGTTCCAAAACCCTGAGTCCTGGCTGCTGCGCAATTTGGTCAAATAACTTTCTTTCAAGTACTCTCAGGTTCTCAGAAAAAAAATGCTGTAAGTGTGCACTAAAGGGCTGTCTGTCCCTACACAACAAATTTTTAGCAGCTTGGTAGAGTTTAGGTTTTCGAGGGTGTTTGAGGAGGGAGTGATTTGGATGGGATGTACATTTTTCTGCTCAGCACCAAATATAATGGTGATGGCATTACCCAGGACTCTAAAGTGGGCTGTCAGCATGGGCTCACATAGCTCTGTCATTCAGTATTGCTGCTTTGGGACTGATGTTTAAAAGGATTTTGGGAACTATCAGTGAAGAATAGGTGCAGTTTGAAGAATTAGATAACTGGGTTTGAGACAGTGGTAAAAGGTGTATATGAAAGTTATTATCAGCTGAAGCTTCATTAAATGAAATGTGATTTACTGTGCCACATGCATTCCTAGGTGCTGCAGAGTGAGAATTATCACTTGGTATTTCTTGCAGGAAGTTAAAAACTTGAACTGCTTAGGTGTGGAGAGAGAAAAACACTCAATATTTCCAGTAATAATTTCAAAAGTGCCTTAAATTTTGGTGCCAGAAGTGCCTTAGAGCCCCATGAGCCTCGTTTCATGTGGAGTTGGTTGTGGTTTGGCTGTTCCCTTGCAGACCTGCACAGCTCACAGATGCAGACACTCCTGAGCCAACATTGATCCAAACTGGCATTCCCAGCCAGCACAGTGCACAGCTGCACGGAGAAGTTGGGTCAGATGTGGAGTCAGCCTACCCTGGGCTGCTCACAACACTCACAGCTCAGTGCCAAGGTGGCCCTGCAGCTCGTGGGCACACCATTCCTGGCTCTGCCTGCTCCATTCCCTGATGCTGACTGGCTTTGGTAAAAGAAGATACCAATTTGTAAATTAACTCAAAGTTGCATGTCTTCAAAAACCTATTTTTGCCTGCTCTGTAGTTTGCAGTACAGAGGATGGGGCGTAGTTTTCTGTTCAAAGCACCTGAAATAAAGTGTGGGCAGTGCCATAGCTCAGCAGACTGGTTTCATATGAGATATTTTTCCATATCCCATGGGACAACTGAGGAGATGTGATGAGACTAAAGAGCCTGCTGGGAAGCAGTGGAGGAGAACATGGGGTAGAGGAATCCAAACCAGGTTCAGCTTTAGGGAGAGGCCTTTGGGGAGGTGCCCATGACCTGCACCACCACCCAGCCATGGCAGCAAGGTGGCGTGTGCTGAAACCACATCAAGGGTTGTACTCACAGGAGGAGGCTTTAGCTGTCGGTGTGAAATAGGAGTCTCTTTGAGCCAGGTCTCATAAGCTCTTGGAGATCTATTTCATACCCAAGATAGCTCAGCTACCTTAGAAGGCATAAAATCAGCAGGATGGCTTTTGTGGCAATGTTGGGAACAAAAAGATTTTAATGAAAGGCAAAATAACAAACTCTTTACAGAGAAAAACTGATTTAGCTGCAAGAGGCCCTCCTGCCCCTGGTAAAATACCTCACAAAAGCGATTGGTTTCTTCTCTTCTTTTTCTAGTAAATTGCCCAGGTGGTACCTTTTGGCTCTTGTCCAGTTAGCTATCCTTAAGTTTGAGATGAAGTCCCCTAGGTCTTATGAGATGCCTTTTCACTTAATCAAGGAGAGAAACTACTAAGCTTATTTCCTTTTTAAAGGGACAAAAGATAGTTTTGTCACTTCATCAACAGAGGGCACATTCCTACAGTCATGGGTCTGCCCAGAAGCCTGTGGAGCTATTTACCAGCACAAGTGTAGGCTCCCTTTCCATATCCCCCACAAAATTGCATCCTCTGCTCTGCGCTTTCTCACCGCAGCCTGTGCCATCCCTGGCTTGGGGCTGTGGGTGTTGATGGAAAGCAGTCAGGAGGAAGGAGGAGGCTTTGTTGCTCAGCAGACCCCCCCTGTTTGCTTGCAGGTGTCCATCAGGCTGGATGGGGAGAACAAGGCTCTGGAGTACAACGCCGTGGGGCTCACCAGGGACGCCGTCCGGGTGGTGTTCCGGAACGCGCGCGTCAGCGACCTGTTCGACCGCGGCTGGCACAAAATCGCCCTCAGCATCCAGGCCAAGGCTGTCTCCCTGTACATAGACTGCAAGCTGGTGCAGGTGCTGCCCATTGAGGACAGGGAGAACATTGACATTCAAGGAAAGACTGTGATTGGCAAACGCTTGTATGACAGCGTCCCCATTGATGTGAGTACTGTGCTTGCTGGTTAGAGCTGGGTAAAGGTTCAGCTTTGGGTTTGCAGCCTGTGAATGAGGGGGGTTGTGTTGTAAGTGATCCTTTTCCTGAGGCAGCATTGCTGAAATGTTACCAGTGTTACATAGCTAAGACAGATTGGCACCTTATGATGCACAGGAATTACTGTATTTTTATGTGATACTATATCTCCAAAATAGGGATTAAAAATTAGAAATGTATTTCATATTTCTGTCTAGTCACAGAATGTGCTACAGTTAGAAGCAAAGACAAAATTGTACACAAATATCATCAAACTGGGTACTGACCTACACAGAAAAGTCTTCATCTGATCTTGGCATTATGAATGTTTCCACAGGTGATAAAAAGAGATGGAGGAAAAAAGAAAACTTGTTAACTCAAAAGAGTTGTGATATATTCTCCATTCCTCAGATATTAAATGACCCTTAGTACAAATGAACCAAAGTTAAGACACACAGGCTGATTGTCCAGCAGCGGTGTTACCCTGGTATAATTTATGTGTGATAGTTTGGTATTTCAGACTTGTATAATCTTTCTTGGCTGTGCAAAATGGATGGAACGTGCATATCAAATGTGTTCATAGCATTTCTCACGCAGGAATAAATGGTCAGAAGATGCAAGGCACAACAGCAGGAAAATAGACTTTGTGTCTAGATGAAATTCTAGGAAGGATAGACGTGGCCAGGATATGTCTTCTCAGACAGAAGTTTGGCCAGAACATCAGGATGTGCATGAAAACCTGGACCGGAATTTGAATAGGCATTTTCAGGGTCTTATTATCTCAGCTCTTGTAGCATGCTGAGGTATTGGTCTATTATTGATAGGGAGAGATAGAAATTGACTACAGGATCCATAGAACCGCTCTGAAGTTTGCACCATCTGGTTTTTGTTTGTGTTTGCCTGCCCTGTTTGTGTCCAAGCAAAAGGACACAGGGTCTTTAATAATTCACTGTGTCTGAGACTGCTGCCTCCCTTTGTCTCCCAGTTTGATCTTCAGAGGATGGTGATTTACTGTGACTCCCGGCACGCCGAGCTGGAGACCTGCTGTGACATTCCCTCTGGACCAGTAAGCTCCTTTTTGTCATTTGTTCATTTTCACATGAACGCTCTTCACTGAAATCTATTACATAAACCAGGGAATATGTGGCAGTGTGGGATTATAATTTTTGTTTAATAAGGGTGATTGAAACCTAACTGTGTAATTGGCAGTGTAGCAGCTCCAGAGGAGGGCGACTGCAGAGGGATGAGTATGAGGAATTTGAAGTTTCCAAGTTCCTCTTTCCTTGTCAAACTGTCAGGGGAAACAAAACCCTGAAGTGATGATAGAACAACAGAAATGCAGCATGAAATATTCAACATGTTTCCCACTGCTTTTATTTGGAAACAGCTAAAAACAGTGCCAGTTGCAGTTTATTATCCTGTGCCCAACTCTCACTAGAAACTTCCACCCTCCTTTCACTCTTCTCCCCTCAGTCTTTGTTAAAGTGGTTCATTGTTCATTTTGCCACGTTTTCCCCTATTGCTTGGATGAATGGATTTTGTGGGATTTCATTCCTCAAGAGGACACATTTGGCTGTGTGTTACACACGGGATTTGTCTAAAGTGGGTGGCAGGGGAAGCTTTCCAGCATTTAAGGCTTTGTCCTGACCCTGGGTGTCTGGGTGCAGTGCCAGGTCACGGTCCTGACGGAAGCACCTCCCCTGGAAGTGAGGCCCACTGTTGGCAGTGAGCAAGTTGGACATCTCAAGATTTTCAACTGCTCCTGTCCTCCTGGACAAAAGGTGAGTGCTGGGATGAGTCTGTTTCATTTGGGATGTCTGAAGAGGTAAAGGAAATTTCCCGTGGTGTTTTCTCTTTGCCTAATTCAGTGATTCTGGTCATGCTGGTAGTTCTGGTAAAAACACTGAAACAAAGTGATTATTCTTATCCAGCTCAGTTACGTGTATCCTTCTTCAAATAAAACAGATTATGAAGGTAAATGTGGCCACATTGAAAAAAATCTCATGGCTTTTAAAAGCAATGTGCTTGCTTTCTCTGGCTCTCACTGGGACTTCTGAGAAACTAGCTTTGTTGTCATTGCTCCTGAGGACATGTCAGCTCTATTATCTTCTCTGCTTAAACTTGAAAACATTTTTCTTGTCCTCCTGTTCTCCTAGGATCAGGCCCCTTGCTTGAATATAAAATGAGAAGATAAGTTTGATTAATCATATCTTTTTTGTCTCAGGGGGAGAGGGGTCCACTTGGCTTTGAAGGTCCCAAAGGTCAAAAGGTCAGTAATTTGTGCTAGTTCATTTGATTAATATAAACAGCAATAGCAAAAAAATTTCAGAGTAAATTGAGAATTTGAAGATTTTGAGAAATGAGAGTCAATGTAGTATATAATTAAGTTCAGACAGTTTTGGATGAGCCTGGGACTGCAGAAGTTTTTTGTGATCTTTTATCTTTAATTTACGCTTGCATTTAGGCTTAGAGTAAATGTGTTGCAAAATCCTTTCCTGCAGCTTCTAAACCGGCATTTTTGCAAGTGTCTGTTATTCACTAGGTCATGCACAGCTTCCATGGCAGGTCACCTGAAACAGAGGTGCTGCTGCCATGCTGTGCCTTTCTCAGCAGCAATACACGTGCACAGTTTAAGCAGCAGCCTTCCAGTCACACTTCAGAAAGTTTCCTGAGACTAGGAGGTAAAAGATCAGTCTCAATCTTTTATCCTTAGCAAGACTGCCTGAGTCATGATGTTAAATATAGGCCACTTCCCTCAGTACTCTTCTTCCTAGATAAAAGGGTAGGAGAGTGGTTGTGATGTCTGCTTCAAGTTTCACAGTGCAGCCTTTGTATTACCCCGCCTGTTCTGCAGGCCTGCACGTGTGTGTGCATTCAGCATAAACACACTTTCCTTCTGTTCCTGGTTACAGAGAGAACCATGAGGCAATAGACTCAAAGGAAAGGCTTGTACAGGAAGAAAACAGAGAGTCACAACATGGCTAGAGAGGTGAAAGTTGGTGGTTCCCAGTTTTACTATCTGTGAAAAGATGTTTGGGGGGAAAAATTATATTCAAGACTATTTCATCTGAATCACTTCTGTAAACTGAGTCACTGAATTTCTGCCTGTTTGGTGAATAACTGAGTTGCATCCCATCAAAAGTCACTCATTTATTATGAAAGGAATAATCTCTGAGTTTTGGAGGGTCAAACATCTTTAGAGATGTGCTGTCTTTTGGCAAAACTTGGTCTGCTGCCTGCAGAGAGAAGTTTTGGAGATAAGAATATGCCTTTTGGAAGCTGGGATGAAAGAACATGGGCTCATTACTGCTCAAAATGTGCCTGTGCAGACAAAGGTTCCTTATACCTCCATGTATAGATATATAGGAGCTCTCTATTTTAATCCATGACAGCTTAAATAATGATGGGCTATTTTAAGGAACAGCAAAGCCATGGCTGTTGTGAGGAGGTTGCAGAAAAGACAATGGTGGTAATGATAAAAGGGCCCTGCAGCAAGATCCCATTGTCTCCCCCTGCTTTGCCAAGGTCTGTGTGCTGCTGAGGGCGTCTCAGTGTGTCACATGGGTCAGTGCTGGGGTGCAGGACACACTGGTGGAATACAGAGAGGTATGTCTACAAGAACAGCATCAGAGGTTTCCTGGAACAGACCCCAAAAGGACTGCCCCACTCCTGCAGATGTGAGTGACTTTTCTCTGGCTGTAGTGGTTTGAGACTTGTACACAGACAAGGCAGGACTGTATCACAGTCTCAAAGACCTGGGGATGATGTCATTTAAATACAGGATCTGAAAACAATTTAGTATAAATATGATTATTTGAGACAAATTATTTAGCTTCTCTATCTGCTAAAAAAGGCAAGTTGGATGTTTATCTCCCATCTTGCAAAGATGTTGAGATTCAATAATATATACCACTCTTGACAGCAGTTCTTACATTGCTATTGCCAAGGACCAGCTTGTCACAGTCCTTGCTCTATGTTCAAGAATGAATTTTAGCTGTCCTCCTCTCTCCCTGCAACATTACTGAGCTACCTGGGCTAAAATCCTACCCTTGGCAAAGAATTCAGTGTTTATTTGCAGCTTGCCAACATTACCACCTGGTATTTATTAGAGAAAGATGAAGATAATGTGATTCTGATCTTCTCTAAGCTTTCAAAGGCTGGGAGAAACAGAAGAGCTTGCAGTTACCAAAAAAGTGGAAAATATTTCTGGGAGATAAACACCTCTGCCTCAATGGCCCACACTGCCAAAGTGAGGGTAATGCATGGAGACACAGCTGATGTGTTTTGGAATGAGATATGGTAAAGAATTGTATTGGGAAATAGCTAGGCAGGAAATAGCTGTGGCAGAACTGGCTAATATGTCTGAGGCTGTGTCCTATTGATAAATTTTAGATGCTAATGACAACCCAGTCTGATTTATTTTCCTTCCACAGTCCCTCTGCAGGCTGTGTTGTTTGCAGGCAGCCAGGATGGCTGGTTGGGGCACTGGGTTGATGATCAACAGGCTGCTTCTCTCTTCCAGCACTGCTATCGATCCAAGTGTAGACAAAATCCTTGCTCTGTGAGATGTGTTTTTATCCACAAAGAAATTACAAGTATTACCTACCATTCTGAAGTTTGTGAAGTCCAGTTTATTAGACAAGCTCTAGCAGAATGTATCTTTTCCTCCAAATTAGAAAGTGACTTAAAAGAGATGGTCACATAAAAATTATTGTGAATTTTACCACAGCCTTCTTAATTGACCATGACATAATTTTTGTATATATGCTACTTGCTCTGTGAGTTTTCTTTCTTTCAACAAAAAGCAAAGCAGAAAGGTTAAAGAAAGAAACTTTCACATTTCCTGTGCTTTCAAAAGCATTTTTCACCTAGGGAAAAGAAAGGATGATCCTGGCAAGTGTTTTCAGTTCCTGGTGTTGCTAAACAGATTTTTTTGAGGGGGCATAGATCAGGATAAATTTGACAGAGACACAAAATTAAATCCTGCTGTGGTCCATGTGGGGAGAGCAGGGGTTATCAGACTTATTGATGCTCTGGTTCTGGAGGGTCCTGCTCCAGGGCTGAGACTTTCTCAGCTTGATTTTAAGTCTGTACTGAAGTCCCTGTGCACAAATAGGTGAGCACATTGCATTTGTAAGTGAGAGATGGGGTGCTCAGCATAGCACATTTTTGTACATTTTGGGTGAGAATCAGGAAGGAGCTGGGCAGAGGTGTGTGGGCAGAGCCCTCTGCTCCCCAGCAGCTCCCAGTGCTGCAGGAATTGAAGGAAATGGTGGCAGCACGGCACATAGCCTTAAACTAGTTCAAGTAGTGGATATATCTGGTCTCCTTCCACTCGTTTTGAGAGTGCAGAGCAGTGTGTGAAAATGATTTACAAGTATTTTTTCTGCACTTGCTGGGTTTGGCACCATTTTAAGTTCTGTATCTGATAAATATTTATGAAATTTTGGCTCTTCTTTGATTCTTTGTCCCACTTACTCCTGTCCTTTTTAGGAGAAAAGTGAAGAAAAAGTTTTGCTTGGTTTTTGATTGACCATTTTTCTCTTTTCCTCCCTATGTATGTCCTTCTCCAGTTATAACTTTTCCAACCATCATAACTTGTATCTTTCCAATTCTCTCTTTTCTATGTTACTTTCTCTCTCTCCCATTGGAGCAAGCAGGAATAATGACTGTGTGTGTTGCACACTTGTGGGAGGGAAGAGAAAGGTTAGCTGATTCTGAAAATTTAGTGAAAATTTAGACTGAAAACAAGGGGTTTGGGTTACAAAAAAAAAAAGCTCTAAAATCTTAACAATATTTTCAGATTGTTTTTTGCACATTTTTGGCATGTACCCTCGAGGTTTTCTGCAAATCACCTTTGCAAATATTTCCTCTCTTAATAAAAAATAAGGGCATTTGAAGTACTTTGCAGGAGAAAACTCTCTGCCATGCCAGTGCACTCCAAAGGCTTCTACCAGTATTTTCATATGAAAAATAAAAGAGAAAATAAATCTGAAAACTTGGATGTTTTCGAGACATGCAATTAGGTACACCCAGTCCTTAGGGAAGAAGCTGAAATCTTGGCTGTAGAGACTTGATGGAACCAAAAGTGTCCATTATTTCAGTCAAACCCTTGTTGCATCACTTTCCTTCTATGTCTAAGAAAGGAATGAATTAACTATGTGATATTAACACATTTTCTGTTTCAAGGGAGAAAGAGGCATCCCAGGGCTTCCTGGACTCCGAGGAGAAAAAGGAGAGTCAGTAAGTAAGAAATACCCAATGATTTTGCTAAAGGAGATGAAAATGTAAGTAGTTGTTTTCTCCTTCATGGTGAGGAGCTGCTCACTAAGTTGAATGCCCTGGTCAAAGCTGTTCCCTTGGCTGGACGTGAATCCCAGGAGGAACCTGATCTCTCTGGCACTCACTGGCCTCTCTTGAAGAGGGGAAGATGGAGGTTTCATCCCTGGGTACAGCTGATAACTGACTTAATATTGACCTTCTAATTAAATATGTAACTTGGATGCACTTGATTACCACAGCTGCATGTCTGCTGGGGGACAACAGGAGGCAACTGAACACAAAGAAGATGAAAATCTCTCTTGACTTTTTACATTCAGATGACCAAGACACATCCTCCCTCAGCTGTAATTAATGCAAATGCCAGGCTGAGATTTTAGGCAGAAAAATCTTTAACCCTGTGTAAAATTCATTCCAGTAAGTTGCCATGTTGGCAACTTCACATTTGGAAATGTAACATCATGCTCTTCCATGAATAAAAAATAAGATGTTTTTCTGGCTGCAGTAGGAGAATTTGGGATAAGTTTTTAGTTTAATTTGTCACTGAATTGTTATGCCCAAAGAAAATTGCTTTCCCAATAGTAGTTTTGAAGTGACTTGTATGTCTCTATATAAAGAGAGATAGATCTTGGATGCATAACAAGGAAAACATGAAATATATATTTGTAGTGTTGCTTGATATCCTTGTTTTCAAATTTACATTTTCCCCTCTTTTTTTCATTTCTAGGGCAAAGCCTATGGCATAGGAGAGAAAGGAGAAAAGGTAATTTCTAATCCTTCACTGGTCCAACAAATGAGTTGCTTGCTGTTGCCTGCTGTAGTTCAGAGGTTGCTTTTGGAGTGCATAAGATACAAAAGATATGACAGAGTTGGATCTTTGTAGGGAACCTTTATGCCTCCTTGTGCAGACAAGCTTTTGAGTGTTCATTGCTTTCTCCCCTTCGTGTTCTTTGAGTTTCTTTGTGCATTGAGCATGGAAAATCTGATCAAATTGAAATCATAATCTTTCCTTTGTATAAGCAGCAGTGAGTTCGTGGAGGATAATGCACAAAAGAAATTGGCTGGAAGGATGAAAAACAGAAAGAAAACATAATTTTGAGTTTATTGAATTTTTCAGCAGGATTAAATTTGGCTTATGAGAAGTCTGTCATAGTCTTTCTTCCAATTGGATCTTTTCATTAATAAACTGAATGAAAAAAGCTGGAATATTTTTTACTTCAAATATTAGGCAGGACAGAGTAATAAGCCTTGGAGGTTAAAACTGAGGATACAGAATAACCACTGAAAATTTCTGTATTATCTATCTTGGAAAACTCTTTCATTGGTGATCAACAGTGGGAAACAAGTTGCAAGACTGGATTAATTTGCATTTCAAAAAGATGGTGATTTCAAGGCAATTTTGGCTACAAACTTTCCATTCTGCACAAAAAAAAAAAAAAGTCTTGATGCCTAGACTTCAGAAGTGAATTAGCTCTTTGTGTCTGTAGCTCTGTATCACACCGGTTGAGGGTGTTTTCCTTATGATCAAAATGGAATTTCAAGTTGCAAGGAACAGTGGAAAAAGATTGGCAGGAGAGGAGATGAACATATTAAGGAAGAAGTCGAGGTTCGTATTGAAAATGAGATTAAGAATCTGTTGAGATGTTTTTCAGGGAATCTGTGGCTACTCAATTGCTCAGAGAATTTCAAACAATATTGGATTGTGATTGGAAAGGAAGAATGCTGCACTAGAGAGAACATGGCATTTATGCCCATTGCAGCTTCTCATTTGCTCTTTCTATGGTTATGATATATTGATTGTATATAGTGGTAATTCATCATGTGAAATTACAATTGAAATGCCAGTTGCTCATGGCAGGAAATTTTATTGAGCCAGGCTAGAAACATGGGGGCCATAAAAACCACATCTCTGCATTTATTTTCTTGCAGTCCTCCCACTGACAGACACTATTTAGCCTTTGAGACTCAGGATTCAGCCTTTGGAAACCAGCTCGTGTTTGTCAGGTGGTGAGAGCCAGCAGTGTGGTGGGAAACATAATGTTTATGGTATTAGTTGTGCTGTAGTTGAAGCAAGTTCTTGTTTTCCTCTGTTTTGAACTCTGCAGAAAAGTGTCAGAAAAATATCATTCCATCTGTATTATTTTCATGCATAGACAAATAGGTTTGCAGGTCTGGAGGGGGGAAAGTAGAGAGATGTTGCAGTAGGTGCAGAATTTCTTCAGCTGGAGTAGCCAAACAGCACTGAGTGCCCAAAAAAAAGTGTAGGCTTTGGAGAATGCTGAGTTTATGGTCAGCTTGTTGTATTTATTTGGTACCTCTGCCAGCTGAGGCAGCTTGTTCTCATCTGTTTAGGGAGGGTTTGTGGGACCCAGGGTGTTTGTGCCCCATGTGCACCCAATGGCTCAGTGTCAGTGCTCTTCCTGATGCAGGGCAAAGATTTATCAGCTGCATGTTGCTGGCTTGAATAAAGAGAGCCTCAGGATATAGAATCATAAAATCATAGACTATCTCAGGTTGGAAGGAATCCATATGGATCATCCAATTCAACTCCCTGCTCCTTCCAGGACTACTAAAACTAAACTGTGTAACTAAGAGCACAATCCGGATGCTTCTTGAGCTCTGACAGGCTTGGTGCCGTGACCATGTCCCTGCACAGTCTGTTCCACTGCCCAAGAAATAGCCAGAACCACAGGGAGCAGGGCTGCAAGTGCCTGCAATGCCAGTTACCATCAAAGTAGAATAACCTATGAAATTAAAACCTTCCCAGAGAGGAGAACACCTGGAAGGAGAGGATTCGGGTGTCTCCTTTGTTTGCCTGTTGCTCCACAATGGCTGCACAAGCAGGAATTCTTGTTTCTTTCTCACTTTGGCTGTGACAGGTTTGTTTCCTTGATTTCTATGGGTATGAGCCAGTGCTGGAAAGCTGAATCAGAGATGCTGGACTTTGTTAACAGCTGCAGTCCATGTGGTTGTTGCCATGCATGTGCTGTGGGATCCTTTAAAAGGATGAGGCTCAGCTCCTAAATGTTGGTGGAACAAAGTGGTCTCACCTTTGAAAAGACTGAGATGAGAAGATTAAAATCACCCCCTTATTACAGCCTTGCTCTCCAGCTGTGCCAGTGCCAAACACCTGTCAGACCATGCTGTTGCCAAGTACTGTTTGTATGGCATTTATGTGAGGTCTGAGGCATTTGTCAAAGGGAAAATCCTGTGCTTCTCCAGAAGGACAGGAGAGGTACTGGCTTTGCTTCTCCAGGTCATCACCTTGGTTATATCACCAAGTTAAAGCCAAAAGGATGCTTGTATTAGCATATATAACATGTCAAGCACATCATTAGTGGCAAACCCCGAGATAATAGCAGCTGTGGCTGAAAACCTAATTCATGTTGACATGAGGACTTGTGTAACTTTTATACCCAGGAAACTCATGGTTCAAGCAGCAGCCTGTCATGTTCTGCCTGGCCTAAATAGCTCAGAATGATAGAGAATGCTTTTTTTTTGGTACAGAAACATGCATATTCAGCCAAGTTGTTGTGCACAGATATAAAAAAAAGAAAATACCATAATGCATCTACAGGTGTCCTTGTAAACCACTCTCAAGTGGATTTCCTGGAGAGGTGAGATTCACCTATTGCTGCTCTGTACTAGATCTTAAATTTCCATTGTTGACTGTCATGTTTCAGCCCTTGGAGTTCCTAATTCCTTTCACATTAGATGTGGTCTGTCATATTTCTGCTCATAAATCTATGTCCCTTTACTGTGTGTTTATTCACTTTTGCAAATGCTTCTGTTGTTGAACTGATGATTATATGTGGACAAATATCCAATTCTGTAACCTCATCACCATGAAAAGGAATGCTTTGGCTTTATTCTGGAGGTTATTCAAGTGGCTATCTGCTAAACCAGATTCTGAAAGGGTTATAACTCACATCTCAAATCCCTGTTGATTTAAGAGGAGCAGGGGCAGGAGAGGAGTGAGGGCAGCAGGAGCAGCTGGAGAGCATTTCTGAGGACCATTCAAGCAAAAGGGGGTTTCAGTAACTCGATCAAAGTCAGAGAATTCATGTCTGACAAGGGAGGTTCTGTAGAGCATGAGGTCTGCATTCCTGGGACACAGCCATCCACATCACGAGCCAGCCCTTCTACTGCCTCCATGCAAAATGTAACTGGGAGGCTCTCACTCTCAAAAACTTCTGCCTTTGTCTTCCAAATGACTGAGCATTATGCAGTGGTGCTGAGACACCCTTCCAGCATCCCAAAGGCCAAGAGCAGTGAAAAGGTTCTGCAGGCAGGAAGGTGCTTGGAAATGTAATGATTTTAGGGGGAGTAAGACACGAATCTGTCAAACTTTGAGGGGTATGGAGATATTAGTGGGAAATTATTTTTCACTCTTTCTTCTGTTGTAAAATGAAGAGAAGGCAAACTAAGCTCCCTTTCTAGCAAGTTTAAAATGAACAAAATGCAGTTGCTTTTCATCCAGCAGGTATTGAAACACCTCTTTGCAGACTGTTCTGGAGGTTAAAATTTTGTGTTTGAAACAGTGCATATGAGTTAATTAGAGAGAGACATCTGTAAAGCCCTAGTTGAGTACAAAGACATTCTCTGCTTCAGGATGTCAGTGGAGCTCTGCAAAATGTAATTGGTGATAGGACAGGTTTGAGAAGTCTCCCATGAGGAGAACTGAGACAGATGGGCCACGAGCTCACTGCCCCTTTGTTTTGACTGCTGATAGCTATTCTTAGACTTTTGTATAACTCTTGAATATTCCTAAAACCTTTGTTGCCCAGAAAGGGACAGAAATTTCCATAGTTTGTTCAGGGCTTAGACCAACACTATTCACAGCTGTTGAAGAGGAGTAGGAAGCATGAAAAAGGTGTCATGAAACAAGTGGATCAAGTGATCACTACCATGATTTTTCCACAGGAATCCAATTAATCAGAGGAAAAAATTCTAAGCATGAGCACCCATCTTCTGCAAAGGTGGTGGATGAAGGTTTCATTATGTTTTGAATGGGACTTCCCCAATAATGAGTTTCCAAGAGTATTCAGGCTTTCCTTTTGTGCTTTATCTGTTTTCCTTCATGCTAATAATCACACAGGCAGAAATGAATATGAGAAACAACTTTAGTAGATAAAGTCTATATTCTCCTCGCAATTTTTTTTTTCATGCTAATGACTGTGATAAAAACGCAGAAGGACTATTATAGTATTTCTAAGGAGAATAAAACCTCTGAAGTGGCTTGGCTTATTAGAGATGCAGTGACTCCAAGGCCAAGCATAGAAAAGAAAAGCAGGCAGATAGTTCAGGCTCTGGGCTAGACTGTGGGATATCCAGACTTGGAACTTGGCTCTAATGACCTTGAACACAGCAGCCAGTCTTTGTTCCCCCAGAATTAAGCTGAAGAGCCTCTTTCCCTCCAGGTCTGGATATCCTGCCCACTAGATCCTTGTAACAGAGGCTTTGCTTCCCCTTCCCTTCTCTTCCAAATTGAAGTTATTGCCATTTTTAGGGCTTCTGGAAAAGCTGTGGAAATCTGCTCTGTTAGATACAGTGTCTCTGTCTGCCCAGAGGCAGCTGAATATACCAAAGGCTGACCTGAAAGCCCTGTTGCTTTTTTACCCCTGTGCTGTGCTGTCAGCAGGACTTACCAAATTAGCACGAGCACTGTGCTTTAGATCAGGGCTGGCCAGCATCCAGCAACCTTGACACAAGAAAATGAGTGCAGTTCTGCCTGCAAAAAGTGCTGCAGGCTGGTTCAATGGAGAAAGGAGAGCTTTCATCTGTGTATTTTTAAGGGATGCATTTTGGGACCAGGAGAATGGTGTGTGTGATTTACTGGCAGGTAAAGCTCACGCTGGCAGGTAAGGCTCAGGCTGGCAATGATAATTTAGATCCAAGGGCCAGAGGTGAAAGCTTGAAAACAGCTTCAGTACAAAGGAGGGGAAGCAACCAGCTTGAACTTCTAATAGCAGGATGTGTTGTCTGAGCTCTTAAATGATGTGGGGCCTAAGCTTACATGAACCAAGATACAGTCTTTATTCCTGCAACTTCCAAATAAAGATGATTAACACTTCAAGATAATATGTGAGATATGTGATATGTATCCTTTTCATTGCTGAAATGGTGAGCCCAGTGCAGAGACGATTCTCAGTGAGGTTACAGACCTTGCTTGGGCTGCTGTGGTGTTCAGGTAGTGTCACCAAGTCCCCAGACTCACAAATGCCACCCAGTTTACCCAAGTCTGGAGAGCTGAAGGGTTTCCCCAGAGAGGCTAAGGCAGAAGCAAGCTGTAGGAGCCTTGGTACCTCAGCATCCATTCTGGCCCCTTCAGTGAGCGCTTCTTGACAGTAACAAAATGGGAAAACATCTCCAAGTTTAGAGATAATATTGAGTTGAAAGTTGAAGACAAAACAAAACCCCAGTGCCCTGTCACTGATGTTCCTTGAAGACAGTGGCTATGGAAACGTTGCCTCCTCAGGGCTGAGTTCTTATGTTCTTAGTGCTCAGGTCTTCTTATTTTATTGCAGAATAAAAGGTAATGTGAGTAAAACTGACCTGGTAAGGCAAAGTGAAAGCACAATCTGCAGGGATTTTTTATATATATGTTTTGGAGATTTTTTTGGTGGCTTTCTTTTTTTTTTTTTTTTGGTGCTGAAAATGTTCTTTGGCTCAGGAACTATTCTTAGCTACTGAGTGCTGGTTAAGAGCATTTAACCTCTCAGTCCAGCACTTAAACATCTGTATAATAATACCTCATCTACTTCATAAGGCTGTAGTGCAGTTCACTGGAATTTTTAGTATCTGTGATTTCTTCTCAGAATCCTCATATTAAAAGATGAGTTCTAGTAAAGTTACTATCTGCCTTCCTCAATATGCTCTGAATCCTCCTGTGTATGTGTCCAATTTTGGTCTGCATGCTGAGTATTTTTGTGTCCCCTTAACTGTAGTTAAAGCACATTCTGCAGAGCTAAATAACCATGGTTTGCTGGAGTTCTTTTTCTTAACCATAATTAGAGGGTTTTAGATAAATTCTGTGGGTTTCTGTGACCCAGAATAACAGCTGCAGATTGCAATAAACAACTCAAAGTCAGCTCACATACTTATTGTGATTGTGACAGCTTAATTCTCAGCAGTGTAAGAGTGCTAGTAACTTGGTATCCTTTTTTTTTCCCCCTTACATAAACTTAGAAAACATGTATTTCTTTTCAGCATTGCCCCCTGGCTGGCAGGTACATTGCTGGTATGCAATGACATCTACTGGCAGCCAGAAGTTTGCAAAGTCTCCAGCACTTGTTTCTTTAGAGGATTTCTCTGCCAAGATCCACTGACAGTGAGGAAAGGAAGCATGTGAGAGAGATTTGCCAGCTCCATGTTTCTTCCGAAAATAAACTGGGAAGGCGGGACGGGAAAAAACCAGATTGTCTTGATTCTGTAATTGATAAATCTTATTGGGATGGAGGATGCTCCTGAGAGTGTATTGTAGTGGACAGGTATGGATTATCTGCCTGTTAGGTGGGAAATAAAACAGCTTTCCCAGCAGTCTGGAGCACAACCTCTGAAGTGCAGCTCTAAGCCTAACAAATCACAGAGAGCTGAAGCCTCTCACAAAGCAACTTGCTATCACTGGTCCATCAAAGGTCCCTAAGCATTCCCTGCCCTTCTCCCTGCTGGTTAATCTCTCCAGTTAAGCAGATGGGTTTTCCCTTTTCCATTGATCAGAGCTCTTGCTGGGCTGTTTCTGGTTTTGTGCTGGCTGAGAAGGTGCAGATGCCTTGGTCATGGGTTCCCTGAAGGGGCAGGCAAGGGCAGCTGAGACAGGGCAGCACTGGATTTTATGCTGTTCTTGACTTGCCCAAGTGCAACTCTGGACACCTTTAATTTCCTGTTCTGGGTCTCTCACCCTTTTTCTTAAGCACTACCTTGAGATTTTGTGTCTCCCAAAGCCCACAAGCCCTTCTCTGTCTCTGGCATTGGCAGGAAGATGGTGTTTTGGGTCTCAGACTCTCCTGAGTAATAAATGGACACATAATACTAAGTGCCAGATGAGGAAAATGTGAGGATTTTTCATGACAAAAGTTTGCTTTCCTGCTGAAGCAGTGTGTGGACTCTTAGTGGTTGTTATTTCAAGGATATCTGATACATTTGGTGTTGGGAGTAGGTTTGGGTCTCTGGAGACTGGGTTTTTTTCTGTCCTTGTCACTAGCTCCAAGATCTTGACCAGAGCTTTTCCCCTTCCCATACCTCAGTGTCCAAGGAAAATGGGAAGAAGGATCATGACCTTTGTCATAACCTCTGAGATGTAAAAAACCTAGGGAGCAGCACCACTTCATAAAGAAATAGTATAAATAAAAAAAAATAGTTTGGGTTGGAAGAGACTTTAAAGATCATCTAATTCCAACCCCTGTGTCTGGCTGGATCAAAGAGATTTATAGCTTTGGCAAAGACTTGACTGAGCAGCCTCAGATGTGTTTGGCAGTGAACAGCAGTGCATCACTGCAAGTTATAAGTAGGTGGTGATAAGACTTCAGGTAAAGGTTCTCTTCAGTTTGGGTGTGACATTTAAAGAGAGTTGTGGAGAGATGTTGCTCCTAGAGCAGTGAAAAGAATGATCAGTGATTTGGCAAATTTAATCAGCAGGGAGAGATTTAGAGGAAGGGAGTCTTCAAGGAGGAGAGGAATCATGGACTAGATGATGCAGTTAATCCTGAGGAAAAGCTTTGTACATATTTCAGGGAGGTACCAGAAGACAGACTAAGGGGTGAATGTGGAATGTCAGTAGCAGAAGATGGATCAGAGCAAATCAACATCAGAGTTTGGAGTGCTCTGACACATTACTCCTCTGCCCTTATGAGCTCTTCTTGGAGATACTGAAATTGTTAAGGGATATGTGATCTGAAGCATCAGAAACTTCCCAGAAGCAGAGCAAATATATTTTATAGATTATTCTTGCAAGAAGAAGTATAAACCAGTATGTGTCAATTCATCCACAAGACTAGAACCATTTTCTGTGTACTTTTCATAGATGAAAGGACTTTAATTTATCAATGCCATGATACATGACTGAAATATTTTTCTGTTTCAATGAACACTTCCCTCTGGTACTTGGCAAGCTGTTTGTCTGGTCTTGAGTAATGTCAGGTGCTGGTAAGGAGCATCAACTTGTGCTTCAAGGCAAAGAAGTTTCTGGAGCAGAGTTATGTTTTTCATATTTTAAGGTTTCTAGGAAGTGTGTCTTTAATTGAAGACCCTCTTGCCCCAACCATGCAAACAAGAAAAAAGGAACTTTTGGGATCTATTAGTCCTACTTCTGCAAACCCAACTCATTGTAGCCCAGTATATTTGTCAGGTTATTCCTCTGTGCAGTGGGATTATAGTACTCATTGTTTCCAATTATATTTTACCTCCTATTCATTATGTTCAATCACAAATAGCTCTGCAAACTCTTGACTCTTTCTTAATTTGAACATTTCAGCAATTGTTGAACAGGAGTATTTCAAACAGAAGAGCTCCCTCTTGTACTCCCCTGTGCTCTCTGCTGCAGAGTTGCTTTCTTTAGTTACATTCTCCACTTGGGTCAGCCTGGGTTGGAGATGAAGCAGAAGCTCAGGAGCTGTCAGGGGTGTCTGACCACCCCAGTCTCTCAGCGATCACCTACTTAGGGAGTGAAGCAGTGTCATGGTGGGAAAGCAAATAATATGAAGTTGATGGACATGATTCCAGGCACCAGTGACAACTTTGAAGTCTTTAGGAAGTTTCTGTGTTATTCTGAACTCTACACTGACCTTGTAGAGGTCATGACTGCAGAGCTGTGCCATGAGTGAGCTGTGATGCATCTTTTCTCCTGCAGTACCAAGCTTATAGGTGACCATGTGTCAAATAAGCTACAACCCAGCTGTTGCTTTACCTCTTTTAATGAAAATTTGGAGCATCAGGTTTCTTGAGAGAAAGGTATCTGTTGGAATCTCTGAAAAATGGGGCATCTACTCTCTCCAGAAGAACCATGGTCATAAAATGGAGGATCAGAAGGACCCTTCTGGTCTCATGGCGGGGGGGGGGGGGGGTGTTCATGACATTCATTATAAGATTCAAGGGTCTAGAGAGCTTTTGAAAATTAATATCTCCCGGGAAAGTACCTTTTGGTAACAATTGAATTCTATGTAATGGATTAAATAAAATATTTCATGCATTTGAAATATAAAACCCACAAATAGTTATCATTTAAACAGTTGTTTGCACTGGCCTGGATTTCCTGATAGTCCTGCAGAACCTATGACTTCTATGACCCCTGTGTATCATATCCACATTACCATTCTGTTTATTAAATCAGAGTATAATATGAAGACCCAGAAGAGAAGATTTCCTTAATTTCTTCCTTCTTCTTTTCTTCAGCAAAGTCCAAGTTGAGATGAATGTTTTATTTTATGTGGAAGAGGAAGATTAGGCCAGCTTTGGTGTCAAATTTGCCAAGATATTAACAGGGTTTTAGGGTTATTCAGCAAGTACAATCCTGCATCTGGGGACTGGAGAATGGCAGTCATTTGTACTGCCTGTCTGGTCAGCAGCTTTTGAAAATGGAGCTAGGTGACATATATCCACTGCAGCTCTGCCTCTCAGCTGATCTGCAGATCATCCCTGGCTTTTAATGAAGCCCCGGTCTTTGCCCTGCCTTTGTAAGAAAAAAAAACCACAAAAAAACCCAAAACAAAACAAAACAAAACAAAAAAACCCTCAAAATTTACAGTATATTTCAATAAAATACTTATTATATCTTTGGTTGGTTCCCTTGAATGGAGAAACCCTGAAAAGAAAGCTACTGCATTCTTTCACACCGTGAGGTCTCTTGGAAGTGTTCTAAGACATTTGAACCTGAAGACCCCACTCAACATCTCTTCTATCCTCCCACTTCATGTGACTCATCAAACGCTGCTAACAATTCAGTGTGTAACCATGGATCAGCAGTAGGACAGGTACCCATCATCTCCTCATTTATTCTTCATGAGCATCAAGCTGCCAAGGTAGATGCAGGCCAAAGACCCAGGAGAAACAATAAATTTATGGTTAAGACACTGACCTGGGTCACAGGGAATTGGAGTGAGTTTCTGTCTTTGCCCCAGACTCTGGGACCTTTTGTCTCTGGGGCCATTGTCCTCTCCTGTGTTGTACTCTGACTGATCACCCTCATGAGGTGACAGCAATATTGCAGTTGCTGTAACCCCCTTCTCATTTCACAGGGATGCTGTGAAGTTAATTAAGAAAGGAGAGAGGGGGGGTGTTAATGGTGAAGTGCCACCATTCCACAGTTCAATTTTATTTCTGTTTCCATTTCATCTTGCCCAGTTGTTTTATTTATCTTAAAATCTTGATATTTTTTCTCCTACTTTGGCTCTAGACCCCCCAGTTTGTGCAGCTGCCAACCTGCTGAATGTGTGATTCGTGGGGTTCTGCTTGGCAGATTTTTTGCAGGTCTTCCACTGACATTTTGTGACAGGGTTGGAAACTTTAATTACATACCAGGACTAGAAAAGTGGCACTTTTCTAATGAAAAAGTAAGATGTAGACCAGTTTGGAAGATAAATAGAATGTATGGAAGTGACCTTAGAATGATCTGTCTTCTGTTGTCTGGTCTGTATGCTAAAGGAAGAGACCAGTGATTTATTTGAATTTGACTGGCAAATGAGAATCTAATAATGTGTTTTGGATTAACTTTTCCCCATTTTATTTTTTTTGTTTAGCTTGCTCTATTTTCATTAACATAGGCCACAACCCAGAGTTGCAAATAAAATATGTGATTATAGGCCACAGCTGTTCTCCAGTTAGAAGAAATATTTGTAAACTTGGCAGCTGCTTGAGGAGCTGCAAATGGGGGAAAGAAAACCATTTAAATTTGAGTGGATTGCTTAAAAACATAACTGAGGAATTTTTCCTTTATGTGCTTCTGATGTCTCTCTAGGATCAAGTGATACTGAATTGTTCTATCTCTACATCTCTCCTTATACCTCTAGATTCCTTCCTTCTCTGTTTTAGGTCTCTTCAGAAAAAAATTATTATGAGGTTGGATATGGCAAAATCTGTGCACTAGTTTTTCCCACTCTGATGAAATAAATCACCTAGCAATTAACATTATTTTTCTGTAATTTCATCATTATCTCTACTCAGACATAGCAGGATCTACATGGGATCTTGTACTGGTTTTTGGCTGGGGCGGAGTTAATTTCCTTCCCAGTGGCTGGTATGGGGTTCTGTTTTGGATTTGTGCTGATAATACAGAGATGTTTTTGTTATTGCTGAGCAGGGCCCACACAGAGCCAAGGCCTTTTCTGCTTTTTGGTCGGCCACAATGGGAGTGCAGGGGAGCTTGGGAACAGACAGAGCCAGAACAGGTGGCCCAAACTGACCAGAGGGATATTCCAGACCATGTGACATCAAGCTCAGTGTACAAAGTGAGGGGAGGAAGGAGAAAGGGGGCACATTTGCAGTGATGGTGTTTCTCTTCCCAAGTAACCATTACCTGTGATGGGGCCCTGCTCCCCTGGAGATGGCAGAACTCCTGCCTGCCCATGGGAAGCAGGGAAATTTCCCCTTGTTTTGATTTGGTTGTGTGCTTGGCTTTTGCTTTCCCCTATTTAACTGTCTTTATCTCTACCCATGAGTTTTCCAGCTTTTACCCTTCTGATTCTCTCCCTGATCCCTCTGGTGGGAGAGTTGAGTGAGCAGCTGTGTGGGGCTTGGCTGCTGGCTGGGGTTACACCGTGGCAAATGTGGATATAATTTGGTCACTGACCATAAACATAGGATATTCCATAAACTGCAGGATAGTGGGGTTAACTGTAACCCAAGTGAGGTGAATTTTTGCATGACCCACAACAAATTAAGGACATGTGCATATGGTGACTATGGAGGGATCATTAACCTGGAGCTGGCATGGTCTGGTAAATCCACAGGACGCTGCTGGTGTACCAGAAAGACATCCTTCTTCAAATACAGAAATGGAATAATTCTGCTAATGTACACAAACTAACAAAGGAACCTCTCAAAGGAACCAGAGTGTGTCTGTCCTTACCCAGATCACCCTTTTTTTTTTTTTTTGGCTGAAGCCAAGAGGAGTATTTTTATTCTTCATCACCCCAATATTCTGTCTGCAGCAGCTGAGAGCTGCCTGTGCTTTGAAGTTCCTCATGATGTGGCATTTCCTTTGATTCACTGTTTCTGCACAATCCACGTGCCCATGTGAGCCCTTCTCTGAGAGTCCCTGGAAGAACAGAAGCAGTGGTTACTCCTTGATTTATATCCATTGTGATGGTCTGAATGCTTCCATTTAAAAGCAAATACAAATAAATTCAAAATTCTATCCTTTTTACTGAATTCTGGTTAAGCTTTTTGTTTTCAGTATGGCTCAGAAAGCCTTCTTAATTTTCTTTCTTGCAGAATTGCTATCAATTCTTTGAGGAATGAAGGATGTTTAGAGTGACTTTTCTTAGTGCTGTGTCCTCAGAGTTTGCAGTATTTCATTTTCAAAGAACTTCCTAAGCCAAGTGTATTTATTACTGCAAATGCCATACTTGTTACTGCAAAATACCTCACAGGTACCACTACCTGCACATTCAAGTTTTTCTCCACAAACTATTGACCAAAAAAGCAGAAGGCCACCCCATCTAAAGTGTAAAACTACTCCAGAAAATACAGGCTAAACCTAAGGGAAGATGCCTTAGAAGCTATAGAGAGTTCCTCTCTTTATCAGTAGCCTCCTCCTCTTTTGTTGGTGCTTCTCATTTCCCAAGTCCTTATTGCCTTCCTATTGTGGTCCTGGTGCTTCTCCAGAAAAGGACAGCCTTTGAATTTCAGATATTCATAAAATAGATGGGTGACAATAGGATTGCATGGCATAAACAGCTATGTGTGGTTTGCATGTCACCACCTGATTCCTGTTGTGTTGAAGCTGGGAATGCAGCCAGTCTGTGGAAATACAGGATTATTTTAATCCCCCTCAGTGGCACAACCAGGTTTGGCCTTTGTGCAAAGAATGTGATGGACTTTTGTTCCCCAGGGCTCTGTGCTAACTGCCAGAGCTTACTTGATGTCCCGGTGTGTTTCATCCCAGAGCATTTGCAGACAGTGTCTGCCTGGCAGTTATTCCACTGCCCTGTGCTCCCTGCCTCTGCTCTTTCTTTTTCATATTTACACAATGCTTGCAATTTTAGATGGTCAAGCAAATGGAACAGGCTGCCCAGGGAAGTTAAGGAATCAACATCCCTGGAAGTGTTGAAAAAACATGCAGATGTGGTTTAGTGGTGGACTTGGCCATGCTGGGTAAATGGCTGGACTCGACCTGGGAGGTCTTTTCTGCCCTTAATGATTCTACTGGAGGTCAGCAGAAGGGGCAGAAATAGGAGCTCTTCCCACTCTGTCGCATTGCCAGTGGTGGTTCCTAGGGGTTGTTAAACCTGTCTCTAGAGTCTAGGTTCTGTGCAAGTTTCTCCTTGGAGAAAAACTGGAAAAGCTTGTGGATGCTCTCCTCTCCTGCATTAATATTTCTGTGAACACCATGCTTCAAACTTATTGACTGCTCCTAGGATTAATTTGTTCAGCTTTGCCAAGCAGTTGCTATTTCATGGCAGAAAAAAAAAAAAAGGCAAGAGAAGAAGCTAATTGACTGGACCTTATGCAAACTCCTTTTACTTTGCGTAGGAAAGACACAAATTGTTCTCCTACCTGTGTGACATACTCTGCCATGGAACAACAGTTCCTTCAAGTTATATTGACCTCTTAGAGCAAATTCTTTCCTCAAAAATCACATTTTCTATTTGATGGGTTTTCTATCTCATTAGAGAGCCATTCCAATAGAGCAGAGCTGATTTTTACCACCAGCTGCATTGGAAATTCTGGAGTGCTTCGTGAAGGTTCGGTTACCAAGAAATGTGATTATAAAGACTTTAATTTGCATATGCAGGACAGATACTTTTCAGATACTATCTTTTGTTTACCTTTAAGTGCCAAATACACCTATATGTAAATAAGGCTAGATTTTAACACTATCTATTGTCAAAAAAAGGAACCTTGCCCTAGGAGTACATCCAAGTCTGCTAGACTAGACTTATGGAAAAAAAGTCAGAAATAAGATTGCTTGTGGAATAATTTGGCCTGAATTTATCTACATATTTAGGTAGTCCTTATGTGTATGCAGACAACTTGGAAATATATGCATCAACTTCTTAGCCAATTTAATGCTCTTACAAAAGGATTTTTCTGTGCTAGTGAGTTTTTACAAAAGCAGATGGGGAAAAAGCTCCCAGTCTTTTGTCCTAATGAGAGTAGCTAGAGGGGAAAAAAAAATCCTACATTTGAATTTTTCCAAAATTTTTCATGTCAATTTCCATACCATTTATTTCAATTAAAAAATGGCAATGGGAACTTGGCATTGTAGTAAGTTGGCCATGCCAAACTTCAAGTTCTTATGCCTTGGAATATGGCAACAGGAGGGTTTCTCAGGGAAGTGTTGCTATGCTTCAAATACTTTTTTTTTTTTAACAAGGGTAGGTCTCTAATCTTTTTCTTAGAAAACTGCTGATTCTGGATGGTAATTACAAAAAGGAAGGGAAGGAATGCACTGGAATGGAAAACTGAAAGTGAACCTGTTCAAATATGGGCAAGTGACAGGTGACTGAGCACAGCATTGTTACAGTGAGGGTGAAAAGCTGGACTCAGTTCTCAAGAGATGACAACTGCACTGTCTAAAGTACACAGATATACCACAGAAGGATATGGCATTTGACATGAGGTATTTCTTCCATTGCTGTTGTAGGGTGAAGAAGGCTTTCCAGGCTTTCCTGGACTGAAAGGGGACAAAGGAGAAAAAGTAAGTCAAAGTCTTTATTAATTAAACTCTGATAAGTTTAGGAGTTTATAAAGCTGCTGTGGAAGTCTAATGAAAACCGACCCTACTCTAAGTCTTTCGTTTTACCTCTGTATTATATTTTGTTTCATTTTGTGTAAGCAAGGTGCTCAGAAAAGGATATTGTAATGTTGTACTGTTTTTCATCAAAGTGCAGTCAAACGTTTTAAAGTTTTAAAGTTTTATTGATGATGCTCAGCCACATTTGACAAATGTGTGGAGAGCTCAAAGGCATGAGCTTTGACTAAACTTTGTAAAACTCCAAAATACATAAATGTAATAGAACAGGAGCTCAGTGCTAATACACACAGAAACACTAGAGTCTCTTCAATATGAGACACAGAAGGCCAAAGATTACTATGCCTTTACTTGCACAGAACATAAATAACTTTTGGACTGTGGTGGCCTTTAGCTGCTTACCGTGTCATCATCTTAAAAAACCCAAAAATTAAATCCAATACTGAGATAATTCTGTTGACTAGTATTGACTTTGGACACATTTGTTGGAAAACCCTTAATCAAATCCTAGTTTGCAGGAGGAATTTTAGGAAATTAAACTTTTTCCACCTCTTATAAAACAGCAAATGTTCCAGATCACAGGCAAAATGCCTCTCCAAGTAACACAACAAACCAGCCCTGTACAATCACAGCCTGCAGTGCCCATGTCTGTTTCTCACTTGAGTCTTTTATTATAACATACCTAAGACAAAACTGCTGCAGTGCCTAGAAGTGAAAACACTGAGCCAGTTCCTCACTGTGTGTTGACTTGTCTGTTGTTTGTTCCACTTTCCATTTGTTCTTTAAATTGCCAGCTGCAGGCAGAAAACTTGCTTTTTCTCCACATTTGTTGCTGTTCCTGTTAGCTGGGGAGCTGCCAATCTCAGCATATTTAGTTCCATTCATCCTGGTGCATAGGAATATTTTTAAATGGCAAAATTTTGAATTTAAGTGGTATTTGGCTTTCTGTTTCTTTGTTTTCTACACCTTTGCATATTCACAGCTCTGGGACTCACTTCTCAGTGGCCAGGGTCATTCCTGAGGACTGCTTGAGTATATCAAGGCTTCTTTTCCGTTTGCTTTTAGGCTTATTACTTATGTATATTATAGCTTTGCCTAGAGGCTTCTGAGCTTTGGGATGAATGCTGTATAATCAAGGAGGAAAAAAAAACTTAAAAATGCAATTTTTGAGACAATGGAATGGTGAAGAAAGAAGCTAAGAGAAGATGACATGATAATATTAAGATGACTCAGTTGTTATGTGTCTAATTAGCTCCAGAGCTTTTATATTAATTTATTCTTAAATGAGTTAAGTGGACTAGAGTGCCTAGTTCCTCATTAGCAGCTCATCAATCATCCCTAGTGTGTTAATGTCAGCAGCAGCTCCTCCAGGAACTGTAAATAATAAATGTTTGTGTTGAAATGTTTCTCCTCATTTCTTATTCTTCTCTAGATGTGCTGCTCATGCCACTGCACTTGCAGTGGGTGTTAATGCTGTGCTGATGATAACTCTGTTGTTGTTACAGGGTTCCCTGGGCTCACCTGGCCCCCCTGGGAGGGATGGAGCAAAAGGAGATGCTGTAAGCCTTTTTGTTCCTCCCATGTAATCCTGCTTTTCAGTGAGAGGCAGGCAGTGGGCATCAATCTGCCTGGAGTGGAACCCATCTGGGGGATTTGTGTGGCCATTTTAGGAGCAGCAGAAACAAATGGCAGGAGGTTAATAGCCCCAAAACTCTCCCTCACATGTCTGCAGCCAAGGCAGGTGCCCTATGGATTAACCATGGCTGGAAGCTCCAGGGCAGCTCTGGTGTCATTCATTAAGGAGTGAGAGGGAGCAGCCTGTGGTTTGGGACCTGCTGGTAAAGAGCTGCAGCTGCAGAGCCTGGCCACTTCTTTTATGGCTGGCAAGGAGTCCTTACCTTAGCTAGCAGAGTCAGCAAAGGTGCAAGGGACCACTCTGCTTTCCACAGCAGCCATGGGCTGGAGAAACTGGAGTCCTGGTTGCAGAAGAAAAGATCTCAAGTCCTCTTGTGGACTGATTAAGAGAAGAGGAGAAGGGCACGGTTAGTTCAAGGAAGGATGCAGTGTACCACATACTGCCTGTGAGAAGACTACAGTTGAAGCAAAAAAACACAAATATGTTTTCCAGTATCTCACAGAAGTGTGGTTTAGAGCCTTACATCATTTCCCTTGCTTGATCACCATCCCTTAGAAATATCTTCAACCTAATATTGAATCTTCACCATGTCATTCACTTTGTGGCAGTCACTTGGTGGCAACTGAAGGAGCTTGGGAAAGGATTCTCTGGAAGGCAGGTATACGCAAAAGGAGAGACACACAGCAAAAAAAGTTCTTTTCCTTTCGTGTTTCTTCTTTGTTCCACTATTGTCCTACTTTGGAAAAATCGTGACAATTTTTCAATATTGCTTCCAGAACTGATGCAGCTTCATCACATCACACATGGCATGGGATTCGACAGTGTCATACTTGTAGAATTCCTTATAAGATGTGTTTATACACTGCAAGGTGACAATTCAAGAACAAATGCATTATGCTGACTCCAAGGAACCCATCTTTGCACACTGTAATCAGTGTAAGCTGTTCACAACTTAGGGAACTCATTTTTTACTACTTGGTTGTGTTTTGAGAGTAGATAAAGAGCTCCTCCACTTTTCATTTTCCTTCTGCTTTCATTTTTCTGAAGAAAACACATTGTAAACTTTCAGATCTCTGTATAATAGCACTCAGGACCGTCAATATTTCTAACTGCATGCACTGACTAGTTTGAGCTATCCTGGCCTTTATATATAAAAGATTTGTGTTTACCAGTGATATTTCTGTTACTTGCAGGGTGAACGAGGACAGCCAGGAGCATTTGGACTGCCTGGGCCACCAGGTCCAAAGGTAAGCTTTCCTTTCTTCTTTGAATGGGCAAGCATATTTTTTTCACTGATTTTTTCTGTTTACGTGGCTTGAATTACTCATTGTTGATGACATTTGATATTCTCACTGGTGAATTAAGAAACTCAAAATGCTCATTTTCATCAGGGGTCTGCTAAGGTATCAGTAATTACGCAAAGAATTACTGTGTAAGAAGAAGAAATAACTTTTGTTCAATCAACAGTGTAGCTGGAGAAGGTGAAGAAAACATATTTTGGGGCACATAAGCCTTGTGTCATATCTTCTGTAGCTTTTCCAGCTCTCGCTAAGATGCTGATGAGAATTATTTCCCCTACTCTATGACTCAAAAAAAGATCATGTAGAGATCCTATCCTGAATGTTTCTGCCTAGTTTGAGAGCTTCTGTTTTGCAGTGAACAGTGCCTGAGTGATACAGAGCTTGAGCCAGTGCTTATATCACTGGGTTTGCTTCAAACAAGGTGCTTCTGGGACTTAGCTGAGCATCAGAAATGCAAATTTTGAAGCAGCAATTCTTTAACCTCCTCTCAAATCTCAGGTCTCCTTGTCTTGTTCCCTGGTTATTGAGGGGATAAATACCCCTTAGGTGGTTTCAGCCTTGTTGTTATAACACAAAAAGTAGATCGTGACAAGTGTGTTTTTGGGGGTATCATGCAGAGCAAGTTCACTTCATCTTGTAAAAGGCGCTGCAAGGACAACAATTTGATTGCCTGAATTAACTTCACTCAGTTCTGTTCCTGTACAAGTCAAGACCTTTGAATATCTCATCTTTCTGGAAGGGCCATTTCTAGTCACCTAAATCTCGCACTTAGTTCACTGATGCCATTATCCTCAAATAGGAGTTCAGTACCTCAGCACCTTTCTGGGTGCAGCCTTGACTGTCCCTTGGCTCTGTCTGAGAGGCCTTGATGAAGCAGGTCATGTACAGGTCCTCTGTGTTCCTCAGCTATGCAGAGCCCTGTCTCCAAAAGGTGTTTTTGCATCAAGGGAAATTCGCTCTCTCCCAAAGTCCCATCAGGAGAGTATCAGAACTCACGAGGAGTTTGTAGATTAGCAGAAATACTTGGCAGACATCCCAGGGTTCTCTGTGGAAACCACATTGGCTTCAGCAGGGGATATATGACACATGCAAAGCAGGGCTGGGCTGAGCTGAGTGGAAACACACTGAATATTTTGCCCTTAGTAGGATTTGGATCTTGGATGAAATGAACTGAATTTATCACTCACAAATGCTTTTTATCTGCATCCCTCCTATCAAGTAAATAAATACACATTTTCTCTCTGTCCTGCATGTCTCATGTAGTGGAGTTACAAACCAGCAGGCTATATGATGCTCTTTGTGATATGAATTTCCTCACATTTGCTTTGCAAAGACTTTACAAACCAAGCTAAACTGAGGCACCTACATTTTCCTCAAACTGGACTTGATCCTACTCCATATTTCCCACCAGGCTCTTCAGGAACATGCAGTTCAGCCAATTAATGAGGCAATGCAGAATAGAAGGAGTTCAGATCTATGGGCTGGGCAGGACAGGTGCTGGTGGGGATGGACCTAAAGACAGGGAAGACATGAGCTTGGCCAACCCCAGCCTCTCACAGTGCCTAAATATAAAATTATTGTGTGTTTTCACAGTGACTTTCATTTACCTCAGTGAAGCATTGGCTGTGAGCTGTGTCCTTGAGCTGGATTCTGGCCTGAGCTATTTTAAGAAATAAACCTGAATTGCTGACAGGGCTTTAAATCTAAAACAGGAATCCACATTACTCCTCAGTGTAAAGCCTGAGCACCTCGTCAATGTGGAACAAGGTGTATAAGGATGGGTGGAGTTGGCAATTAGAGAGGTCACATCTCCAATTACTGGTGTAATGATTATTTAGAGTTTTTTTGCCAGATCACTTGTTTTTGGCATCAATATAGCAGTTCTGGGCTCTACTGCAGGCTCCATGGAAAGCAACGTTGCAGTTTGTCTGGTTGGTTGGGTTGTGATCCTTCCTGTCTCAATCCATCTTCATTAGCATTGAGCCAGACAAGCCCAGTGTGTGCTCAGCAATGATACCTGTGCCCCAGGAAATTCAGCCCCTTGTTTATCTCCTTGGCTGAGGAGCCTCTTGCTTCAGTGGGAATTGCCAGCACTTTCTTTTAAGAAATGGTCTTGTACTTTTTACTGACCTCATTAATTGTGTGAAGCTTCCAGTAGCACAGATAAGAGTCCTCCAGACTTCTGGTAATGGAATTTCAGTCCAAAGAGTTACAGAAATGGTTGTTGAGCCCAGTAGAGTTCATGTATAGGTTACAGGAATGAAATGGCCTTGGTATATCAATCCTGGTTTTACTAGTTTTGCTTCTCAGTGATGTCTCTGAGGGAGATTGCTCCTAGCTCAGTGTCTTCAGCATGAAACTGTAGGGTTTGGAGTGGCTTTTTTTCTTTTTCATCAAACTTGGAGGTAAACTTCTTTGTTCCCCAAGAAGGATGTGTGATCTTGCTGGCTACAAGCTGGATGCAAAGAAGTGTTATCAAAGTCAGCCTTGTGCTGAGGTGTTGGAGCTTCTGGTTACAGATGTCATGGTAATTTGAGATGGTAAGAAATATTCACTGGTCAGTGGGGAAAACTCCCACATAAATATGTGGGACCTCACAGGTTAACTTAAATGGAATAGGTGGGTGCAGAGAAAAAAGGCCATATCTCAGATTGTTCATTGTACAATGTTACAGCAGTGAAATAAAGTTTGGATTTTTGAGATCAGACCCTTTAGCCTGCAATATCCTGCAGCAAATATTCAACCTTTTCCTTCGTTTTTCCCCACTGTATCTCTAATAAAAGGATAAAAAGGTTTTTTGTGGTTGTCATTGCTGTGGCACAGACATAGCTATAGCATTCCCATCTGAACTGACAGTTATCTGCACTTAATAGAAAAAGCAGAGGGAGAGGGGGAAAAAATCAATCCTTTGAAATAAAAAGTATTAGGTAAGAGTTTCATTTTGACAAATTTCCTTCTTGCTTGCTCGAGCTGTCGAAGGTCTCACGCTTCTCTGGTTTACCAGACATGATCTCAGCACAGGCCTTGAGCACATCACATCCAGACAAACCCAGTTTCTCTCTAACTTCTGAGTGTTACAACCACGTTTTATGTAACAGGACTGAGTTAGACTTGTGCAATTTGGATGACTTGGAGCAGGACTGTTTCTCTTGGGGTTTTGCCTAGACTCTGGCAGCAGTATTTCTCTGCAAGCTGAAGGAGAGATTTAGGTGCATGCCTCCTATTAGAGGACTCACAATGCTTCCTGACCTTGCAGAGGTTCTCACATGTCTGATCCCAGAGCTATCTTTGCTTGTGCTTGAACCCTACTCTTGTTAACCTGCACTGGGAAAAAAAAAGCCTCAGTTCTGCTTCTAATTAATTGCAAACACATCTTGCATTTTAAATTTTATTCTCTTTTTAATATAAAACTTGAATTAATACAAAATCTAGTAATTATTTTAAAATTATTTAGTAATAATATCTCTATCTGTTTTAAAGCCTTATCCATTATAGCCACCCAGTTAGTGTTCGACAGGAGTTAAACAGATGAGAGTGGTGAGATGGGGAAGTGATGTAAGAAAATAATCACTCAAATAGGTGACATAGGATGCCAAACCAATTCTCTAGGTCAACTTCCCAGGCCCAGGCCTGTCTCCATGGGACAATTCTGAGGGCTGAGCCTGTTCAGCTGGGGATCCAGATAATTTTCAGGCATTGCAAGACACAAAACGGCACACTGTGAGTACTCTCCATTACAGTGTACCTTCTCCAGGACGAGTCAGTGCACAACCAGCTGAAAGATTGACAAAATGTACCTGATCCTCTTGCATTTTTTATCAATAAACATAAACATTGGAAAATTTAGTCCTGATCTACTTCTTTGCATTTACTCTTCAAAACATAAAACATTTTGAAGACTGTGGTCACTTTGCAGCAATGTATACCTTTGCTTTGTTCCATTAACACTGTGTTCAGGAGCACCAACAAGTGTTGAGTGTAACAGCTGACATTGCTAAACCTTCTGAAATAATCTGCAGAGAAACTCGTATGGCACAGTTTGTCTTTGTATGTTAAGTCTGAAAGCAGAAGGATAAAACTTGCTAATATCTGATGGGACAGAGGAAAATACTGGAGTGTCAGTTTGGAAAGTAAGACATGACTCCTGTATTAGCACTCAGAGAGTCAAGAAGCCTCAATGTGAGTCTGGAAGAGCAACTTTCATTTCTAACTAACTAATTCTATTCTTGTTCTTCTATGTGAAAGAGTTTCTGGTGGTTTACTGTATCTCAATTCCTTGCCAGGGATCCGAGGGAAAACAGGGTCCTCCAGGCATCAAAGGCTACGTAGGAGCACCGGTAAGTCATGGCTCTTGTTCATTTTCTAATGCTCTAGAAACTTTCTTTACTTTTTCAGTGTGTTCTGCCCATATATATATATATATATTTTTTTTTTTTTTTATTAAGCAGTCTCTAGTCTGTCTGGCCAGTTATCTGCACTAAGTCCAAGCGGTGAAATTGTCTTGACTTCACTGAGTTTCTTCTGTCTTCTTTAAATGTGAACAGACCTGTAGCCAGTAGAGAGGTGTCAGCAGAAATGACCTGATTACTGAGATAACAGCTGGTGATTTTGTCATGCTCCCACTGTAATGCAATTGCTTTGGTCTGTGATGATGCACCATTTATATGGTGCTTTAAAACTTCATCAGAACACCATGAAAAAATACCACCTCTCAGCAAGTTTCCAGTCATATTTTCAAAGCTCTTTCTTGTGGTCCCAGCTGGGTAAGCAGCCTTTAAGCTGGTGTTGCAAAGGCTGACTGGATTTTCTGAGATTTGCTGACCCAGATGGGGGTCTCCTCCCACAGGCTGGGGGATGAAAGGATTGTGAGCTGGGGGATGAAAGGATTGTGAGCTGCCCTGCCAAGAAGTACTTGGGGTGCTGGTGGATGAAAAGCTGGACATGAGCTGACAGTGTGCACTCAGAGCCCAAAGGCACCACAGGCAGTAGGTGAGGGAAGTGATTCTGCTCCTCTGCTCTGCTCTGCTGAGACCCCACCTGAGTGCTGCATCCACCACTGGGCTCCCAGCACAGAAAAGATTCATGGACCTCTGACAGCAGGTCCAGAACAGGGCCATGGAAGTGGTAGGAAGGCTGTAGCACCTCTCCTGTGAGATAAGGCTGAGAGTTGAGGTTGTTCAGTCCGGAGAAGACTCTGAGGAGACCTTAATGTGGCCTTTCAATATTTAAAAGATGCTAAACTTTTTAATAAGACCTGTTTTGATAGGACAAGGGATAATGGTTTCAAAGTAAAAGGGGTGAGATTTAGATTGGATATAAGGCAGCAAGTTTTTACTATGAGGATGGTGAGACTCTGGAATAGGTTGTCTGGTGTGAGATGGTGGATGCCCCATTCTTGGAAACATTCAAGGCCAGCTTGGACTGGGCTCTGAGCAATTCTGCTCTAGTACAAAATAACTCTGCCCATTTAGATGATTATCTAAATCAACCTGAGGGCCAAATACACCCAGACATGGAGCTCTCATTAGCTTGAAGGTAAGACTCCACTGTAGTGTAAAGTAAACTGAAGTTTAAATTATTACAGCAAGAAGCATGATAGGCTTTGGCAGTTTTAGAGAGGTCACTACTGTCTGAGCATATTTGTCTCTCTATAGCTATTAGTTGATTGCTCAGTTTCTACAATAAAGATAAAATACAAGGTATTTGCTGAGCTAAGGAAAGGTGAAATCCTTCTGTGCCCATTGAGTCAATTGTCTGTGCTAGTGCCACATTAAACTGAGCTCCAGCAATGTTTCTGGTGCAGCTGGGAGGAGATGAATTATGCAGTCCTGAGGAACACTGGCACTGCATTCACAGCACAAAAATGTGCTGGGCCCCCAGGACAGAGTGCATCTAACCTTTGCCAGTTCTCAAAGCTACCTGCTGTCTGTCTGGCTACCACATCCAAACCCACTAGGAACGGGAATTCTTGCTTGTTTATGTGATAGGTTTTCTCATCAGTATTGTCCTTTACCAAAGTTCTCATCGTTTACAAGAAACTTGAAAAATGCAGAGTACTGGTTGTTTTCCAGACCATCTGCAGCTGTGGTGTGTTCCCTGTCCCTCCACTCTGCTGCTGGCAGGAGGGTCATGTGTCTGCAGGCAATATAATATTACAGATGTTCTTGGGCTCACAAGCAGTCCCTGCTCTGCGAGTCTGCTTAGATCATGCCTGTGGCCAACTCTGAGGACTGGCAACACAGAAAATGTCCTTGAGGTTCACTTGAATTGATTGTGCAGATGTGCACACTGGTATGGTGACTAATTAGAGGAGGTAACTATGCCTCTACTTGGATTTAGCTTCATAATCTTTGTTTATTTTTATTTTTAGGGTCTACAAGGAGAAAGAGGAGAAAAGGGAACACGAGGAGACAAGGTATTCCTGCTGCATGCTACAAAACGCCAGGCTTTTCCTTTGCCCATTAGGTGAGGTGGACTACCAGGCCAGCAGCTCTAGAGAGGGATGGGGTTTCCTCACTGCACTGCACTTCCAAGTGCTCCCCACCTCCCATGGGTGTGCGGGAGGGTTTTTGGCATCTCTGCTGTCTACTAAGCACATGTTTAGGGACTGCTTGTG
The DNA here is from genome assembly GCA_039654755.1 of Calcarius lapponicus. Taxonomy (NCBI): domain Eukaryota; kingdom Metazoa; phylum Chordata; class Aves; order Passeriformes; family Fringillidae; genus Calcarius; species Calcarius lapponicus. The sequence goes on along the minus strand of CM077464.1, from coordinate 157,750,240 downwards.
TTTGTGTAGCTAGGGATGGAGGAGAGTGAGGAGGAGAGGAGTGGAGTTTGCCAGTGTGGCGATCTGAAGGGGTCTTCACATTGTGTGCACAACCTGAGAGTTGAGGATGATCACTGACTGCCACTGACCATGTCTGTGTCTAGCATTTTCCCATCACATTCCAGTTTTTCACATCATCAACTTCCTATGTTTCTTTTTTCTCCCATCCCCATAAACTCACTAATAGTAAGTACCAGGTAATTTGTACTATGTAAAAGGCTTCAACCAAATGGAATTGCTTCCTAGTTCCATGTTCTCTCCTGACTGTGAAGAGCTGTTTTACAGAGTACAGGTCACTCTAGTATTTGAATCATTTTTGTGGCTCAAGGAAAAAACCAAATGCTTATTTTATGTGGAATGGGCATTTAAAAGGAGAACTGGGCAGGCACAAAGCCTTTGTTATTTCAGTTTGCTCATTGTGTTCAGAGAGACCTCAGATGTGCACCCACTTCTGCTGCAGACCTGCCTGGCAGTGCTTAGGGCCCCTCAAAAATGTTCTGTCTTGCTTATGACTCAAGCCAGTCCTGACACAGTTTTATCTCAGGGAGGGTCTGGCAGCTTTGCCTGTGTTTGTGTAAAGGAGGGAGTCATCATCTTGCTGGAATAGTTCTGTTCCCATTTCTCAGTCTCCATCTTCCTCTGGACAGGAAACCCAGCAATTAACACCAAACTTTTGCCTACTGGGAAAAGTTATCAGAAGACCCTTAGTGTGAGATATTGTGTTTCTCTTTACCAACAACCTTTCTGCTGTTTATGATAAAGTAGCCATGATCATATTTTGTATTACCAATCCTCATTATTGCAGCTAGAGCAGATGGCTGGATTGTACTTTATCTCTGTCATGCTTCTCCTTCAGCCCTTTGCAGAACTGCATAGGTGTCCTGTGTCTAGCCAGTGCCTCTGCTGCTTTTCCAGAGGCAATATTGTCTAATCTGCTGGAATATTTGGCTTCTGGAAGAAAATCCATCTTTCTGACATCACTGTGATGGGAGAGGAAGCTGGAGCTGTGTGTGGGCAGGCAACTGACTAAGCAGAGGAAGATCAGAGTGGGGAAGAAATGAATTAGGTTTTGTTTCATTAGAAGGATCTGCACAATTAGAGGTGCCCCCCCCCCCAATCCTTTTTTTTTTTTCTTCCCTGAAGCAGCCAAATCTCTGCTACAACAATTGTGCTTCAATTTTTTCCCAGGTTTTAATGACGGTCTCAGTGAACCCACTGCCAGTGCTTTAACTTCTACCAGTCAGTACTACTGTGAAAACAGTGGGCGTAAATTCAGTGGGCCAAATATTTTCTTGTCTGCTCTTCAGTCTGTAACCTCAATACTGACACCTACGCAACCTGTGCTTCTTTGTGCCTGAAGAGAAAAGGGGTTATAATATCAGAGGGAGAACTAGTTCATGCACTGAGTATTGTTTTATCAAGTCTTCTCCCTTACTACCAAAAAAGCCCTAAGTATCCCATCCATCTTGCTGCATTATTCACAAATCCTGGACCTCGCATGCAAATGTTGAGGTTTTATAGTGAGGTTCCCAAATCCAGTAGCTACACCAGGTTACACCTGCACTTTAGGAAAAGCACTGCACCATATGAGGGATATCCCATGCCCTTTTCTATCCAATGAGCCCATTGTAGACCCCAGGACAGACTCCAGACAGGTAATTCTGATGCACTGCTCAGCGAACAGGAGCCATATCTGTACGTGATACTTGGCATTCTAATTTAGGCACGTCCAGCAGTTCAGTGTGACAAAGGGCATTGCTTTTGCTGCATAATCCTATGCCCATCCTGCAAAACCTTGTCTGTTTTATTGAGGAGGGATTGTGTAAGAAGGCAGCAGGACTGGTCTGCTGCTGCCAGATCCCTCTGCAGTGGGTTTTTTTCTCCTCCAGCCTTTCGAGGGCCCTACAGACTCCTGGGTAATCATTTTTCCAACAAATCATTAAATTTTCTAAATGGTAGAGGTCAGAGAGCAGCACTGAAGTTTTGGCAGAATTGTTATTTCCCCTAGTTGCTTGTGAATCTTCACCATTTTGTTCTACTGGTTAAAAGAAGAAAAAACAGTAGAAAGAAATGGAAACACAGAAGAAAGAAATGGAATCTTAAAATGAAAATTTGAGAATGAAACTTTAATGTGCTTGCTCTTTCTATTGGGAGAAAAGTACCTTTCACTGAGTAGCCTTATTTAAAGAATGGAAAAATAATAAAAATATTTATAATGACAGATTTTTCTAAAGAAACAGCAGAAAACGCAATTGTTTGGAGTGTTTTCAAATAGCTTTTTTATATTTGCTTGTATAAATAATACATTTGCCTTTTCCAGCCCCCATTGGTAGCAGTAAGAACATCGACACTTTACTGTTTTGGCAGCTAAAGCAGCGTGTGTGAAGTACTCATTGCTGCAGTGTATTGATGTTAAAAATTCTCCTGGGAACACACTGCACATTTTGTCAGCAATATACCAAGCTGTTGCTTGCTGAAAGTCTTAAATTCAGGATATTTGTAGTTCAGGCAGTGCAAAGGAAAACATTAATGTGGAAACTATACCTCCAAAGCAAGTGGTTCTGGGTGTCTGACAGTGGTTTTCAGCTGCTTTCTGGAGGATATCAGTCTCTCTAATTTCATTCCTTGAATACATAATTTGAAATAACATTTATGTTGGAAGATTGATTGACTTTCTAAGGAGGAAAAATAAATAGCGATTGGCAAATCAATGTAGTGTTCAAAAGAAGCTAATTAAATCCAATGCTGTAAATGCGGGTTTGCAGGTAATAATAGTGATCTAACAGAGTTTAAGATATATAAAAACACTAAAAAATAGCATAAAACGATTAGTTTTCTGTCACTGCTTGTACTTGTAGAATTTGTTTTTACATGCACATTCATGTTCACGTTGGCACTGTGTGTGTGTTTGATAGTTTATATTCAGCTGCGTGTAAAGGATCCAAACAAAATCTGTGTTTCATTTTTCAGAGATTTAAGGACTTTAGAGAGTACAAGTCCCTGTTTCTAGGAGTTTTTAAGCTAAAGAGATTGAATGGTCAAAGGCCACAATCAGTAGGAGAAAAGGGAAGTTCAACAGAAGTATGTAATTGATCCAGTTATCTCTATCAAGAACCTTGATTATAAAATATTATGTTGAACTTGAATATGGAAGAACAGTACAGATCTGGGTCAGAATTCAAAATTATCCTGTAAACACAATCCCCCAAAGCAGAAGATGGCATTGAGAAAGGGCAGCTGCAGGTTGTTTCATACACACAGGACAACAAATTGCAGTTATGGATTGGGAACAACTGATGAAGGAGCTGTCTTGTGGCATGGGGTTTGGTGTAAAGTAAACATCGTCCTGTGATTTAAACAGAAAAATAGTTTATAAAATATGAAAATATATTCCTGCTCAAAGTTAGCCTCAGGTGTATTGAGTTTCATGCACCTAGCTACAATGAAGAGGTGCAAAAATTGGACAATGCACAAAGGGGAGCAATAAAAATGATCAGAGAACTGAAAAACATGCCCATGAAGAAAAGATGAAAGTATTATGGTTGTTTAGTCTAGAGAAAGTTGAAAGGGGAGTTTTGTAAATCTTCAGATACATAACAGGTCATTGCAAAGATGAAGGAAACACTTTCCTCTGTGGGAGGTTAGGGAAAGACTTACTAGTCTGGAACTACAGAAAAAAATAATCAGGTTTAGGTTCAGGGGGAAAAAAAAGATATCTTCAAGTAATAAAGTGGTGAAATTCATTGCATATGGACTTTGTGGACTGTCCAGCTCTGTAGACATATAAGAACAAATTAATTGTTCACCCAGGTTACAGAACGGAAAGGTGAAAAATGAAAGATTTTTCATTACTGGGTAAAACTGACCTATTGCTGGATTGCTTTATTAGTTTTGTAAGAGCTGTTCTGGGCTGATATTCTGCTGGAGCACATTGTCCAGTTTACACAAACCCACCTCAGCAGGAAGAGGAAGGATGCCAACATGGAAAGCTAGCACACACCTGCTTCTGGTTGCAGCAAGTTTTCATGGTAGAGATGTAGGAATTACAGCTATTTTCTCTATGGGACTGGCTGGAATTTCTCTCCTTATTCTTTACTCTTGGAGCAGATAGTATGGGCATGACCTTCAGGGCAGTGACCTAAACAGCACAAATTTAAATTAGAGTGGTTCTTTCTCTTCTTTTTCCAGGGAGACAGGGGCCTGGATGGATTCCCTGGAAAGCCAGGTGTGGAGGGGAAACAGGTATGTGGCAAATACTCAAAAACTGGAAGTGTTTCTTTGGAAAGAGTGAAAATTGACCCTAAAGCTGAGACTTATCCTGGGTGGTTGCTGAATCATGACAGTACCCAATCACGTCCCTGTTCTGATGATCTTTGGTACAGTTTTCTTTTTTTGTCTGTTTGCTTTTAGAATTAAACTAGAACACAACTTACACTCACAGGAAATGCCAGTCCTTTAAACATGATTGTCTAAATGTTTGTCTCAATTTTCATTAAATACATAAGAAAGCACTCAGAAAAATTCAGTTGTTTAAGCCCACAACAGGAAAGGAAGAGAACTGGATTTAATATATTGGGTTTGTTTTCAATAAAAAATTGCTTGGAACTATTTATATTTTTAGAACAAAAAGAAAACAGAAAATGGCCTAGAAGATCAGTACATTTCTGCTGATCAGACACACGCTGCTTTGTCTAAAACCACTATCTGTAGATTCCACAAGACTGTTTTCATTACCTAGGGAATGATACCTAATGAGAAGCATCCTTTTCTTCCAAGGACCTTCTGGTCTAAATAGCAAAGGACAAAATAAGAAGCAGAGGACAGAAGTGATTTGCCAAAAGCCATGCAGCTAATCACTGCCACCCTTGAGCCTGATACCTCCAGGGTGCACCATCTGCATCGTGCTCTGTTCCACAGCTGCAGTTTACCCTGTACCAAGAAGTGTGTGTCTAGTTAGTGTTTATCACTATCCTTGTAAGATGGAAATGTTTTCCAGTGTTACAGATGGATAAGAACTGGTTTATACTTGCAGCAAATGTAGATGAAGTAGGAAATTGCAGAGGGATGTTAAAATGGATCCTTTTTGTTTAGTACTTCAAAGGAACAATTCCTCCAAGTGAAACCCTGTTACAGAAATTGGGTTTTCTGAAGCATTTCTTCTTTTTTCATGTCTAGACACTTAGAAGGGGGTAAATCTTCATGCCTGAATTTTACACTAAATTTTGTGTTTGACGCTGATATACTCACTGAACTGGAATTTTTCTGAATCAGCTGAAATTGGACTGGTGTTATTGTGGTTGCTGTGGCCTCTCCATCATTATTCTCTTTCCTCTCTGTGCAGGAGAGTCAAAGCAGACTCGTGTCCTGTTAGTTCCTTCCCAGTGCAATAGGACATCACTGTTTGTGCTGCCAATACCTGCAGCCTTATGTTTCTCCTGCACTTTAGAAACAAAGAATTTTCTCTCAATTTTACCTCTTTACAGGGCCCTCCCGGCAGCCCTGGCCCTCCTGGTGCTAGTGGGACCAAAGGAGACAAGGTAAGTTGGGATGGGATGCACAAAGTGGATTTAGAAACACATTTGTTAATTCTTCCTTGGGCCCTCAGTGTTGGAAATATCAGGGCTGTTGGATTAATATTTATCTCATTTGTATATAACAAAAGTTTATATCTATTTAAATGTTTCACTTTTCTGACATGGCTTCAGTCTGAAATGGGTGTGAGTGAGTGTTAAAATGTATCTGTTTATGACTCCTCTGCTCTTAGCTTAATGCTGATAGTGAGAATAGAAGGAAATAGAGTGTAGTGTGGGTCAGGAAATCTTCCTCGTCTAAGAAATGTGGGTAGAAATGTCAATATGTTTGTGTAGAAACTGTTTTTCTCACCCAGGAGATCTGGAATTGACTCAGAAAGTGACAACAAAATGCCTCTGAGCCTCCTACCTGCAAAATAATTATTCACTTCTCTCAGCAGCAATTTTGACCTTGTTATTTTTCAGAGTTGTTCAAATATTCAGGGCAGCCTTATGTTTCCCTCTCTGTTAGAGATGATGCTGTGGTTTTGGTATTTCCGACCCAGCTCTTCAGCAGGAGTGGAAAGGCATGGCCAGCTCTGGATTTCTTTCTCTTTTTCTCCTTTGGATTAAGTTGGTGACCCTTATCCAAGAATGCTGAGATTGGAAGCAATTCCCACTATTTTCTTCCTGCAGTAGTGATAAGTCTTGATGACTTCATTCATATTTCTGAACCAGCTGTAACTGGTGCTTCCAGAAGATGTTTGTCTCCTTGGGCTGATATTTTCAGAGTGGCTGGTGTGTATCTTTTCACTACTTCTCACATAACATGAGCTCTTTGTAGAACAGGCCTGTTTGGATGGAGGCCTGGGCAGCCCGATCTACTGGGTGGCATGTCTGCTTGAGACACAGGGGTGGAACCAGGTATTCTGGATTGATGGGCCAAGGCCAATGGTATCAGGTTCAACAAAACAAAGTTCTGGGTTGCAAACTTTGGCCACAACAAAGTCCTGCAGCGCCCCAGGCTGTGGCAGAATGGCCAGAAAGCTGCCCAGTGGGAAAGACTCTGGGAGTGCTGGCTGACAGCAGCTGGCCTTGAGCCAGCAAGTGCCTAGATGGGCAAGAAGGCCAGTGGTCTCCAGGCCTTCTGTATCAGCACTAGGGTGGCCAGCAGGACCAGGGTGCTGTTTGTCCCTCCCTGTGCTGGGCACTGGGGAAGCCACACCTCAAATGCTGTGTGCAGATGTGTGACCCTGTTGAGACTGAGATCAGTGAGAGATGCCTCTGCCCAAATTAAGGTGCCAATGAGACCATTAACCAAAGTAAACAACAGGGATTTTATTTAACAATAAATGGGAGGAAGAGAGGTAGAAAGGAATAGAGAAGAGGATGGTGTGAAGGGGAGTGGGGGCAGAGGGGGTTGGGAGAAAGATGAAGCAGAGGACAGTCCAAGACACTTGTTTCCAGTGGCATCACGTCGGTCTTTCCTTACCATGTGCTTGTCTGTGCTGGGGGTCTCCATGGTTCTTGTGGAGGGTTCACACTTTCCCCCAGTCCTTGTTGTGGGTATCCCAGGGAGGTGTTTTTCTATTTGCCATGTGACAGGAGGATGCCTTCCTTTGCCTACAATGCTGAGGCCCAAGGAGCATTTCTTAGCTCTGAATGCAGCCTTGGGAGCAGGGTAGGGATGCACCGCCCCAGTGAACACCAGGCCTAAAGGCAGCTTCTATCTGGGTTGTACCAGGCAGTGCTGCCATCCTTCCTCAGCCGGCTCTCCTCGACCAGGTTGCCTTGCTATTTTCTTGTGGATGCTGGGCTGGGGCTGGCTGCAGGACCTACCTTTGGCAAATGGTTGCCTAAGGGTGAGCAGTCATCATTGGGAATCCGCCTGCTGCTGGCCCCGGGCTCACTCCTCCGGCTGCCCCCTGAGGCAGCTGAAGGAGAAAAGGCGGCGCAGAGCCCGCCGGGCCATCTTGACCATGGAGCGCCATGGCCGTGGGGCCGGGGGCTGCGGGACGGCTGCGCTGCCAGCGGGGCGAGCAGGGACGCTGCGTGCCAGGGACTGGGCAGGCACCGGGCAAGCTCCTGCCAGCGGCTCATCCCCACAGGGCTTTTCCTGTGGAGGCTGCCTGGGCAGACCCAGCCTCCATGCCTGCTTCATCAGCCTCGTCTGAGAGATCGGCAGGCAAAGCAGAAACGGCAAACATGTTTATGTCTTCCGGCAGTACCGAGGGGAAAGGCTCACTGTGCCCCTCATCACAGGGATCACTCGCCAGGGGAGAAGCTGCTGGCTCTGCTCCCTCCTCTTGCAGTGAGAGGGACAACTCGCTCTCTGGCTCACTGTCCCCCGCTCCTGCACTGTCTCTGTCAGGGAGCTCTTCTTCCTCCCACTTTGCCAGTAGCTGGTCTAGCCGAGTGTCCCTGGAGAGTTCATCCTTGTTGTTAAAGAGAGACCACATCTCTTCAAAGAGGTCGGGGAGCACGAGCTGTGTATAGTTTTTGGTCTCTCCTGTACAGTCTATGGTCCAGCTGCAAAGGCTGTGCTGGACCCAGGGGCTTTCTGCATCCAGGGAGGGGAGAATGTCTTCCTCCAACTTCTCCAGCTCCTCTGCCTCGATATTCAGAAGATGCTTTGAAGCATCCTCAGGCTCCGTGCACAGCAGCTGGCCACGTGCACTTTGCTTAGGCAGCTGACAAGTTTCCCTGTCCTCACAGGGGCTTCCAGATGAGGGAGAAGCTGAGAAGTCTGAGCATTCCTCAGGCACTGGTGTGGACAAAAGCTTCTTGTGCCCCTCATTCCAGAGATCTTTGTCCAGGTCACAAACTCCTGCCTCTCCCTCTTTCAAGAGAGCAAGGGATGTGCTCTGAGGATTGCTGTCCCTGTCTCCTGCAGCCTCTGTTTCTGGGAGTTCTTCCTCCTCCCACTTTTCCTCTGGCTCTTTTGGAAAACTGTCCCAGGGCTGCAAGGTGTCAGAGACAGACTGCTGCTCTGCCAACTGGGCAGGAGACAGGAACTCAGAGGAGTTTACCGTCTCTTCTGTGGCATCTTTGGTCAAGCCAAGAGCACTGGGCATCACCTGGGACTTTGCATTTGCCTCTTGGCAGAGACTTGACTGCTCCTGGGTCCATGGGGACGTGATGTACCTGTCTTCACACAGGCATAGGGCAAGGCCTCTAAATGGGTCTCCATAGAGTTTGCCACTGTTCTCTTCCTGCACCTCAGTGAGCTACTCCCTCTCCCTGGACTCAAGCAAAGCCTTTGACTCAATCTTCCACAGCACAGTCCTGCAAAAGCTGCCAGCCCAGGACTTGTGCAGGGGCACTCTTTGCTGGGTTAAGAACTGTCAGGATGGCTGGGCCCAGAGAGTGGCTGTGAATGGTGCCACATTCAGGTGGTTTTTGGTCACTTGTGGTGTCCCCTCAGCCCAGTCCCGTTCAGTGTCTCTCCTTCTGAAGTGGACAAAGGCATCGAGGGTACCCTCAGTAGTGAATTTGTGATGGCACCAAGTTGGGTGGGATTGTCAATGTACTGGAGGTTTGGAAGGCTCTGTTGAGGGGATGTTCACGGGCTGGATGGATGGTGTGAGGCCAGCAGGATGGGGTACAAGAAGAGCCAGGCCTGGGTCCTGCCCTTGTGTCGCAGCAAGCCCCTGCAGTGCCCCAGGCTGGGGCAGAGTAGCTGCAAATCCGCCCAGTGGGAAAGGCCCTGAAGGTGCTGGCCCACAGAGGCTGACCATAAGCTGGCATGTGCCCATGTGGGCAACGAGGCCACTGGCCCTCTGGCCTTCTGTGTCAGCACTAGCGTGGCCAGCAGGACCAGGGTGGTCCCTCTGTGCTGGGCACTGGGTAGAAATCTTCATTCAGTTCTGAGTACCTCATGAAAAGAAAGGGGTTGAGGTGCCCAGACTGTTGCCAGAGAAGAGCAGTGCAGTTGATGAAGGGTCTAAAGGGTAAGTCCTATGAAGAACTGCTGTGGAAGCTGGGTGTATTCTGGGGAAAAGATGACTCAGGGAGGACCTTACAGCTCTTTACAACTCCCTGGCAAGTGGCTGTAGCCAGGCTGAGATAGGTCTTTATTCCCAGACAACCAGTGACAGGACAAGGCAAAATGGCCTCAAGCTATGCCAAGGAACATTCATGTTGGACAGCGGGAAGAATTTGTTGACTGAAAGGTCTGTCAGGCATTGCAAGGTTCTGCCCAGGAAGGTGGTAGAGTCAGCATCTCTGGAAGTATTCAGTGAACACCTGGATGTGGCACTCAGTGCTCTGCTCTTGTTGCCATGGTAGTGTTCAGTCAAAGGTTAAGCTCAATGGCCTTGGAAGTCTTTTCAACCTTAATGTTTCAGTGATTCTGTCTTAAGGATTCCTTCCAACCCAAACCATTCTATGATGCTCTGAATAAATAACAAAGAGTAATTGAACTTAAGAGAAAATATATGAATTATATGCTGGGTCATTCAGAGACCTACATGAGTAATGAATAAATAGTGTGGAGGGAAGCTATGTGATAAACGTAACACCAGTCTGTGCCTAAGGTAAAGGATAAACCTTCTGTATGCACAATCTTGAAGCATAATGAATGGTGGACATTGCTGGAGAAAAATGAACTGGAACAAATTGATAGCCTAGATGGCAATAAATCATGGGAAGAGGGTGTAGCATCCCAGTGTCCCACAACCACTGTGGCGTGAATTGCTCTAGAAAATGACTTGGGGGAAAATGGTACCATTTCTCACTTTTTTTGCAGTTATTTTGGTTACTAACAAATAAAAGTGTTTTGACCTCCTTAATATCCATCTCCTTGGGGATCTAAGCATCAAACAGTTTGTGTGGTAAGTGTACAGAGCAAATATAAGATTTTTTGAAGCATATATCTAATGCCATTGTGCATTCAAGGCATCATTATTTTAAGTCACTGAATGCCATTAAAATGTATGTAAAACATTACATAACATAGACCACAACCAGTTTCTGCATGTGTTCATCTGCATAGCAGAGAGAGTTAATTGAGATTGTATGTCCAGGTCTATTAATTATGAGATGGTACTGAAAATAAGAATGAACAACAACAGTCAGAAAATATGCTCAGGATGTTGCTTTTACTTTGCGCTGTTGTGTATTGTGCCATGTTGTGTTCTATGTACGTTTTTTCATTTCTTTCTTGTTTCCCTGCAGGGTGAACCAGGACTTCCAGGATTGCCTGGCACTAAAGTAAGATTTCTTTTTTAGCTTTCCCAGACTTTGTAGCATTATTGCATGAGAAGTAGAAATGCAGGTTGGGAGGATCTCACTGAGAGATGTTCTTAAATAATTTTTTTAATATATTTTTAAAAAGTTTTTAAAAGTGAAGACTTTTGAAGAAGGCATGTGACAGGTTCCAATGAGGAGATGCTCTGCCACAATTCTGGGAGATTGTGAAGTGTGAAGACCAGGACTTGAGGCAATGAAAGAAAGCATTGCCTCAAGTGCATCAGACAGAGCAATACTGTGACAGGACTGTGTGGTTTCTGACAGTTGTTGATTCCAAGTGGCCTTTGATACATAGAGCCCGGGCAAGTTATAAAAGCAAAAGAAATTTCAGTATTGAGTAGCTGAATGTCTTTGATATAGACTAAGTGTAAGAGTTGAAGCAAGAGAAGAAAAAGGCAGTTTCTGATGAGAGGGAACGATCTTTCCTTAGCTTGTATCTGGAAAAGTCCTGGTGGAATATTAAGACAGCTAGGACTTGGTGTGCTGAAATCAGGAAAGCACTCATGAAAAAATGAAACAGAAAAAAGAAGAATGGGGTTTATCTTTATTGTAGAACTAGATTAACATCCTTTGTGCATCCCTCTGCCTTCACTCCTTCACTGATGCCAGAGATATCTCTGGCAGGGATGTAAGGATATCCAGAGACTAGTATTGTCTGTATGAAGAGGTTATTTCTGAGTGAATGGAGAAAGATTTACCACTAAGTATGCAGAGGAGAGGTCTAGAACTGAGTTCAGCATGGGCTGGTAAAAAAGCAGTAAAGCAGTAAGGGAGTATCCCTTTCACTTAAAAAAAAAAAAAAAAAAAAAAAAAAAGGCTCCCTGGTAATCCTGGGAAAGTCAGCAGGCAATTTCCTTACTCAAAATGTGGTAGAAAGTAAAGGAATTAGAAAAGCATGAAAAAAACCCAGCCTATTTGGGTAAGAACATTTTGCTGTCCTGTTCAAATATGATATTAATGATGGGACAGCAATTACCAAGAAATTTTGAAAGATGTGTATAACATCTGAAAATGAGTTTAACTGATGGGGCATATCCCCAGCCAGTCTGCTTGTTATGTGATTCCTTCTGCACTCAGCAGATCTTTGTGATTTAGAATAAAACAAGATCTGGGGAATTTACTAACTTATTTATATGATGAGATAATTAAGTTCTTACTGTTTATACAGCCACCCAAATAATTTCACAGGTGAGAGAAAACCTTGTGTTAGCCTGAGCTCTTCAAATAGAAAGCATCTCCCAGCCTGCAACAGGATTTGAGGAGCTGTAGGAGTTATTATGCAACTTGAAGGAACAGCAAGGGCAGAAAAATACCCTGTGGGGGCCCATCATACCTCTGGCATCTTCTGCCTTGTATTTACTCTTTCCATCCTTTATGACTCCGCATTTCTATTGCAGGTGCATATTGAAGGCCTAAAAGGAGAGGAAGTAAGAGAGACTCAATATCTCTTCTTTCATTGCAAGGATATTTTAATGTAATTCTGTTGCCTGTTAGGTTAGATTTTGCTGTAAAATAGTACTTTAAAGGGAAGGTGGATGGAAGCATTATCAGGACATCAAGAAATAAATTTTCCTATTTAAAGTGGAGAAAATAATGAAGAAAGGAAAAAGGGCAATGTCATTTTCAGATGTGAATCTTATATCAATAAGAAGTATGAATTGTAGAGTCAGCTATGCAATTATCTAAGGACAGGGATGTATTAACATTAATTTTGAACTGTATTTGATTTTTTGCCTGGTTTGTATCTGAACCTGGGCACTCAAATGGGGGGGGGGGGGGGCATACCCATTGTGTCAGTCTGTTAGTCCTATGAATAAAATATATATATATATATTTAAATTTTGATTTTTTTGGTGGTAGATCTGTAATTTGCATTTAGCTGTTACTTAAAACAATTGTGTGCATCATGTAAATGATACTTTAAAGCCCTTCAGAGCTCTGTAGGCTTGGGGGAAATGCTGGTGGAAGCTGCTTATGCAAAAACTGTTCTTCTCCACCACCAAACCCCAACCCAGGGTGTTCTAGTGGAATATCCAGGATATCCCAGCCTCTTCAGTAGTGTCACTACCTTTGAAAAACAGAGAAACAGATACGGATAAGTGCCTGTTGAGTGTGGGTGGATCAGTCTGTCTGCAGCCTAGTGAGTGCTGATAATTTGAGTAGCCAGAGATTATGGAGAAAAACAGCTGGTCTCTGCACTGGTTCTTCAGGACTTGTGGGGAAAGTGGAGGTGTAGGTCCTGTAAAGACAGACAATGTGTCTAATGTGCCCATGCACATTTTCATAAAGATACTTTAACACTTTTTTTTAAAAAAACCTCAAACATTCCTGTAGGGAAAGCCTGGGCCACGAGGACCACAAGGCCACCCTGGACTTCCTGGACCTCCAGTAAGTTGTTTCACTCACTACTTGTGATTTCAGAAACTGAAACTCAGGCTGGAGTGAGGCATATGAAAATCTTATACATTATTCAGGCTCTAAAATATTTAACTAGTGCCCACAGCCTCCAGTTTTCTTCATTGTTGAGAGGAGGTGTCATGCTGTGGATGGCCTGTCTGAAGACAGGGAAGTGACAACCAGGACATGGGCAGACTTTGCCTTAAGGCTGTTGTCATGCAGAACCTGATCATTTTTCTACTTCTAATGTCCTGAAGAGCTGTATGGGCATTCAGCACATCTCAGAGAGGCACTGACTGATAATTTGTGAGCTGTCATGTCATCAAGGTCAGGGAGTAGTTGCTGTCAAAGGGGTTGTTGTTATGCCACAAGGTCGTGGCTGAAATACTTTCTGGATGAAAACTAAGAATTGAGTATTTGTGTTTATATTTCAGCACAATTTTTACAACAGTTTGTACATGTCAGCATTCTCACTTCTGACTTAAATTGCAGCCTATTCTAGTTATATTTTATGACCCAGCTCTGCAGGATGTCTTAGTTCAGACTGTCACTGCTGCCTCATTTGTAAACACTCTGTGTTTCCTCTCTTTTGAATTGCTTGTTGTGTTGCACTGTTGATTGGCTTTTGTAAAATTGATGGCATTGTGAAGGTGTGTTGCTTAGGTAAATCTAGTTTGAATTATGTAATTTAAATATAGTTGTGTGCTCTGTATTTAATCAGGGCATTGTCACTTTATCTTGTTTACTCATTCTCTTCTGCTCACAGGACAACATAATCATCAGGTAAGAGTTGTCTAGGTAGCCCTGCAGTAATGGTAGCACAAAACAGCTAGGAAATCATATATAGTTCACTAGTTTTTTCTTATTCTGTTAACTTTCTAAATCTTCTCAATTTTCAAGGGAGAGCCTGGTCTGGAAGGCAAGCCTGGAGTCCCTGGTTTGCCAGGTCAAAGGGTGAGTTGTTTCTTTTATTTAATCTGAGTCTCAGGAGGCTTGGGACAACTTTGTTCAATGAGGTTTGCTACTTTCACCCACCTTACATATACTTGTCTACTTATATAAGAATCCTGAGGCCCAGATCCTTTCCCATATTCCTTATTCATTGTCCAAGAACTTTCAGTACCTCTTGGAGTTGACAGGTTGAATGAAGTGCAGGTTCTTTCTTGCCATGTGCTCTCCTGTATTTATATCTGCTCCTTACTGCTAAGGGGTTGCTTGATATGACTCTGGTGTGCAGAACCACTACTAATGTGGTCAGTTTGAAACCTCAGAGACATTCTGTTGTCCTGGAAGTCAAATGAGTGTAAAGATTCCTGCAATACTTATTATTTTCTGTCCTGTTTTGTCTGTGCTCAAAAAGAGGATCCCCAAAAATGGTAGCTGGTGTACCATTCTCTGCCAGGAGCTTAATTTTCCTATATATGAAAAAATCTTGGAATTTTTTTTTACATAGAATTATATCTTCACATATTTTGCTAAAAGAAAAATTTCATAGTGGACCTAATATCATTGCACTCATACTCTGAACCTGCTTTTCCTTGCTTGAGCCTGTCCATATGAAGGACATTTCATTAGACAACACAGAATCAGAACATCCTGAGTTGGAAGGCACCGATCAGGATCATTGAGTCCAAATCCCAGCCCTGCACAAAGCAGCCCCAAGAATCCTACCACGTTCCTGAGAGTATTGTTCAAATGCTTCTTGAACTCTGGCAGGCTTGGTGCTGTAATCACTGCCTTGGGGAGCTTGTTCCAGTGCTCAGCCACACTGTGTGAAAAACCTTTTCCTGATATCCAGCCTAAATCTCCCCCAATGCAGCTTCATGCTGTTTCCTCAAGTCCTGTCACAGGTCACCAGAGAGAAGAGATCTGTACCTGCCCCTCCTCCTCCCCTCACAAAGAAGCTGTAACTCAAGCAAGGAGGTCTCACCTCAGTCTCCTCTTCTCCAGGCTGAACAGACCAAGTGTCCTCAGTCACTCCTCATCAGGCCATTCTCGTTGCCCTCCTCTGGACACTAATACCTTTATATGTTTCTTATATTGTGGCACCCAAAACTTCCCCCAGGACTCAAGGTGAGGCCACCCCAGTGCAGAACAGAGCAGGACAATCACTTCCCTTGTCCAGCTGGTGATGCTGTGCCTGATGCCCCCAGGACAGGGCTGACCCTCCTGGCTGCCAGGGCACTGCTGAATCCAACTTTCCACTTACCAGGACCCCTAAGTCCCATCCCACAGCTGCTTTCCAACCTCATTCCCCAGTCTGTCTGTACATCCAGGGTTGCCCCATCCCCGGTGCAGGATCTGGAACTATGGATTCACACCAATCAGCACACAATTGGTGGCTGCCCACCATACAATTGGTGATTGCCCAGTCCATTTGTCAAGGTCTCTCTTCAGGGCCTCTTTGCCCTCAAGGGAGTCAGCAAATAAGAGTGGAAGTGAGATACCTGTTTAGCATTCTTGGAGGGAGTCACTTGGGTCTCAGTACTGCTGTTCAATGGGTCACTTTTTTAAGTAGCCACAGAGACTTGATGATAGTTCACTCCTTAAAGGAGATCTTGGGGTTTGCCTGCAGTGCTTTGAGTCAGCACCAGGGCTCAGCAGGTTCTCTGTGTGAGAACCTGTGAGCACAGGAGGGTGATGAGTAAACAACAGTACAGGGAAAAGACATATACCTTGCTAAGAGGCTTCCTACAGACTGTCCATTGGATTGTGTGCTGTTAAATTTAGCCTGCAAGCATGAATTTTAGGAATCTTCTCCTTGGGAAGATAGTGGAAGCAGCCTTTAGTCAATGCCTAAGTGGACAAGGGCATTTACTTGCTTTCTCGTAATTTCCTAAACATTAGAAAATATCACTTTAGCAAATAACTCTGCAGTGCTTTGCCCCTAAGTTGGTAAATCAGGAATTATCCTGGTTTTAAAGCTGGCTGTGAAACATTGTTTCTTGAATAAGATTAATAGAGCATATTATCTGGTAAAGGACAGTGATCCGTCAGGATTTGCAACAGGACAGAAAATGCTCCTGTTAATGATGATTTGATTACAGATGTCATTTGATCTGTTCTGTCTTTGAATTCTTCCCTAGACTCTGTTGTGTCTAGCTAGTTAGACTTCTCCTAAGGGTCTTTATTAGTCACCAAGCATCTTAGATGAATAGATACATTTTTTTAATTAAAGGCCATTATTCAATGACTGAATTCATGAGATTAATCAAAGTACTGGGCTTGGTGGATCTACACAGATCCCATCTGGGGGCAGGAGGTAACAATTCCAATCTGAACCAAGCAACTGGGTTGTGTTCATTTTATTAGTCAAAAGTGCCTGGCAGCTGATGTCTGCATTTTGACAATGATACCCTCACATCAGGAGCACAGTGTGTGAAGAAAAATGCTCTGCTATTCTCATGTGACCTGTAAGACCTCTGAATGACAGACAACACTGTCCTGATTTTATTAAAACTGCCTGAAAAAGAACTCTGAGAGTCTAGTTTCACTTTTAGGGTGCTTTTGTGGTTTTCTTCCCTCTTCCTGTCCTTCTTTTTCTTCTGTCAAATTGAAGAAAATTTAAGTGCTTTGGTTCTGCTCTTAAATCTTTGATACCTGATCTACTGAAATATTTGTTGGAAATAAAACCAAATTTTTTTCTTGATAGGTACAAAAAGTGCAGGCTTATGACATGCTCCTGGAAAACATGCAGATCTGTGACTAAACACAGGGTTCTTCTTAAGTGTACTCAATAATTTGGATTTCAAGAATTTGCTTCTTTTTAAAATGCTTTTTAAATTTCATTCAAGAGATGGAAATTTCAGAAACAGACCAAGAGAAAACATTTATCCTGCAGCAGTCATGAGGTAGGAGCTATTTAGATCATCTTGAGTGTGATATGCTGGACTGCAGCTTAGTTTTATAAAATTGATAAAATCTGTCCAAGTTCAAAGTAGAATCTGTACAAAACAAAAATAATAGAGGAGTCTCATGAGGTAATAAGAATAAACTTATGAAAAGAAAATTAATAGAAAATATATTTATAATATAGTAACATTTAATGAATATACTTCTCCATGTTTAAGACTCAATGTACATAAGTCATGCAGATAAGTAACAATAAATAATAACAAAAGTTTAAACTGGGAACTCCTGAGTTCAGGGTGCACTCTCCACCCAGAGGAGCAGTGTTCACATCACCTGTCAATGCAGGAAAGGTTTGTCCCTCTCAGCTGTCCTGGGAGATATAAACTAACAAATCTGTGGAGGGCTGCTGAGTTCTTCCTGTGTTTGATGGTGGAAGAAATAGAGGTATTTGACTTTCCATTCTTGACTCATCTCCCACCTGAGTAGATTGTTGCATATGATTTTCCTGTTCAGGCTAGTCACAACTTGAATTTGGAAGTCAACACTATTTCAACTCTTACTTCTCTGTGTATGAACTGCCCTGGATTTGAACCACCTTCCTTAGACTCCCAGAATCCAAGGAATGGAGAGAGCTGACTGTTAATTCCAGGGTGAAATGGATAAATAATCCAGGAGAGAGGAGAATAAGCTTGCCTAGAAAATTAAGAAGGCTTTTTGGAAGGAGCCGGTCTCAAGGTGCAGTCTCTCTCAATGTCCAGAAGTCCTTGTAACCCTTGACTTTGCCACAACTGCCCCAATAATCACTCATGATCTGGCCAACCCTGGTGGTATTTTCATCCTCAAGCTACAGAGATGCTCTCACTTCAAAATTTACCTGTGTTATCTAATGCATATGGAGACTGCTAAAGGCTGGAGCCTTCAGGGAGCTCAAACATTGATTAACATTGCTGGATTTCTTCTGGTTTCTCTAGTATTGCAGAGATAAATAGACCAGATAAAATTGGTAATCCTAGTATCCCATCCAGGTTACAAGGGAAACAAAATTGGCATTTATACTAGCAGTTATATTAATTCACAACTAAAGATGTTTTCTGTGTACTTTGTGCCAAATCCACCTGTGTTCCTGGGCCAAACCTCAGAGAAAAACATGCTAAGAAAACATATGTGTATTCTGGCTATTGGACAGCAAGATGGGAAACAGTCTTGGGCTGAGGTACTTTTCAGAATTTCCCTTCCAGCAGAGTGGAAATGACATTTTTCCTTGATTTCCTGTCTTCTGTATAGAAGATATCGTTTTGATGGATGGTTGTGTTCACATTTATTTGTGAGTATTTGAAATGTTCAGATGACTTTGCCTGCCCTGGCAAAGTTCAGCTGTGCAGAAATCAAACTGTAAGCAAGTTAACAAAAAAAAAAAAAAAAAAGGAGAAGGAATTGATGTCATAGACTAAATCCAGAGTGAAACTGTAATTGTCAGTGAGGTAAATACACGAATTTCCAATAAAACACACATTTTAAACTGTGCTTTTGTTCAAATTGCTGATAAAGGCAAATAGGATATATTTCATATTGTCAAAAGATACACAATCTTACCTGATTCCTACTGTAGGTAATAGAGCATAATTTTTGGGTTTCTCTGTCATATTATTAGGCAGTGTGACATTTCACTGAGCTTTGCTCTCACAGGTATAATTTCTCCCAGCAAGTATTTCTGTCCTTTACAGACAGACTATAATACTTTGGAGCAAATCTGTTGTAGCTGGACTTCAGCTAACCTCAGAGTGGCCCACAAGTCCCCTTCACAATAGGAAGTCTCTCTCGAAGAGATTTCTTAATGTTTTGAAAAGACCTGAAGCTTCTCAACATTATACCCAACGAAAGAATAAACAGCTCCTCTTGCATCTCTTCTGGAGACAGAACAGTTGGTTGGTGGGACATAAAGGCATCAGTAACACTGTGATGTTTTGATGGACACAATTAAAGATGCTTCCTAGGTGCCTGGTGCCAAATCCACCTCTGTTCCTGGGACCAAGCCTCAGAGGAGGACAGTGCAGCATCTCTCTTCTTAGGAAAACAGAGCTGGGCCTGTTCAGCCTGGAGAAGGGATGACTGAGGGGGGATCTCATCCCTGTCTGTCAGTGTCTGCAGGGAGGGCTCAGAGCAGGGACCAGGCTCAGCAATGGGACAAGAGGAACAGGCAGGAATTGATGCACAGGAAGTTCCACCTGACTATGAGGAAGAACTTTGTTACTGTGAAGTGGCTGAGCACTGGGGTTTCCCTCACTGGAAATATTCCAGAACTGTCTGGACACAATCCTGTGCCTGTGCTCTGGGATGGTCCTGCCTGAGCAGGGAGGCTGGACCATATGATCTGCTGTGGTGCCTTCCAACCTGACCCATTCTGTGATTCCATGATTCTGTGATTCTCTGTTCTGGCCTCAGTGTTGTAACTCTGGAAGTAGCCACCTTGGCATGGAGCTCCCACATGGATAGGAAGCTGGAGGCGGCTCATCTCCTGTGTCTGGCCCCCCACACCACATCCTGTATGCTTTATTCGTATTTAAATGAGTATTTTAACAGTGCCATTTGCATGGTCACCTTGGCAGTGGGCAAAATGATCATCTTTAACTGGAAAACATATGTTAAATCATGTGGTGATATGGTCCTTCAAATTAAAAATGAGATCTTGTTGGCTTTGACAATAAAAGAAATGATGGATGTTGGAAAAGTAGAAGGAACATTTATGAATAGTGGGTATGCTGGAGTATATAATTCAAATTTTTTTTGATATTGAGTCCTGCAAATGATTACAAATTTCTTCTGATACCTGAGGACCCTATAATCACTCCTTTGTTATTCTTAAATTCTTCTGCATATGAATGCTGATTTTCATTGTTTTAGGGTGGAGAGATGCTGGGGATTTTTTAATGAGAAAAGTAATTAAAACAACTGATTCTGACACATCAGACTATAAATCTCAGTCACAGCTGAGGAAAACATAATGAAAACTGGTTTTGTTTTTGATGGTTTAGATTGTTCATTAATTTAAGTCAGCAAAAAACTGCTCTTTATAGATGCTGTTTCTGCACATCTTTCAATGAAGAAAAATAAAGGGAAGATTTTATATTTGACCCTTCACACTAACAGGGATATTAAACTTTTCTGAAAAGAAAATCAGTGGATGAGAAGCAGAAATGAGGGAGAGAAAAGTCTGTCTCTTAGGTACTTACATAACTCCTTTTGTACCCTCCCAATACATTACTAACAGCCTTAGAAATATTTATGATTCAGTGTCGGCTACATATGAGGGAAGAAGAGATAATTTTTATAAAATATGTGACTTACCTAAAGTAACATAGCAAGTCACCTGCTGGGTTAAGAAACACATCCAACCTCTGCCTTAACTCCAGTGCTTACTCCATCCTTCCTCATTTTTCTCATGTCGGATTTTTTCCTTTTGAATTATTTGAGATCAAACCCATGGGGACACAGAGGTCCAGCATCCATACAGGTGACCTTGTCTCAGGCTTGTACTCCAGCTCTTGTCTTCTCCTTGCCTTGCACCAGTGGAGTTCTCTGGTTCCTTTGAAGGGATATTTTTTTACTTGCAGAGGAGTTCCTGAGCTCTGCCCTTTGGTGCTAATGTCACCTTTACCCAGAAATGCCTCATGGATTCCTATTTCCCAGCTTAGAGATTGTGGATCTTTTCTATTCAACCATGCACCAGAATTCTCAATTATTTTATTTCTTAATACACAAAGCAGTTCAAGGGACCAGAGGGCCACTGCTTTACCTCTCAGCCCATGTTTACACTTGGCACCTCCCTTGGCTGCATCTCAGCACTGTGACTTCCTTACCCCTCTGTAGGGGGAAGCCAGGTGGGACTGCAGAGTGTAGGAGATGCCACAATGTGTGTGAGAACAGCTCTCAACTTTACAGCTACTGTCACCATTTGGGAGATACAGGATTGTTAAACACAACTGGGGTTTCATTTCCAAATGGTGTCTGTTGACTTCATTTCTAGCTTTTGTGTTTTGTGCACCCATGTTACATTGATTTACCAGTTTGATAGTGAAAGACTTTGGAGAATCAATAGCAGTGTTTGGTCTGCTCTCTAATATGTGCTCCTCTGTTGAACATGCAGGGCAAAAAGGGAGAACCAGGATTCCCAGGAATCAATGGTCTGATTGGCCCTCAGGTAAGCAATAGCTTCTTATTATTATTTCTTATTTTTTTTTCCTATAATATGTGTAAAACCAGATCTGGTGGCAACAGAGGACATGGAACTACACAATGCAGCATGTGTGATCTTCCTCTTTATACTGTATTTGAAGTTCATGTTTTTCCTTTTAAGATGCAAATAATTTATCTTGTTGAGATTGAGAGATGTCTGTCTGACAGCAATTTCATTTACCTTCCAGAGTTTTTCAACATCTTGGAACCAGGACAGCTGTGTTGTATGGGATTTCCCCATTGCTTGTGCTTAGACCAGCATCATCCCAGAGGGAAACCACTGATTTGTGTTTAGTGAGGAGAGGGAATTTCTTAAGTCATTGACCCCTTAACACCTTCTGTTTAAAGCTTTTGGCAAATTAGAGCTCCAAATTGCACCATAGCATTGTAAGGGCAACACAGAGGGGTTTATGTTAAGAATTGCCAGAGAGGATTCAGCTCCACCATGGATCAGCCCATTTCCTCTGTGTTATAATAACACTGACACCTCTGACATTGTTTCTTGCTAACTTTGGAGACAAATTCAGCAGACCTGAATCACTTTGTACGGTCACCCCTGCAATTTAAAAAAAAAAAAAAAAATCCACGGGAATGTCCTAAAGCAGGAAAGGTGCAACCTCACATTGAGCTGACCACTCAGAATAAAACTGACCATTTGTTTCCCTTTCAATAGTAAATTGACCAACTGGACTTTGACTTTAGGATTGTGTTTCAATAATTGCTAAAGTCTGGGGAAGAATTATGAGCTTCCATTGCTGCAGCTGTTGGTGATGTACTGCAACTGCTGTAGCACCGTGGGGTTTAGATGGTGTTTGCTGCTACTGATTCCCTAATAAGCATCTCCTGTGGAAAAGCCACTTGGGTAAGCACTCAGGGAAAGCAGTCAAGTCCACAAACACCACTCATCATGGACAGCTCAGCAAAGAGAGGCAGAGGGGCCTTTTATATGGCCAGTTCCACTGAGGCTTATTTTAACACACCAAAAGGAAACCAGAGACAAAAGACAAGACCATGTGCTCTGCACAAGGTTAAGTAGGGGAGGGCACGGGGGCGGTACAAAGGGCAGGGCAAAGGGCATTGGCTTTCAGGGAAAACGGGGCTGGCCACCAAGGATACCACAACCAATGAGGGAACAGGAAAAGGAGAGACCAGGGGAACTTGGGACATATGGGGAGAGGAACTGGAGTGGGTCGTTGTTAAGCAAAAGTCCATGAGGAAGTTTATTCTGTTTGCCCAAGTAGGGTAAACTCTATGGTGTCTCCAAGGGAGGGCTCTGGGGATTTCCTAGGGGGAAGGAATCACAGTGCTAGACAGCAGATACTGATTGCTCATTTATTTGCTCTGGGAATTTATGCGCCTGTAAGCATGAGGAATGATCTAGAAGTGGTTTGTGTGACAGGAGTTTTTGTAAAGAGCTGTTCACCTGTCTGTGGAGAATGTCAGAAAGGTTATCCAAGGGGTTGAGGCCCCATGCAGGTGAAATCTCTTGTGTCCAGCAGGGAACTGTGCCCAGCAAAACACCATTTGGTACTGGTTTTTATATTTTAAGACGTTTTACTTTTGGTACAGTATCTAATCTGCAAGTATTTCAGCAGCAGCCTGCAAGAATGAAGACAGTGTTTCTAATAGACTTAAAAGATTTTAGAATCATAGAATATTCTGAGTTTGAAGGAACTCATAAGGATCATCAAATCCAACTTCACAGAACACCTCAAGAATCCCTTCCTGTGCTTGAGAGCATACAAGAGTGCTTCTTGAATACTTGAATCATTGAGTCCAATATCCTGCTTTTGTTGTGTTATTTTTCTTAGGTTGATTGGTTGTTGGTGGTGTTGGTGGTGTTTTGTTTTGTTGGGGTTTTTTTTTTTTTTTTTTTTTTTTTTTTTTTTTGTTGATTTTATTTTGTTTTTCTTTTCATTCATTTTGGAGGAAGACTTTTTTATCTCTATATTACTTTTAAGATACCTGACAGTATCCATCCAAACAATGTCACACTTACTTAGCTCAAGTTCCCTGAAAATTAAAGATATATATGCATGTGTTAGCAATTTTATAAACATATCTGTGAAAATTGCTGACATGGGATTAAGTAATTTTCCTTTTTGCACAAGCTAAATAATGTTAGCAAATTTTATGTTAATTAAAACTGCACAAAATGCTTGCTCCATCAAGGGATACTTAAATTGACTCTTCCTTCGAGCTAACTGCATGAAAGGTAAAATATTGTTCCTATTCCTGCAGTGGCACTCTGTTTTAGACATATTGCTGCAGATTTCAATGTTTCTCCTTATTGAAAATGCTTACATTCACTTTGTGACAAAACTGTTTAGCTTAACAGCACTTTTTGTGGCATTAGATTTTTAAAACATTTTATCAGCATTTTCTCTTCTTTTTTTTTTTTCTTAATTAGACTATGCCCCAAAAATGCCCAGGAAGAAAAGTGGTTTTCTTAAACTGTAGTTACATAGATATTCATTCAAGTTATGTATGGAAGCCTGTGTCAGCTGTTCCTGTGCTGTCCCCATGGTGTTGAGGGACAACTGATTTGAGTTGTCTGTACATAAATTAAATTAGAACACAAAAATAGTCTCCCTTTCCTCTGCAATTTTAAATTTATATTTTCTGACCCGATTCCCCGCATTGATACCTGTATGGACAAGAGGAAGGGGTTGATACAGGAGCTTTAGGAGGCTCATTGTTGCTGAAGGACACAGGAAAGATCTTCTGAAGTTATTGGGCCTTGCCAAGGAAAATCATTGCTGTTTTGCTCAGTTCAACTGAGAAGCCACAGATCAGGCAGCTGTGCAAGGAAACTGACTTAAGGGCTGTTCTTGTGGGTCCCTTCCAGCTCAGGATATTCTGTGATTCTGTGGTCCAGTGATGAACTGCAGGTGAGATGAGTCAGTCCAAGTCTCAAGGATCATTTGAGAGATTATTTGTCAGACCCTGGAGCAGCATCTAGGAGGCAAATTCCCTGCTAGACTGGGGATGTTTTGTGGCCATAGGGTAGCTTTGTCTCTCTTTGCACACACCAACTCAAACCAAATTATAATATAAAAATATTTTTAAATATTTACTTTTCCTTCCAAATCAGCTGTGGTGGTGAACCTGTCCATCTGCTTATTTGTTTCATGTTGTCTCATCAGCACCTTTAAAAATGAGCATTTATTTTCCAGTCATCTTTATAAATGGTGCATCTTGCAACATCATTAAGCCATGGAATAGAAATTCTGGATATTTTTTCCCGTCTGGACTTGAGCAATTTTCTGGCAGCAAGGACACAGACACCTGAACTTAATAATGTGTTAGTATTGTTATTATTTATTTGTACTATTTTAGCACTCAGGAACCTTGATCATAGGCCCAACTTTTATTGCAGTAGGATGTTCAAATGCAGACTGAAAAATGAGCATTTCTGTAAAGAACTTTAGACTGAAATAATTGTCTCAGGCACTCTGAGCTGTATCACTGAGTTACCAGGGCTGGGGTTTGGCTCCAAATGCAAGCACTTTTTGGGTTAAGAATGGGGTTGCAGGTGCCTCCTTCTGTTGGTGAAGAACCAATTAATTTCATCAGTGGTTGCTGAAGCTCTCTTAAAACAAGCACCTAGAAATGGGCCACTGAGCCCCTGCTGAGGCTCCCTGAGCTGTGTGGGTACTTGCTGGCCACCTGTGAGACAGCAAAACACATCAAAAGTCTTTGAGATTTAAATAAAAATGCCATAGCTCTGCCGTGCAATGCCTCTGGGCTGTTACTGAGGCTTGCTTGTGCTGGATAACCTGGTGGTGTAAGTCAGACAGGAGAGGGAGACCAGTACAAGCTGTACCTGTTATGGTCCTGGCTGGCAGTGATTTAATTAGTATAGACTTGTCTGTAAGGTGTGAGCTCAAGCCCAGCTTTTCTTAAGTAACTCAGGAAATAAATGATCTCCTCTGAAACACACAGTGTCCTTAATGTCCTTTTTATAATGCAAGTTAATACTGCAGAAGGTAAGAAAAGGATGTGGGCCCCAGCTGCAAAGCTCAGATTGAATTCAAACTTTACCAGTGCTGCTTGGAATTGGAAGATATTGCTCAGAGCAATCTTTAATAAGATCTATACCTTTAAAAAATAAATTTAAAAAGTCTTCACCTGTGAAGATTGCTAATAGTGCTGAAACAAAAGACATTAAAGGAGATTTTTTTAGTTGTTTTTTCTCATTTGCTGCACTGACTCAGTAAACCAACTCCAAGCAAACACATGGGGAAATAAATCTTCCTCTGTAGACAAAAGAGATCATGTCCATAGCTTACACTAAGTGATTAAATTAAACAAACACTGCCTTTCACTGGAAGCAGGAAACTCTCCTAGAAAGACTGCTATGTACAAAGTCAACTTTATTCCATACTTTTAAAGAGCTGCAAAGACAGTTTGGAGAATTTGTTATTGACAGAACTTTTATTTTAAATTTAATGTTGGTACTCCAGTTCCAATGCCACTTGATGAAGTGACTGGAGACTGGATCCGTGTATGAATTATGGCACTGTCACTGATGCTGACTACAGGACATATATTGCAGACAAACACTCACATCTGTTGGCTCTTCAGGCTTTTGATTTTTAGTGTCATCAGCAGCAGCTTTTTTTTATAAGTCCTCTTTGTATTGATTTGTAAGGCAGGATTTAACTAGTGAGAGAAACATGGTGCTCTAATGCAGCATTACAGAAAATATCTCAGTAATAATTTCCATTTTAGATTGGATATAAGGAAAATTTTCTTAACTGAAAGGGTGGTCAAGCACTGGATCAGGCTGCCCAGAGAAATGGTAGAATTGCTGTCCCTGGAGCTATTTAAAAGAAGTGGCACTTAGAAATGTGGTTTGGCAGTGGCTGTGGCAGCCCTGAGTTGATGGTTGGACTCGAGGGTCTTAAAGGTCTTTTTCAACCACAGTGATTCTCTAACTGTATAATTCCAATTCACAGCAGAAGTGGCTGGGGTGAGAAATGAAAAGCAGATTTGAGGAGCTGATCCTGGAATCCACTCAGATGCCATGGAGGAGAAGTGGAGCTCTGTAGTAGCAAAGGACATAGTGAGACGCATAGGCTGCTCCACAAAACTGGCTGCAACAGCGTCACTTCTGATGGGAAAGGAATGTAAATAAAGGAAAGACAGCACAAAGGCAACAGGAGTGGTCTGTGGGGTCTTTCTAAGAGGTGAAATTGTGGGGAATGTCTTTGGAGACAGGAAGAGAAAGTGGAAGGGAAAAGGCTGCCGGTGCCTCAGTTACTCATTTTGCTCTCATTTTGGCAGCAGACAGAATGCTCCTGTGTGTCCCATCTTGTTTGTGAAGTGCTACACTGCCAGACCAGAAGCTGTTTTAATATGGGTTAATTAAGGGCTTATCTAAACCTTTGTCATAGGATAAGAGAATCCAGACAACAGCATGGAATAATACACAGATAATATGTCTGTTTAGGCTTTGCCTTCAGGTGTCTGGGAAATCCATCAGACTTCAGTTTTCATTGTGGAATGTCATTTGTTCACCTCCCTTTAAGATTTAATCATCCCTTGTTTCATGGAAAAGAGATTTAGGCCCAGCTGCCTACTGATGGAGTCCCAGACAAAAGTTTCTGCTCCTTCTCAGGGCCTCCTTCGGGAGTCTGCAACCTAAATCTTAAAATCCGTCCCTTTCCCAGCCCATCTTCCAGCAAGGTACAACTGGAAGAGGAGAGCACTGGAGAGTGAATTCTAGAGGAGAGATACAGCTGTGTCTCCAGTGTGAACAGTGTCAGATTTCTTTCCTGAACACTGTCACTGCATTACATTGTCTAAAGAGTGAGGCTGGATGAAACACAAGCCTGAAAAAAATCCAGAAATCCACCCTCCACAATGTTTTTAAAGATATCCTATCCCAAAACACACACGCCTCTACACAATATTTAGATTTTAGATTTTAATGAACATTTGAAATATTTTTGTTTCAGAACAGCAGTTTGAAAATATTATGGTCTAAACATTTTATTAAAAATTTACATGTTTTGCATTTGTTGTCCAAAGTGAGTTTGTGTTGATGTGTTCTAAAATCAAGTTTTCATGTATCACTTTTTGCTTCAACACTTACAAACCATATGTCAGAGTGTTTACCAGCCGTGAAAAAAAAATACACTCTGTGATTATTTTCTTCTGGTTCAGGGTTTTAACAGGACAACACTGGGCTCTGGATTTGGAACAGGGACTCTCATCTGTATTATTCATCAAATAATCTTTGAAAAAGGTGGTTGTATAAATCAGGTGCTTTAATCCGGATTGACTTAAAAATGGAAGCAAAGAAAACAGATGGTGTGAGATTTTTTGGGGTAAACATTACACACAGTCCTGCTGCTGTAGTTTTATCGTGTTGGGTTTTTTAAAACACAAATAGATTCTGTCAGTTTGGTGAATTCTAATATTTAAAAAAATATTACTTGCTCTGGATTATACTCAGAAATCAGGAGAAGAGCTACAATATCAGATGTTGATATACAAGGGAAACAGAAATTCTCTGCACAGTAGCAGAAGGGAATGCTCTATAAAGGATATTTATGATGTATTTCTGCCATTTTATTTCACTTTGTCCCATCACTTGCTGTAGCCCAGGCTGCAGGAAGCAGGAAACCCAGTAGGACAGTCAATGACTGCTGTGTGCAGTCAGCTGGAGCAGGCTGCCAGCACCCTGTGCATCTCCAAGGGATAATGCTGGCCATTCCATAAAACTGTTCTTTCTGTGTCCACCTCAGAGAAGATTTCATCAGAAGAGCTTCCCATTAATGGGTGGAGCGTTTGTTGGTACAACACATGGTGAGGCTAGCTGTAAACCAGTTTGGGCATGATATCCTGAGTATTTATCTCTTGGAGGACCATGAAATTGAATTATTAGTGGCAATTTAGGAAAAAGATCAGATCAGTGGGATTCAATTTCAGGACTTACGGTTGCATAAGGTTATTGTGGTCTAGGATATGGAAAGTTTAAGAGAGTAATTAGAAATTGTCTTGGATAGTGAGAATACCAAGAGTTACTGGGAGAAGGAGCTGGGATGAGGAGGATGTAGCACTTCACATTTTAGGGATTATACTGGTTGCTGGCAGATGCTGGAGTAAGACTTTGCTTTTAGATCAGGCTGACCCCTGCCAATTCCTTGTGCAGGATAACACAACATACCTGGGATTGCTTGGGCTGAGGCTGGGTCCTGTCTGGGGGTTTTCACCTCCTGATAAAAATTCCCTGGTGTAGGGCTAGGAAGGATGTGTTTCCTGGTGGGAGACAGTTCACTTACTGACAGAGAACAAAATTAAATTATTAGGAAGGAACAGATGGAATTGTCAATGAAAGTCTGCAAATTTACACATAGTCCAATCTGAATCAGTTTGTAGTTTTTCTAAAGTTTTACCTTTTTTCCCAGTGCTCCCCCCATTCCTCATGGAAGCCCCCTCTTGGAGCCCATACCTTTTGTAGGGCCCCCACCAGTGCCTTGTGGAGGTGGAGCAGGGCCAAGCAGAATTTCCATGTTCTTGGTGTGTGTTTGCTCCATCCAGCTGTGGCTGCACACTGTTGTGTCTGTGTGTAGTATATTCTCTTGTGTTGGGCTTATTTGGACTGTTGAGTATTTTCCTTGAATGATGAAGCCTTTCTAAGTGAAGGATGGTCTTGACCAGGTGTCTCCTGATGGGTGTAGAATCTTTAACTGCAGGATCCAACTGCAGGACTCAGGAATTAAATCATCAGCATCAGTGCATCTGAAGGCACATATTTTTGGGATATGTTCCTTCATTCACATTTGAGGCACTCTACGAGTGAGAGTGTTGGTGACAGGATAACTTCATGTCTTTTCGGAGTTGCAATGAGGAAAGCGCAGCTGCAGTTTCCTTTTCTGGTCTCTTTGCCCCATCTATTGGTGAGAGACTGGCTGAAGTTTCTGAGTGTATTTTATAAGATCACTTATCTGCCATCTCTGCCAAACCATGCCTCAAATGGATCGTTCTCCTCACTTTTTTTACACCATTTTCTTCTCATCATCTACATTTTTCATTAAAAATAAATGCTAATATTGATCTATGGCTTTGTAATACCTTAATAATGAATGATGACAGGGAAAATGCTGTCTGGCCATTTTCTGTCTTGTATCAGTTGCTCGCTTTCAAATCTTTACAGAGGTTTTGGGTGGGGTGGTTTGTTTGTTTTTTTTAGTAGAATCACACCAGAACTCCTTTTATGCTGAAAACTGAAAATTAGTGAGATTGTCATGTTAGAAAGACAGAAAGAGGCATCCAGGGTAAAATTTCAGCTCAGTCACATATCCATTTCTCACAGTTTGCTCAGGTCCTGATCCAAAAAATACATGAGCACGTTTCATTCTGAGCATAGGAGAGAGAAATCCTGTCTTGTCTACAGGGGAAGCTGGAAGTAACAAACACCTTTGTATCTCAAGCAGCATACTAAGATTTGTCAAGGCTGGAAACAAATCTCTCATAGGAAGCTAAATTTAACAATTTGCTTGATGTATAAAAATAAATCCCTCTTTAAACCAGGTGTCTATTGAGAGAATGTTTCTCCTAAGAGAAAGAGCTGTTGCAAGGAAATGAATAAGAATGTTAAGATATTTCCAATTGAATGTGTTCATCAAACGATAAGATTGTGAGAATCTTTGACTACCTACCAGGTTGATGTCAAGCAACAAAATGGTGGCAAATTTTATTTTAAGACACTTGAGTCATTTCAGCATTTCTCCATACTCTTGGATTCATATTTTTATCCCCACCCTCCCAAAAAAAGCAAGCTCAAGCCACAAGCCTGTTCATTCATTGGTTGCTTTCAGCAATTCTGTTTATCTTTTTTTAGAGGTAAATTATTCATTTTGAAACAACATGAATCAAAGTTAACTTTGGATGCTCCAAGGAATCCCACTGGTAAAGCTTTGTGTTGTGGGTTACCCCTGATGGCCTTCTACTCCTCCTTCTCTTGTACTGGAGTGGAGGATGGAGCTCCCCTTGTAGCAATGGCAGCAGTGGCTTAAGCAGAAGAAAATGTTCAAGCTGCGTTCATGGCCCCTTGCTTTGGCATCTTGCACTTTTTGGGTAGAAGTTAAGCAAATAAAGCTCAGTGCTTTTGCCTATTTCCTACAGGGCCCTATTACACAAGGGTGGACCTCAGGCTTTCAGCTACTACCAGAGAATTTGATAAATTTGATTTGTTTCCTCTCTTGCAGGGACCTCCAGGGCCCCCAGGCACTGCTGGACCCCCGGGACCACCTGGGCCCCCGGTAAGAAAGCCTGGGGGGTTTTGTTTTATATCAAGGAGAAGAAAAAACAGCTGGAGAAAATTTTAGGTCATGGCTTTCAAAGGGAACAGAGTTAAGGCCTCTGGCAATGTGGATTTTCGCTTATATTTTCTCTACTGCAAAGCCACAGCTGGTCCTAGAGCACAGCTTCTCCCTGCTGAGCTTTGGAACCACATTGGTGTTTCCTGGGGATAATTCAGAGTCTCCAGGGCTCCCCACAGCAGTGACCTGACTGCAGTGGAAAGGAAAAATGTACTTCAAGCTAAAGCAGCAATCTGGAGTGAGATTCCTGCAGAGAACAGAGATACTGATTTATTTTTTCTCCTGATTTCATTTCTCAGGGACTGCCAGGAGAGATTGGAGTTTCTGGTAAAACTGGACCACCTGGACCACCTGTAAGTGTGGAGGAACTGTTTCCCTCACCTCAAAGTTCTTCATTACTTCAGATAGTTTAGTTCTGAGGTCTGCTTTCTTTCCCACATCTTTTTTGCACACAAAGTTTTAACATGGGCTCCAATATTGTCACTTCTAATCCAGAAATTATTCTCAGATACTTTTTGTGAATAAGATTTTTACCAGTTGCAGCCTCCCTGTTCTTCTGCAATTGGATCACGATATCTTCTTTATATGATACCTTTTAAAATTCCTTTTGCATTTGACACAGTATTGTTTCTCCAAACCTGGAATTTCCTAAATCAGGCCAAACTACTTATTATTCAAATCTCAGATTTAGCAGACTGTAGCAATTTCTGTTGTTCTTAAGTCATAAAAACTGAATAATTAAATACTTAGTACAGAATTGCCACGTATAGTCTGCAGTGTGTGTGGATTGAGTGACACTTGGAAAAGGGAAGAAATTTTTTTTCTTGCCATTTTAAATGCATTATAGGGAGTAATTTTAATTCTTCTCTTGCTGATCCACTCTGCCACTATGTGCTATAGAATTTAATTTTAGGTGTCTATCTACTGCATAAGAAATTACCAAGATTTAAAAGGAGAAACATGTAAAAAAATATAGCTACAGGTAATAGGGACTTACAGAGAATAAGCTAAGATGTAAGTAAGGTACATAAAAAAATGTTAAGATCCTCAGTACATAAAAGCTCTATACTGGAGTTTCTCTGTAACAATGCTGACATCCAGTGGTCGTTCACTAAAACTGGGACACTGGAAGAAAAGGCAGAGCAAATATGGACGGTGTGAGAATTTTTGTGTCTTTTGAGACAAAGTGAGAAAAAAAATCAAAGCAAAATGCATGAGAGGGTTTTTCTTTTCTTAAACTTAGGTGGGTGGCAGGAGAGATGAGCTGAGCATATTTATGCTGAGTTTGCTGGTAACAATTTAAAGAATTGGCACTTATAGCTTATGTTTTCCTCTTGTTTAGGGGCTGCCTGGCAAAGATGGACTCAATGGGCTTCCAGGGCTTCCAGGTCAAAAGGCAAGTGACACCACTGACACTGGGATTAAGCTCCTTACCTGGGCAAATCATTGGGGTGAGCAAGCAAGGGAGGCAGAAAAAACACAGCTGGGCATTGCAAACAGTCAGTAAGGAAATCCAGTGACTTTGGCAAGTCAAGGCACATGTCCAAGGCACAAAGAATAAGAACAAAGAAGTGTAGAAGGCTCCAAAGATGTTCCTTTCTTTCCTCTTTGAAGGGCTGGGAAGAAGAGATGCCATTCCCCTGAGCCTTCTAGGTCTGCGTGGCAGAAAGTTGGTTCTTCATTATTTCCTACTTCTTATGCCCCATTTTGAAATCTTTTCCAAATTATGGCTTGGGAAGGGGAGTTGTCTCCTCCATTGTCTATGCATCTGGAGAAGGGAGATAGTAAATGTAGAGATAGGAGACACTTGACTTCTCATCCCCCTGCGAATAAGGGACAAAGAAATGTACCATGTTTTGACTACAAAGGCCAGACTAGGTTTTGGGGATGATGATTATATTAAAGATGATTATATTAAAGAAAACAGCTCTTAACCATCCATTGCCTTGGATTACCTTGGCAGAGGTGTTCTTGCTTCTGATACTTGACCCCAGGTCTAGCAGAGTCCCCAGCTCCCATTTATTGATGAGTAAAGGTGAGGAATTTGCAGTCCATAACATTTCTGATGTTAAACAAAGTTTGGATTTTATCCACACATCTGTGTAGCACTTACTGCACTTTCCAGCTGTGTAGCCACATTTCAACCACTGCAGCCTCTGCTGTCCATGCTGATGCCACCCACATTGGAAAATCAGTTTTAAAGTATTTACACAATGAATCCAGTGACCAAGGCCCCAGTCCCAAAATTTTATGTTTTTTTAAACCACTTGCTAACCACATACAGTTTGAAGAAACTGAATGGAAACTGAATTATTTCCCAGATAATTCACTATGGACATCTTTAATGCAACAGTGATTGTTTTTTTCCAGAAATTCTCCAGTAGGGTGCTGCAGATGTGATTGCAAATGGCACTGGAATGGAAAAATATTCCAGGAAGCATATTCTCATATGGCTCCATTTACACCCTCAAGGTGATCCTGAGGAACTGAGTTAAAATATTCCTCACCATTGACTGCAAACGTGCTGCACAAACAGCAGAGGAGTTTGTGTATTGACCTGTTGTGTTCTCTGCAGGGAGAACGAGGGGAAAAGGGTGAAGAAGGCTTTCCTGGAAAAGCTGGCCCTAAGGTAAGGGATTGTATTTCATAGTCTGCTGAGTATCCACTGCGTCAACCAAGGTGTGATTTTGGAAGGTCCTATACTGAAATCAGGAGAAGAAAATTCCTCTGAAGTTGGAGACATAAGGGGATGAGCAGATGGGGTTCACTGACTTTCATGGTGTTGCAAAATACCAACCCTTGTTTGATGGTTGTCTCTCAAGCCTAAGCGTGCAGAGAGATCTAACCTAGACCTTGCATTGGCTCCCTGCAGGCTGTGTTCCCAAGCCATCAAAAAGGCAATTTCAGAGCCTTGTGGGATGTAGGTAGAACAACATGGATCAGTAGGGACCACATTTTGCTAATGAGGAAGTGTTCTTACCAAAGAGTCAAGTCCTTACAATGTTATAGATTTGCTTTTGTTTTTCCAGGGTGAACCAGGGAGCCGTGGTCAACCTGGTGAGCAGGTGAGCAGAAAAACAGTCCTAACAGCAAACCTTACCTGTCAAAACAATAGCAAGTGACCAGAGGAGGTAACAAAGCCATTTGCCAATGACAAAATCTGTGCATGTCACTTGCATCTGTGATTGAAGGTGCAACAGTTGTATGGGACTCATGGTTGATTTTAGAGGTCTTTTCCAACCTTAATGATTCTGTGATTGATGGAATAAGGCCACAAGTCTGAGGCACAAATTGAGGTTTCTTGGAATAAGGCACTCCATAACAATTACCCCACCCTGTGAGTCTGGACTGTACTGCTGTTATTCCAAAAGTCCTTACAATCTGCCTGATAGGTATCCCTCAGTTCCCAGGAAAGTATCCTTACCTGGTGTCCCAGGTAAGGGGAAATCACCACAGCATGGGCAAATGATTCCTCTGGAGTGTTTCCATCAGGCTCCAAGGAAGGAGTGGTTTCTGTGCCCTTCTTTGATGTCATTTCACTGTAGCTGGGCGAGCAAACTGTCAGGCTTGAAGTTTCCAGGCAGGCTTGGTCCAGGTGCCACAAGGGGCCAGACCCCAGCCAGATCACTGTCCCCACACAGGGCTGGTTTGAATTTTGGCACCACCTTCTAAGACACTTGTCCCTCTCTCCACAATGTGACGTTCTCCACACGTTTCATAAATGTTCTCCTTCCTGTCATAAGTTGAATAGTGCTGTCCCTGAGAGGACTTCATACATCCTCTGAATTTTGACAGTAAGTTGCTAATAGCAGGTATATGAGTGCTGTTTCTTCATTCAGTTACACACCACCCTCCAGGTACCATTCTACACTACATTTCTGTGGTTACAGATCAGAACATAATTTTGGTTTATGTCAGATATTTTACTAAAGTCGAGATACATCAGGAAAATGCTTTCTTCTTGTCTGCTTAGTTTTCATGTCTGAGGAGGGAACTGGATGGGTTTGATACAATTAGTTTTTAACAAATCCACATTGGCTGTTTTGTATTATCTTTCTGTCCTTGAACTCATACAAACTTAATGATATTTTGCTTCAGGACCATTTCAGAGGCCAAATTTAAACTGTGTTTTAATTTTCCCTCTAAATTCTCCTCTGTCTCATTCAATGTTAGGTTCTCTGATTGCTCTCTGAATCCCTGGAATCTCATTGTTATTTCCATTCCTGGAAGTGTCCAATGCCAGATTGGAGCAGCCTGGATGAGGGGAAAGTGTCCCTGCTCATGGCAGGGGGCTGGCACTAGAAGGTCTTTAGGGTCCCTTCCAACCCAAACCATTCTATGATTCCAGGATCCCGCAGTGGCTCTGAGGAAACACCATTTCCTCTGCCACTAAATGCTACTTTCTTTAAAATTCTCCCAACATCACCCCGATGTTCTTAGTCATCCTTAGTTACTACAGTATCTTGTTCCTCACCTGATTTTATCTACAGACCTATTGCACCTCTACCATGACAATCTTTTGTTCTCTCTAGACTTAAGATAATCTCTTTAGAGCAGGGATTACCTTTTCTTAGTTCAGTATTTATACAAGACTTTGTGAATTTGGGTCTTATCCATGACTGATCTACTTTGTGATATTGCACTATAAATTCAGATAGAAAAGAATTATAAACAGGAAACCACATGGTTATTTTCAAATTACAAACTGGGTCAACTGAGAGCTAAATTTGAGAGAACTTGATATATTTAGGAGAAACCACATGACACAGAGATCAGAGTTACTCCAATAACAAGTATTATAAAGTAGAAACTCAAAGGTAATGTTCAAACAGAAGTTAATCCAAATGTGCAATATGCACTCAGATAATTCTAGATCTGTTCATCAGGTGACATCTGTACTGTTCAGATGAATACACTGCAGTTTTTGCATTTCCAGACTACACCAGATCATTATGATGAAAAGAAAAGTCAGATTGTATTTCTTTTTCTGCTTTCATTTGCTTGTTTGGTCCTGCTACCAGGTATGAAGATGGCATAAATTTTGTGGCATCAGTTAACAGGCAAAAACCAGAGAAGTCTTAATTGCTGCTTTAAGTAATGGTTTAAAAAAACTAAGAAATTATTTGATAATCAAACTAATCTTACTCTCTCTCAGCAAACTACGTCTACAGTCAGTCTCATGAGAAAACTCAGGCAGAGTCTGTCTGACAGCATTCAGATTTCACACACTTTGTCTTATTTTCAGGGTGAAGCAGGTTTTCCTGGTCCTAGGGGCTTACCTGGACTGAAAGGAGAAAAAGGAGACCAGGTGAGTGACTTGGAGCCACAAATTGATCTTCTTTTGGCCATTTAGCATCAGGAGGACTTACCTTGAGTGTCCCTAGATGATGTTGTCCCTTGGTGTGATGGCTGTGGTGAGCAGCTGATTAGCAAGCAGCAAAGTTACCAAGCACCCAAGAAGGTATTCTCTGCCTAGTGACTGTTCCCAATTAAAACAGAGGTGCTAATGAACAATATCTATCCCAAATGGGAAGAGTTGGGATGGTACTTGTGAGGCAATAGAAAAGGTTAGAACTCTAGAGGTTAGATTGCACTTTAGAACTCTCTTTCAGAATTACTTGCCTGATTTAAGCACATTTAAAATTCTTTTTGACAACAAAAAAATTACTAATCCACCTTGTCACTGAGCCCTGGAAAAGGCTTTAGATGGCTGAATTATTTTCTGATGGCTTAACTTTAACCCAAGTCCTGGTGTCTACTGCTTTCTCTGGGTAGCTGCAGAACTCTGGAGATGTCTTAATGCCAGAAAATATTTGGGTCAAGGGCCTGACAGTAAATTTAGCCACATCAGTGAGGTCTATAACCCTGATAACTGAAGACATGCTTGAATGTGATCAAGAAGGATCTAAAATCAGCCGAGGTTTTCCCATGCAGTTTGCTCCATCTTATGCCTTGTAGAGCCCAGAATACAGAATATATTAATGGCAAAGGTTTGAAACTAAATGATCTTTAAGGTACCTTCCAACCCAAACCAAAAACAGTAATATGAATATTCATTCTAGGTCTTAACTACTGTTTTGCTGCCTCTTGTCCAATTGGAAAAAAACCACTTTGCTTTTTATAACTACATCAGGCAGTAGAATCTTCTACAAGCAAGTTATTTTAGGATTGGTGCTTTCCTTTCTGTGAAGTCAATTGATATTCATTGGTTGTGAAAATTTAGTGGATTTTTGAAGCCATCTTCAAAATGTTACATTTTTAATTGTTTGTTCTATATCTTGGAAGATAGATAACTGAGAGTGTAAAATATTTTAGTGAGGCTGATGCATTAAAATCAAACTGTGCATGTTCTTGCTTTCCTTTCCCTGCTTTTTAGGGAGAAAAAGGAAGAGATGGTCTTCCAGCAATGAAAGGTGAAAGAGGAGAAAAAGTAAGTAATGAAACAACCCTGGTCTTCCTTAGACAGAAGAAAACAGATAAAGGAGTAGAGAGAAGTGATAGAGGAGGCTGAGGAAGACTAGAAAATTTGGAAGACTTTTAGCTGAACTTTACAGAGAAGCAGCAGAAATAGCTATGTGTGGAATGGAGACAATAATTTATTGAGTCATGAAATCTGATGAAATTAAGGACAATTTTGTAAATTCAAGAAAAACTTTTTTCTTATTTTATTTTGTTAAAATTTTCTCTTTTTTTTCAGTTTTATAATTGGCTGATATAAATGAGCCTAGAACTAAAATCTAAAAAGTTTTCTGTGCCTGTCTGTGGCAGATAGAACAATAACTTAAGGAACAGTTTGGGCTTCTGCCATCACAACACCATTGATTTTAGTGAAAGTGAGAGAAGTAGACCAAGGAAATGTCCACCAAAATTTACATTCAACCCTTGTGAACATGAAGGTGAAGAAGAAGCACTGACCTTGCAGATGCTTGTGGGGGTATAGTGGAAAAACTGCCCTCATTACAGAGGCAGTGGAATTCAGGATGTGGGTTCTTCCATCAGTCCTCAGTTTATCAGTGACTTTCACCACCTGTGGAGGTGGGAATTCTTTCATGGGTGATCCACTGACATCAATAAGGCACCTAAACCTCCTTTACCTGGGAGTTCTATGTAGTTCTTGGCTTTCAAGTGTCCAGAGTCGGATGTTTGTGGAGCACAGCCCACAGGAAGGTCAGTGCCAGGCCTCAGGAGATCCTCCAGCAGCATAGTTTTTACTCAAAATTAGGGAAAAACTGGACTTAGCAACTTAAATATTTGATGAAAAAGATATTTTTTTATCAGTGAAAGAAGTTTAGCTAAAACATGTTGTTTAATCAAGACTTTTCATCAACTTTAATTTAAAAAGCAAATTAAACTCCATATTCTAAACTGGATGGGGCAACTTTAGAAATTCATCAGCCTCTGGTTGATGATAAGATCATAGAGGGATGGAGACAACAGAATGAGAATCCAGCATGCATCAAAGCAAGGGTAGCAAAAATTCGGTCCAGAAGTGTCACAGAGCTGGGGGCTTGAGTTACATCTCATCTGGTAATGCTGCATCTTCTGAATGGTAATGTTAAGCTTTATTTGGGAGTCTTTTTATGTAATTAGTTACATTTTTTTCCACTCTCCAGGGTGACACAGGTTCCCCTGGACCCCCAGGCTTACCTGGAACAGTAAGTAAGATTGATTTTGGTGCTGTAACAATATTCAAGGCATCATTGCACTTCCTCCACATAAATTCTTCAGAAATTTTCAAGTTTCTTACTTCTCCGCAGAAACTTTGGGACTTACTTTCTCTGAGATTATCTCCTTTTGTTTCAGAGAAGCAATATCAAGGTTTATTTGGTCTTTTTATTTTTTTGGTAAGGTTGTACCTTCCTCTGCCTCTTTACAAAAACAGACCGAGAATACATAAATTTATTGTTTTCAAAATCAAGATGCAAAGTTATTTTGAGGAGCCTGAGTATAATTACAAGTTCACTGGTGATTAAATCAGCACCCACTGAATGTAAATACACAAACCTCTGAGCTCCCTCTAAGAAAACCTGAGTAAGCAGCTTGGAATGAGCACCATCATTGCAACTAGAGGATTTATGCCAGTCACAGATCCTCCAAGACATGGCACACATCCTCTCATCAGCTCTGCTCACCACAGCTGGATACAGCTGCCTCATTCACAGATTATGGAGAAAATCTGAATCAAGGTCTGTTGGTTGGTGAAAATTGAGTGCTAAAGACCTTGACACAGCAATGGAGTGCTGGAATCTGAAATGCAGGGAATTCTCAGAACTTTGGGGCTGTAAGCCAAAGCTTAGGGTTAAACATTGGATTTGATCTGAGACCTTGGGAAAGGCTTCCAAATTAGGTGATAGAAGCAAGAAGGTGGATTTATAGTTTAAAGCAGAGACACATTGAGTTAAGAAGAGGAAAGTTTAAGATATAGAAAAAAATAAAAGCAGTTACAAAGGTAAATAAGAAGTTTAGAATGCAGTGCTGTAGGTTTGTATGTCATAATGTGATTGGCTAAAAAAGCTTACACTGTAACATGAGTCCATAAGACAAAATATTTAAGGATTGGGCCAAAAACATAAATATTCTTGTTGGCAGTGTTTTATTGGTCAATAAATCCTTGAAGCTAGGGGTCTTTTGACTAGGGGTCTTGTGACCTTCTGAACCATGCTGTGAAGATGTGAGCTGAACTCACCCTTCCTGCCTGTGCAGAATATAAGAAAAATAAATTGCATCATCTAAAAACTCAGAGGTCCCATCTCTAACTCATTCAAAATTCCTTCAAAAATCCCCATATTGGAGAAGGTGCTTTAATTTATTCTCTGCCATTAGCTGGGCCTCAGTCTATGCCGGAGCACTTCATGGTGCTTTGTGTAGAAAGACTCCACGTGTATCAGACAAGAATGACCCAGTCACAACACCAAAGGTGAATCTCTGTTGGTAAAGGCAGAAAAGGCAGCTCACAAACAAATACAACATGGCTGGATATGGAAATGTGTGCCACTGCTCAAGCTTCCTGTGTTTGTAGGGAGAAATTATTTCTATTTGTCATAGTTTAGGAATGGTAGTCCCCAATTTGGCACCCCTGATCCCCCAAGACCCCAAAGTTCCACTTCCACTTCTCCCCTCTTCCACCCACATGTGCCCAGAGAGGAGAACTGGAGACACAAAGGGCAAAGATTGAGGGTTGGATAAGAACAATTTATGGAAACAATAAGATAAGAAAACAAACAATAGCAAAACAAACAAAAACAAAAGTGGACCAAAGAGGGAGTGGAGTTTGACCTGACTGCGGCCATGCCATCCAAAATGCTCCCTCTGGTCGGGACCAGCATTATCCCACTGCTCCAACAGAAAGGAACGTCCTTCCCTTCTCCAAAGTGAGAGAAAGAAGCCCTTTCCTCCACCCCTGGCAGTGGCATAAGGTGGTATTGAACAACATAATGTCTTGGCTATGCTCCCTCCCACTGATCTAGGCTGGAACAGGGCACTGTTTCAGCTGTTAAAAGTAGGTGGTGCTTTTGACAAGTCTCCATGTCATCAGGGTCTATTTTTTTCTTCAAAAATTTTTCAGCTTTGAGAAAAGGTACTGTGTCTTTCTACAAAACTTTATAATTTCTTTTGTGACTATTCCTTCAGAGTGACTGTGTATTCCCTTTGAGATTTTATTAATGTAGTACAAAGCAGAGGGAGAACACACTAAGCTCATTCATGGTATCAGGAAATTTAATAATACAGAAGATGGCTCCAAGTGGAAAAGTGAGCTGAAGATTGCTAGCAGTAAAATTGCTATAAAGTTTAAAGATTGATTGTTTTTTCATCATGGTAGGACACACAGGATAGTCTCGAGTTTATGCTCATATTTCAGATATTCTGGGAGATGTAAGATATTTGTGGGCTTCTTTCCAAACACCCAGATGTTACAGTGGGTTGCTCTTTTATAAACCTACTTATGAAATGTATGGAATGTGCAATCAGTAATGACAGGAGTATGTGTAAACTATTGCATTTTAAGGAAAATAGGCTATCATGGGTTTAACACTCTGATTTCTGTTCCAGCCAGCCTTCTTCACCCCACACCCCAGGATTCCTGTAAGTAACATCTCTAATAAATATGGCCTCTGGCTTATCTCCTCTTGTATCTGATAGACACACTCCTAAGGGATTTCTGTGTTATTGAAATGTTTCCAGTAAAGAACCCTGACTGAGTCTGGTTCTGGGCATCCTCATCACTATAACCAGCTACGATGAGAAGTCAAAAGCTGTGCTGGTAAGATCAGCTGTCAAACCAGCTGTGTCTGGGACAGAGCTGTGTGCTATGCCAGCCTCTAAAACCGAGTGTAAAATGAAGATTTTGTTCCCATTTTTAGCACCTAGTGGGAAATAAGTGACATAACATGATCTGTGAATAAGTTTGTTATGGATCAGGAGGTTTCATGGATAGCAGAGGTAGGCTGTAGGAGTGCCATCAGAAAGAGAACATATATGCCAGGTTCTTCAGAGGCTGAGGGAGGAAATAAGGATGTGATGTAGTACTGGAGAAAGAGACAAGATTTCTTTGGCTTGCTCTTCCCCTTTGCTCAAAGGTTATACTTTTATATATATATATATATACACACTCTAAGGAATCATGCAGA
Organism: Calcarius lapponicus; assembly: GCA_039654755.1. Classification (NCBI taxonomy): domain Eukaryota; kingdom Metazoa; phylum Chordata; class Aves; order Passeriformes; family Fringillidae; genus Calcarius; species Calcarius lapponicus. The sequence goes on along the minus strand of CM077464.1, from coordinate 157,708,996 downwards.
CCAATGACATCTTATGTGGTCCTTGTAGTGCTACAGTCACAGAAAGAGTTTTTCCTTTTGCTTTGAGTACATTGCTCTGGTAAATGAGCTGCAAGACAGTAAGAAATAAAAGGCTTGAAGTGTGTCAGCTGTTCCATTTGCTGGGATTTCTCCTTGTGCAAGACGAGTGTGGTGACACCTGCCACAGCACAGCTCTGCACATAGCAGTGTGAGGGAGGAGAAGGTAAGAACAGTTGGATGTACAGGTGTACACATTACAGTGTCAGAAGGAGGTGATGAGCCTGAGGAGAGTGTCATGGGTAATGTTACAGAGGTGGCAGGACCACCAGGGTGCTGACAAGTGCTCTCCAAAAACCAGTCCTTGCCACTGCTTCCCATTGAGTGTGTGTTGTGCCCGGGAGCTATTTCCTATATATTTAGACTAGTCAGGTAGGATCATGAAATATTCTTGGAGATGGGGTGAGAGAACCATAATAGTGGTCAGGTATAATGGCTGGAAAGAGGCAAAAGCAGTAGAAAGAGAGGTGGCTCCTCCCTTTGCCTTCTCTCCCACTGTGGCCAGGCACAGCTGGACCCCCCACTGCACTTGGTTTCCTTTAAGTAGCACAGGAGTTACTGAGGGATAACTGAGACTGCAGTAGGACACTGCTGAGAGCAGGTCATGGGAGCTGTAAGTCCTCTTCTGGGGCAAGCTGGTGGCAGCTGGCAGCTGTCACTCTGTGTTTTCTGTGTGCTGAGGTGAGGGTAAGAAGTGGGTGGCAATGGATTAAGAGCAGGTGCCAGTGGGCAGCACTAGCAGGCAGTGGTAACAGCTTGGCAGAGTCATGGATTTGGCAAACTGGAAAGGACTCACAGGCAGATTTTCTGGTGGGTTGTGTTAACAAAGGCCAGTTGTGTCCTGGGCTGCAGCAATGGCCAGCAGGTCAAGGAGGTGATTCTACCCCTCTGCTCTGGTGAGACCCCTCCTGGAGTGCCCTAAAATAAGGAGATCTTGGATCTCTTGGAGAAAATCCAGAAAATTTGATCAGAGGATTCAGAAAAGATGATCAGAGGATTTAAACCATCAGAGGGCAGGTTTAGATTAGGTATTTGGAATATTTAGATTGGTATTTGTGAGAGCACTGAGACACTGGCATAGGTTTTCCAGAGAAGCTGTGGGTGCCCCATGCCTGAAAACGTTCAAGGCCAGGTTGGATGGGGCTTTGAGCAGCCTGGTCTAATGGGTGGCATCCTTTCCAATGGCAGAGGGGTTTCAATTAGATGATTTTAAGGTCCCTTTCACCCCAAACCATTGTATGAATCTGGGAAGAAATCCTTCCTCTGCCCATGTCTGTGGCTGTTAGATTTTGCACTGCTGTGCAAGTCAAGTATCAAGGAAAAAGTGGAAGAAACGAAAATCTTAAAAACTTTCCCCATTTACCTCTTGCATTACTTCTTCACTTTGCAATTTTGTTTTCCCTGGTAGTGTACATCCTTATTCCCACTCAGTAACACCATCCCTGCCTACAAATGTACTGACCTGTGTCTGTGCTTTGTAATTGTGCTCTCTCAAAAGAGTTTCAGAATTTGAAATGTCATTACACAAAACAGCTTCCAAGCACAAACATACAGGTTTGCACCTGTAGCCCCTTTGCTTGAGCTGCTTTAGATGATCCTGATGTTTTTCTGAAGGACACTAGATGGCATCAGGGACTGCCTGGTTAAAAGTCGATCTAATGGGATGCTGTTTGCAGAGTAAAATTCCTCCCATTATTTACCACAGATTACAATATTTATTCATAATGCATAATTAATACAAGCATAAGTAATATTTATGCATCTACACTTATTTTATCTGTTAGAGAATCATTTGAAAATGGACTGTGAATTCCCAGGTGTTGCAGAAATGATTGGCAAATAGCAGATGTAAATAAAATTCAAGCTGATTTGTCTGGCTCTGCATTTTGGCTGATCACTATTCCTTGCTTGTGTGTGTAGCTTAAATCACTGATGTTCTTACTCTTTCTTGATTGCATAATTGAAACACTTGGTATGATAAATAATGAATAAGTAATGATTGCTGTTGCCTGAATGCATACGTTCATAACAATATACAAGAGTGAGTATTGGTGTAGTGTAGTGCCTGGTTTATTCCAGCTAGCTACATAATTGTGTGCTTTCCTTTTCAATTTATAAAAAGCAGACATATGGATTTATTGATTATTGCTCTAGACCACAGGACAAAGCTGATGAACTTCTGTCTGAATGCATATTCAATTTACTGTAAGGAGGAAGAACAGGAATAAATTAATCTTATTAGGCAGTGATGGTGGTGCATGAAAAAATGTACTGACATTGCTGGAGGGAGAGGAAGCTGCATGGATGTATGGAGATGTTAACAGAACTAGAGATCAGGAATTACTGTGTAGTGCTCACCTCTGGAAATGCTCCAGATGATCACTGAACACTTCTCTTTTATAGATGGAATAGGGAGCTCTATCTGGGATCACTGTAGGATGACATCGGGGCTCTGGTCCTACTGAGAGGTAGTGCAGTGGCGCTGGTGCTTTTGCTATTGTTCACATAATGTGGCCTTTTAAAATGTTAGAGATTAATTTTTTTATTTTGGGTATATTCTTAGCTACTCTTCTGCATGAGGGCAAAATGTTCTCCTTTTAAGCTGATTTTTTTCAGTTAGTATCAGAGCAGACCAAGAAGTCTAGACAGTGATCTCCATGTCTTAGTGTGACATTCAGTTTTGACTCATTGACCTCAAGGTCCTTTGAAGAAGCTACTTTGTGTCAGAAATGGGTAACTGATTGAAAAAGCCCACTTACTAAACAGGACTAGTGTGAGTTCCAGCCCTGGAAATAGCTTTTATTTCTCTCTTTGTCTTATTGTTTTATATCAGGGTGAACCTGGACCAAAAGGGGACAAAGGAGATCGAGGGATGACTGGAGAAGCTGTAAGTACAGCCAAGAGAGGACATGAGAGTGGTCAGTTTTGGAGGGAGAGGGTGGGACATGCTCCTTCTGTAGCTGGGATGCTTCTCTTATCAGAAATAGCCACAGTGGTGCTGATCTTTGTGCTGCCTGTAGAGGAAGCTACATGACTACTGGAGTTTAAGCATCTCATCTGTAGTTCTGGGCCTTAGTAGCTGAAAAGAGGACTAGGGGATTTGCTAGGCAGAGCTTGGCTGGCATTAATTTATGTGCAGGATTTATTAAGGGATTTTGAAGTGATGTGGCCCAGCTAAATTGTGCATTTGGGTACTGCATTTGTATTCTGGACTTTCTTGCTCTGTATGGAGCTCCCAGGAGAGACAGAGCCCTGTGCAGTGACAGCCTCTGTAAAAATCATACTTCTCTCAGTGGAAAGAACTCCTTTACCTCTCCCTCTGTTTTGCAGGGATTACCTGGGGTCCCAGGTGAGCAAGGTGTGCCAGGACCTGCAGGAGTACAGGTAAGAGGGACCTTGAAGAAAATCTTTGGCATGACTAGAGTGGAGTGCCATCAAGGTCTGTATCACTGTAAAGAATCCTTCCTGTACACACCAGCAGCCCATTTCTTTTTTCATCTTTTTTTGAACCTACTGTCATAGGTTCAGAGAGTTTTGTAGAGGTTTTTACTTCTGTTGGACTGCAGGACAGCAGGAGGAAAATCAGCTCAGATACATTATCTCTGTAGCATGGTCAGTATTGTCTGAGAGACTTCTTCCAGCTTCATTGTCCTTCAAGAGGGCATCTTGTACTGCTGCTACCAAACTACAGGTCTTGCAAAAAAGTCACATTTCCAAAACATTACAGAGCAGTCAGATTCAAACCTAGCTCATCTGACCTGGAATGAGCAATAGCTCATGTGAAATGGTTCTATGGTCTCAGCCATCTTCAGAAAATTTATTGTGTCACGCAAAACTATTTCCAATCAACACTAGGTGTTTCCATTCAACATGGGTTGGTGTTCACTCTGCCATCATATGTGCTGTGCCCAGCCTATATAATCGGCAATACTTGGGCATCAACACCCAACCAAATCAAAAAAACCCAAAACAAAAACCAATAAAACCAAACCAAACCAACCCCCCAAAAAACCCAAGAAAAAAACACTGTAATGCCATGCAACTTTTAAGTAACATCTGCTAAATGGGGGACAGTTCAGTGAGCAGACTCTGTCCTGCAAAAATTCTTCAGAAAGGGCTCTCTGATATGTATGTTTAGGACAAACCCTCTGCATAGGGATCTCTTATTACCATTTCTAGCTGACTGATGTTTGTATTTCAGAACTGTAGGCGAGTCTTCTGTGAAGGGAGACCGTCAAATTTCAGCTGGAAATTAAGTAGTTGGTAGGCCTGAGGAGAGGAAGGAGTTTCATCCAGATGAATACTTGCAGGTTTCAGCATCCTGTGCTGAGAAACAGTATCTGAGCTGATCAGTCATTAGTAACTCCTCTGAAGTCTCAGGGTTTTATTTTTATAGTTCCCTTTCTTGCTGCATAGAGAACTGGAAGCTGTTTCCTCAGCCATTAACTCCTCTGTGAATTGGTTAACAAAACCAGTTCCTAGTACACATTCAGGCATCTTGAAGCCTTTTTGTCTGGCAGGAGGTCTCCTTCCGGGTCTAATCAGCTGGTACCTCTTCTTTCTGCACAGGGTGCAAAGGGGGAGAAAGGAGCCCGAGGAGAGGCTGGAGCCCCTGGAGAGACTGTGAGTAACTCTTCCCTTGCAGCATTTTCCCCTGGCAGTAACACACCTGAAGGGACACTGACATCAACATCTTGTGGATTTGCAGTCCCAGGCTGCTTGATCACACAGCATATCCTCATCCACAGCTGGAAGAGGCTGTTTGTGGGCAAACAGGACCATCTGCACCAAACAGATCAATGCCCCATTCAGCCCAGCTCAAGGTTGTGCATCTTTTCCTGCTCAAATCTCTCCCTGCCTAACAAAACACCCTTTTGTGAGTGAGTGTGACTGCCCTGCAATGTCAGCCCAGCTCAGGCAGCCAGCTGGAGCAGGGAGCTCATTGCTCAGCAGCAGCAGCAATTGGTTTGTGATCATGGATGCTTTTAGGCTTCACTGTCAATTCTGCTGTTTTTTTCTTTTTTAATACTGGCTCATCCAGAAGACTCATCCCACACCCCTTTTTGAGTTATTTGTTGTAGGGAGTGCTGCTCTTGTCTGTGTGCTTAGGAACAACAAAAGATTCCAGTCCAGTTTTATTATTGTGAGATAAATGAGAATTTGCAGCTGAATAAAAGTCCACAGACTTTCTTTGCAAGCCAAGAAGGAAGAAACACTGAAGAACTGTTTGAAATAATGATTGAGAGAGGAGATGACGGTGATTAGGAGAAGGAAGGAATAGGAAATCCAAATCATGCATCCTAGAGCACTGAAGTTTCTTCTTCCACCTTTGTGTTCATGGTTTTCTTTCTTGGGCTTCTGCCTAGGCATGGTCCCTAAGGAGTGCTCTGACCCTAAATCCTGAACTGCTTATTTTCAGGAGTCTTTCACTCTTGGTCGAAGGACTCCTTAGTATTTTGGAGAGGACGAAAAAATAATAAAAAAAAGAGATGGCAAAAACCATCCCACTTCCACAAAAACCCATTCCTTGGTTTTATTTCTTTGTAAACCCAGTGGCTCAGAGGATGTTTATGATATGGAAATTCAGGTATTTGCAGGCACCTTCTCTTTTCTTGCCATCCTTTCACAGACTGCTGCTGCTCCATATTTCTGTTGGCTCATAGACCAGTGACTGTAAATAACACAGAAATGAGGAAATCTTTAAACCTCTGCTATGAGCAAATGCTGAGAGGATTGGGATTGTTCAGCCTGGAGAAGAAAAGGCTCTAAGGAGATCTCAGAGTCCCTTTTAATGCCTAAAGAGGAATTACAACAGTTTAAGAGGGACTTTCTGCAAGGGCATGGAGTGATAGCACAAGAGGGAATGGCTTCCAACTGAGAATAGGTTTAGATGAGTATTAGGAGGAAATTATTTCTTTTGAAGGGGATGAAGCACTGGCACAGGTTGCCCCTGTTTATGACAGAGGATTTGGAACCAAATGATGTTTAAGGTCCCCTTCCAACCCAAATCTATGATTCTATGAAACCTCCAAATATAGCCTGATAACCCCAAACATACATTTCTATGGGGACATAAATCCCCAAATATATGTCCTCTAATGAATATATGTCTCCCATGAAATTTTGGGGACACATCTGGGCTTTTTCATGCTACAAAGCTTTGACTTGCAAACAGATGAAGACCTGCAATTCAAAACTATACATTCTGGATGGTTTAGACTATTTCACCTGTTCAGTGCAAAAGAATGTTTCAGGTTTTGTTCCCCACAGCAGAGAAAGGTAGAATTGTCAACAACGCACATTTTGTTGACCTAGATTTTTTTCTATGATATATCAACATTCTTTACTCTGTTCTTCTGATGTTTGTGGCCCAGACTTTCCTTCCTGTATCTGAGCTAGATTAAGGATTTCTTTTGATAGAAGGTAGCTTTAAGCTACCAAAGAGAGCCTTCATTCATTTTGTATTGTTTCATTACTCTTTACACTAAAAAGTTTCAAACAAATGTGCTATTTTTTGCCTTGTTGATGTACAACACCTTGTCTGACATGAAATCCAATCTCACTTGGAGCATCTTGTTCCTTTGGTGATACAAGTTGTGATATGCACACACACACTCTCTCTTAATTTTTCTTAAAACAGGGTTTGAGTGGACCAGCAGGGCCCCCAGGTCCAAGAGGCTTGCCAGGAAATGTGGTAAGTATGCACCAGTGTATTTGTTTTCCCATCTGTGCCCTGATTTCTTTATTTAATGTGTTTAGTTTTCCTTTCCATGGGGATTACTATGAAGTTCAAAAGGCTGTGTTTCATTAAACTTGTTTCTTATGCCTGAATTGAAATATCTGGAGGCACCTGGGAATGGTGTATCCATTACCTGTCTTCTCATATTCATTTTATCAAGGGGAGGAACAGAGCTGCTTCATTCCTCACTAAATTGTTACAAGCAAATTTTGCTGCCAGCTCTTCAAGAGAAAAAAATCCAATGTTTATTGTGTCTTTGGTTTTGTCTTCTTTGCCTTTTTTTCATTTGTCCTCTCCTTTTGTAAACAAGACTTCTTGGTATAAAAACAACATAGTAAACTCCCACTTTTGTTATGGAAGCATGTAGGAATTTGAGCTTAAAGACCCTTGAAATCAATGCAGTGTCCCCTTACCTGGGGGTTCATCATCACTATTAATTTTTGCACTATTAATTTTTTCATATTTGCTAAAAAAAATCTTTGGATTAACTCCACTCCCAGCTCCACTATGGTAATTTTCTTTTTAGTTCCTGGGGTTTCACTGGGCTTAGACTGGAGTAGGTGAAAACCAGCATTTAGACCTCAGGATATGATGTATTCAGGCACAGGGGTTAGACCATAGCACTGTTAGAACCAGAGTTTATTACCTGGGCAATCCAAGAAAACTTAAATTGCCCTTCAACTAATTGTTAAGATGCATTTGATTTAATTGTGTTAATGTAGTGATTTAATTTCAAACTGAAAGGTGATATTGAAAATTAAGAACTTTTCAATTTCATATTCCATTAAGCAAACTTCTATACCAGTAATACCAATATATTACCTATAAAAGCCAATACAGTTGGAAATAATTTTTACTGGTGCAGAAAGGAAAATAATTATCACATCCATTTTGAGGTCAATCCAATCTTAATGGTGCCAAGACATGATTTCACATCTTAAAATGGAGTACCATTCTAAGATATGTTTTGGTGGGTTAGGAAGTTACAGTACTTAATTTAGAGCTCTAAATCATCTATATTTTGACACAGAGTCCTTTGAGACCTGCCAAGATGTTAAAAGGATTGAAAACTGAAATAGAGGAAGAAATGAACACAGCTACATTTCCCAGTGTTGGGAGGCTTTTGGCTTCTCTGATACAGAAGTGGTGACTGGGGGTTGTTGGTAGCACATTAGGAGCTACTGAGAATTTCACAAAACAGAAGAAATAGTTACTGGTACAATGCAAAAAACTGGTACAATCTCAGTTTCTGCTTTTTCTGTTCAGTTATTTTTTATATTGTAAAAGAAATTCTTCCTTTAGGGACTGTTATACACCTTCTGTGGTATTCTCTGGATTACAGATTTTCTGTACTAGGAAATGTTGAGCTGATACTGATCCTTGAGATAAACTATACTGAACCCTCATGTCTGCCCCTTTGTTTAAAATCCAATACTGCCTACAAAAAAACTTCTAAGCTTTAAAGTTCTTTTCTCTTCAGGGTGTGCCTGGAGGCCCTGGACTCCCAGGAAAGGCAGGAGAAAAGGGGGAAAAGGTGAGTTGGTTCTTTGATGGGTTTGTTTCTTTATTTTCTTGAGCATTTTAAGTAATAGGGACAGATGCTCTCTGAACTGGGAAATTATTTCATAGGTTCATGGATGGTTAACATGGGTTCATGAATTCATCTTGTGTGAACTCCTCTATTACACATGCTGTAAGGTTTTTACCCAGTTGCAACTTTAGAATTTACCTAATAAACCACTGAGATATGACTGGATATAGTAAAGTCACTGCTACACAATTATGGTCTTCATTACCTGACAAGAGCAGGCATTTGGTGTTTCAAGAAACTCCTATTCATGACAGAAGATCCAAAGCTGGAAGAAAAACTGGCTTTCTGTCCCCTTTTTGAGCTTTCTGAAGTCAGGGGCTTGTGTTTGGTCATGCACCCCAGAGTGCCCAGCATGCCCACACCATCTGGGGTCCTGATCTTTATTTTCTGGAGTAGGAATGATTAATCAGAAACATGATGATCTATATCCATGTATTTGGGACTTAAAAGGGAATGAATCCCAGCTCCTTCAGTAAAATCTTCTTCCAAGTTACTGAGCTCTGCCTCAGGGCCATGTGAGGACCAAGGGCTCTCTCATTCAGTGTTGCAGAAAGAGTGATGCACTTCACCCACAAGGAAGAAGAGCAGTATATTTTATTGATGTAAGACACCAAGTTAATAAAGTTCAGTGGTAAATGCCACAGTGGTTTAACAAGATTCAATGCAAGGTATACTTGATTATTTACTGCACTGAGGACAGGGAGAGACAAAACTGTCAGGGAGACCCTTCCATTGAGTCACGAGCTTCAGAAAGGATCCCTTTGTGTTCTGAACTCCTTCTCAGAGAGGAATTTAGGTGTGGCTGCATCCAGAGTTAGTCCCAAACTTGATCAATATTTTGTCTAAAGCATTATATTTGTGCAACCAATCCTTTCTATCATTTAGCTAAAGTTTCAGAGTTTCCAATGCATTTATACCCATTTTGTTTGCTGAGTATCTGATGTGATAAGGTGATAATTTGAGGGGTTACCTTGAGAGGCATCCATGCTCAAGGGGAGATCTGGACATGCAGCTCACTGCAGGTCCTGGGCTGTGCACTGTTCTTGGGGTAAGATGGTTGGCTCATGTTTTCATGCTGGCTACAAATGTTAGCTTCTCCCAAATTTGTGAAGACGTTGACCAGCACTGTGGTTAGGTGAGCACATTGCCCAAGCCATCTGTCTTGGGTTCGAAAGACAGGGTGTCTGCTAAGGAAGGCAGGAGCCTCCCATAAAATGGAAAATGTAAACCCCCTCTCTCTGCATTGCTATAAATTTTAAATCAAGGGGCTCTCAGTCAAAAGATATGGGAGCAGGAATAACAGTTCTTTACTAGGGAAGAAAATAGAAAGATAAAATAAACAATGCAGTAAACCAAAACAACACTGACAGGGTCAGAACACAACCTGACACCCTGTGGGTCAGGGTGTTGGTGGCAGTCCAATTGGAATTGTGGCTGCAGTCCTCCTGGAGTGTCAGGTGTGGTTCTGCTGGAGCAGGGATCCTGTAGAAAGGTGTAGTCTTCCTCTGAAGGTCTAGTGGAAGAGGCAGCTGTTCCTCTGGGAAATCCAGTGGAGAAGCCGTGCTGGTGTTCCAGAATCTCTAGATTATATCCAGGTAGGAATGCTTGGCTCCTCCCTCTGGGCAGAACATCTCCCAATGGGATGCTGTAGTTCTTATCAGTCATGCAGTGACATCCAGTAGTCTCTTATCAGCACGTGTCTCCCCAGAGGGAGGAGTTGTTGTGGAAGAGAAAAGGAAAGCTGCCCACTTAACAGAAGATAACTGCCATACAGATGGCAAATAGAATGCAATTTGCTTGACAATCCAGGACAGCAGTCCTCACCTGTAGGGTTGTTATCTGCCTCCCCAGAACCCACTGTGAGTCAGGTGCAGTCATCTCAACCAGACATCCAGTACTGCTGCTGCTGGGTGTCACTTGGGCAGGGTTATGGGAAGCAAAGGTCAGGTTGGGATCAAGGCACATTCCAGCATTTCTCAGTGTCACAGCAGGGATAACCAATTTTGATGAGTTCGGGTTGGGGTGTGCTCCATGGAGGGAGCACACCACCACATACAGCTGCTTCCCAAAACATTTTGAAGTCTTCTTTTATTTTCCTTAGTGGAAATTACAACTGCCTTGAGATTACTGAAGGAAAAGAATTCCCATTAATGAGGTTTTCCTATGATACCAAAAGAAATCCAGATGAGACAGCTAGGAAAATATCCATGTCTTTCTGTTCCAGTGAAAGATCTGAGGTGGTAATTGTCTAATATTTTAATGAGTTCTGATGGCTTCTTTTCTACAGGGTGATCCTGGAAAAGAAGGAAAAGTGGGTTTACCTGGGCCACCTGGTGAGCCAGGGCGTGCTGGAGAGCCAGGTTTGCCTGGGAAGGGTAAAGATGGAGAAAAGGTTAGTCCTGCTGGCAAACTTTGTGCTTGACTAGTTCAATATGACACAGACAAGCATGACTCCTGCAGGAGAGCATGGATTTACCTGAATCCATGGAAGGCCTGCCTGTGGAAAATGCTCCAGATCTGATCTGTGCATTAAAAAAGTCATAACTGAAGATGCATTTCTGAAGTTTACATTGAAAACAGAGACCTCCACAAGGAGTAGCCATTGTCCTTGTGACTAGTACAAAAATGATTAGCTTGATGGAAGTTCCCTAAAAGCTTTTAATTCTTGCCCAATTAGCAGATTTAATTTGGTTACATGTTGTCATTAAATATTGCCAGGACAGTCTGAGCTCGGGAGGCAGTGATGGGAGAATTGCTGCCTTGACTATAGCAAAGTCCAGGCTCTTCTTTGGCTGGATGGTGACTGTTTTCTTAGTTTGCTTTTGTCACTTTAGGGGGAAAGAGGACCACCAGGCTTGCCAGGACCCTTTGGACATAAGGTGAGGATGGACTTCATTGTGGACTGCCCATCTTAATCACTTGAACTGGAGGAAAGAACATGGTGCAAACATGGTCTGTTTTCCACTGGAAAATAGAGTTTGCAAAGCTCTGACTCAAAAATGCACTTCTAGCCTTCTAGAGGATTCCTTTCTTTATTTTTCTAGCATCTCTCTGGATGAAAATCCTCAGCTATGAATTAGCTGTGTTCACTTTCCACATTTACAATCCCTTCCAGCACTATAAGAATTCAGCACAGATGGATGCTTCCCTTTTTCAGGGAAACTGGGACTGGGACCCTTTAATCCACACAACCAGGGAGACACTGCATGGCTTAGGGGTGATCTGCTCTCAGGACCACCTGTGAGCCCTCAAAGAGAACTTTTCCTTAGCATTCACTCCCTTCACCTCCCTGCAAGGAGGATGTGAATTATTTTCCAGTAGAACCAGGTAGTCCCGGTTTCCCCTACTGTATTGAGGCAAAGACTGGGTAGTTGAAGAAGTTGATGACACTAACTTCTGCTGAAAGTAATGTTTATTCCCTTATAAGTGTACAGGAAAGAGAGAAAGGAATAAAACAGCAAAAATCTTTGATTTTGGGAGGATCTGGATTGTGCTTAATCAGACATTTCAGAAATTGTCCTCTTCAAAATGACCACTTTCTGATGTGGACTGGAAGAAGAATCTGATGTTGAAACAGATTCTGTAAATGATAAAAGCAGGATTATAGGAGTATGAGACCCAATCCATCTACATCCCGGATTTTTGAAATAACCAAGCTGCTATGATTTTTTTTTTAGTTTTGATGCATTTTGTACAAATGCATTGTAGTCTTTTATATATATCTTTGACAGTTCAGAACACAGACCTCCACCCACACAGACACACACTAATAGACTGAGAATTAATACAAAAGTCAGAAAAAAACACTAAAAGAAATCTCATTAAGTATTCTATTCAATAGCAACAGAAGATGATAAAAGTCTTAATTGTATGTGGGAAAATACTATTGAAATTTTTGTATTAAAATTATCTTTCTGAATAAAATAACTGATGAGGGATGTGTGGAGTGTTTGAACTAATCAGAATGCAATTTTCCTCAGTGGCCTTGCAGTTTCATTTCTTTGTAGTAAAAGATTAGCTTAAGAAGAAAGCAAGAAAGGGGAAAAATAGGAGATATTGCAGATTTAATTTTGAGTGGGCAGAATCCACAGGTAACAGTTTTTTTTATCATGCTTCTATATAGCTATAAATAATGTCATAATAAATAGCATAAATAAGATTGGTTGTTATAAATCTACTGCCAACGTGAGACCAAATCTCCCAACTGCAATGCAATCCATAAAAATCTTATTGATTTCTCCCTATAACTAGAAAACAGATGTTAAATTAAAGTCTTACAGCTGAATTCTTTCTTAGCCCTCTGTCTGCAGTACATTGAACAATGTCAAGCTGTCTTCTGTGCTATTCAAGTTTTACTTTGAAAATCTGTTTTTTAGAAGGGAAGGCTCTCCTTTCCTAGTACAGTGCCTGAGAGAGAGTGGTTGAAGTGTTGACTTCTATTTTACCAAAATAATTTCATACACTTCTGTGAAGTAGGCCTATGTTAGTAAAGGACAGGAGAATATTAAGATGCAGCAAAACTTCCCTAATCCTGTCTTCCCCAGATAGATGATCTATGTTCAGCAATTTTTGTGCCTTAGCCTTCTCCCACAGAAGCACAGAGAGGGAAAAGTGATTTATGGAGCTTGGTGCTTCCCCCAGCCCAGGAAAGTTCCTGCTACCCTGGTGAAGTCCCCAGTTCTGGAATTGTTCTGGATGTGGCTCTTGGGGGTATGGTTTGGGGTGATTGAGGTGCTGCTGGGCTGGTGGTTGGACTAGCTGATCTTGAAGGTCTCTTCCAACCTTGGTGATTCTGTGAAATGCTGGAAATTTGATGCAGTGCACTAAAATAAATGAGCACACATGCAAAGGTTGTGTTTGCACTCAGTTCTGTGATGTCATGTGAACCCTCTGAGCCTGCAGAGGGGGATTGGGATCCCTGTGGTGGAAAAGGACACTTTAATGGCATGACGAGACAGTAACTGTGCCATGTCCCCATGCTGCCACATGCTGTCCCTCTGTGGGCAGGATCAGGACCAGATGTACTCATGTGGCATTCTGGTGTGCCACCTGCTTGCATTTCAGCACATTTTCTCATCAGTGCACAAAGCTTTTAACTCTTTCCTTTATTCCAGGGTGAGAGGGGAGCTCCTGGCCTCCCTGGACAGCCAGGAGACAGAGGAGTGCCAGGAATTGGCCTGGCTGGACCCCCTGTAAGTAGCAGGTCCTGCTGCAACCTGTAATGAGATGGAAAAATCGGCCATTGCCACCTGGGGAATGCATTGCCTGTGCCCAGCTGTGCTGAGAGCCTGTGGGACATTTTGCCTTCTGAAGGTGCAGATTCCAGAAGAGGCCAGAGGCTGCCATTTGTGGCTTATGTGTCACAAGTCTGCTATGAGGGCTAAAAGTGCTCTGGGATTGATTGGTGTCACTCCTGAATTTTGTGCATCATCCTGGCACAGTGGCTGTGGATGTGAGAGGAGATCTGTGCCAAGGCAGCAGATCTCTCTCTGATCTCCTGCACAGACACAACCTTGCTGTTGTATGAACCCTGTTGGAAGGGATGAGTGTGGCACACACATGCCCACATCAGTGACATAGAGACACTCCAATGGCAAAATACAAAATCAGATTTCTTAAACCGCTGTGTTCCAAGAGGGGCATCCTGCCCATAATTTCCTGCAAATATTTGGTAGGTTTGACCTCACCCAGCTCTGCCCTCCTGACTCTCAGTTGGTCACATGGTGTATGCAAGAGTCTGCTCGGAAAATTTGGATTTTCCTGTTGCTGAGCTTTGATGACTCCAGTACCTGTCATGTACAACTCCTCTAGAAATGAGGGGGATTTGGCAGTGCTCTGGCAGTAGTCCTGCTCAGAGACCCCCAGCTATGCACTGAATTTGCTAGTGAAAGATGTTTAGGAGGAAGCAAATGCTATTTCTGGCTGTAATTGCAAGAGGACATCTGAGCTCTCGCATTCTTTTGCAATACCTCATGCATGCCATGATCCTGGACCAATCATCAATGTTTGATTATTAGTGCTCTATTTATCTAGGTATAAATGTTCCAATTAGTACAAGAAGTCGCCTTGAAATGATAAGTCATATTGCTGAGTAATGAGTTAAAAAATCTGGCTTTCTGAGGTGTATGTCCACTTAATATTTGCTTTTACCATGCTGAATTGTATTTCAGTTAGAACAGATAGGGTTGGTCCTGTTTCACACTGTGATTGTATCATGGCTTTTATGGTCCTCACAGGGTTACCAATGACTGCAGGTTTCCTGGGTGTCCTTTGATTTATCTAAGGATCTATAGATTTATCTATGATTTATCTAAGGAACAGTGGTGTTCTTGCACTTCTCAATGTTCAGCCATTAATTAAATTAAAATTAAATTAACAAATGAGTATCTGGCTTGTTTGAAAATCACTAACTAGTGGATAGTCTTTAATTGCAGATTTTTAGATTCAGTCCAGGGCTAGATGAGTTCATGTCTGCATCCTGATGTACACAGGATGACAAAGTTGTTCTTCACTGGGGATTTAGCATCCTCATCTCCATAAACACAAATGACTAAGGACTTGACTCCAAATGCAGACATCTCTTGTCTCACACCAGAAGATTGGTTTTTTCAGTGTCTTCATTATTTGCCCACTGTCAGGATGTGTAGCCACCTACACACCACACTGTTCTCAAGTGATATGTTTTATTTATTTTATTTGCTTTACTAAATGCTTCTTTAAAAAAAGAAAAGGAAAAAAAGAGAAAAACAAAAATAAAACCAACCAAACCACTATTATGATGGGTTTTTTCCACTGTAGATTTATCATAACCTCAGCTCCAGTGCAAAGACTGGAATTGGAAAAAAAAAGTAACTCTGTATAACCTTGAATCTGGCAGACTGTCACAAAGACTGAATCCCACAGTAAAAAAAAACAGAATAAAATCAGTCGAGTTGCTTTAATGCATATTACACGCTGAATTAAAGACGTCAGCCTCTACTCTTTTTAGCAATGTGACAAAATTGTGTTTATAATACTTCAGCTTCAGAGCTGAGAGCCAACAACTCTTTTTAATTGGAATCCTCACCCTGTTTCCTCCTCTGCCCTTAACCTCTCTCAGGCTTTGCCCCCTGCACAAAAAGTATATATAGATGAGGATTTTTTTTACCTTATCTGCTGAATATTGAGTTACAATTTACATAACACTGAGCCATAAACTGGAGCATTAGCAGAGTGTGTTATTTCCAACAGAGTAGGGGACAACTTGGACAACTGGGGTGAATTCACATGTTTATGCTGAAGCTGCCTAATGCACAGTATAAGTAGAAAGATTTCAATTTTGCCCTGTCTTGCCTTGTGGCATTAATTAAATTATGCATTAAGCCATTTCTTTAACATGCACTAAGGTGTCTTCTTTCATGGAGACATTGTGAGGATTAATGAGTTGCTGTGCCTGAAACAGAAAGCAGAAGGAGAGAGGAGTTTTGATGGTAGCCAATTTATTCAAGCCTTGTTTTGGGTGTGTTTGGAATACCAGATTGAGTCACCTGTGATGGATATGGTACTGCATCACTTCTGTGGTGTTCATATAGAAATGGGTACCTGCCAGGGGCTCCCTCTACTCAGCTGCACATTTTAAGTTGCATCCCCAAACAAACAGCATGCACAAGCCCACTGCCCTCGCAGTGACCTAAATTAAAGAGCACAGAATTCCTGTGGGATGTTTTTCCTTGCGTAAGAGGTGGCTGAAGGTAGTGGTCTTCAGAACCTGGGGGAGTTGTTCTGTCCCAGCCCAAGGGATGTGTGGATGCTGTGGTTCTGTGTCTCCAGACCCAGCCAGGAGCATGGATTGTCCATGGGCACAGTGCACACCCATCCACACTCATGAGTGCAGCACACAGTCCAGAGCAGAGAATAATGCCTTAATGCAGGACCCACCCTAATAAATGAGAATTTGAAGTCTTTTGATTGCTGTGTCTTTTCTGTTTGTAGGGCCCTGCAGGACCCCCAGGAGACAAAGGGTCACTGGTACAGTATGTCTTTCTAGCTATACCCAAATTCTTTGGGGAGGGGACAGCCACACTAATTATGTTTTTACCAGTCATTTCATGAGGGCAGATGTAATTGCTTTGGTTTTGCTCGAGGAATGGTCACAGGATGGCTGATCCACCAGAACTTCTGTGTATTACCAGGTACTTGTCTGCTGTATTGGGTTGTGAGAAAGAGTTGATCAAGAGCCTTGGCCTGGTGGAAATGTTTCCTTACGTGTCAGTAGTCCTAAAAGAGAAATAATGAGTGACTTGCTTCACCCTTCTTTCAAAAAATTATTTTAAGGCACATAATTCAAGGCATATTTCTTATAGCCAAGGCCTCAAAGGTTTAAAAGAAGCCATTTTAAAACATTTTTCTTACTTAAATCTTACAAATTTCAGTATTTACCAAACACACTTCAGTCCCTCAACATTCAGTTTTTCAAGGATGCAATCCATTGATGTGGCACAAACAACTGTGTTCCATGGTCTCAGTAGACACTGGCCTGAATTTCCAGCACAACAGCCAGTCCTAGCAGTGTGATAGCCTGGAACTGAGGAGATGTGTGCTATTTTCAGAGTCCCCTGTGGCAGGAAGGAAATTATGAATCTGATTCCATGTTCTTAGAAGGCTAATTTATTATTTTATGTACTTATATTAAAGAATGCTATATTAAAGCTATACTAAAGAATAGAGAAAGGTTACATGCAGAAGGCTTAACAAGATACTAATGAAAAGCTCACAATCTCTTCCAGAGTCCCACCACAGCCAGACAGTGATTGGTCATTCAGTAAAAACAATTCTCATGAAACCAATCAAACAAGCAGCTGTTTGTTGGATAAACAATCTCCAAACCACATTCCAAAGCAGCAAAACACAGGAGAAGCCAAATGAGATAATTATTGTTTTTCCTTTTTCTCTGAGGCTTCTCAGCTTCCCAGGAGAAGAATCTTGGGCAAGGGGATTTTTCAGAAAATATGACAGTGGCAGAGATGGACCTTCTTTTCTCCTCTACTGTCCTGTGCTCAATCATATTTTCTCTCTGTTCAAAAACCCACCTCCTGTAAAGGGTCATTACCTCTCCAATCAGTTATATGGGAAGCTTGATTTTAGTGATGCACATAAAGTCCCTTGAGGCACAGAAATTATTGATATCAGGATAGTGCAGTGTGAGCTGTAATTATATTTTTTCTTACACTCTCTCATAGTTGTGTAGGTGCTGGTTAATTTTTCCACCACTAACTATTAGCTTCTCCTCAGCTAAGAAGCACCTCATAAAAACTGCTCACATTACTGGGTTTGTCTGTTCTCTCCCTCTCAGGGTCCCCGTGGTGTGCCTGGGATCCCTGGACCACAGGGGCCTCCTGGCCAGGATGTAAGTAAAATTAAAGTGTAAGTGCTCAAGAAATTGGTCAGTGCCTGCATCTAATTTCCTTAAAAATTTGTGCTGATAGTCAACTGCAGTCTCTGAGTGTTACTAGAATTGTCCAAGGGACATGATTTGCAGAAGTGGAGCTCTTACAACTCAGGATGTCAAAGGGGAAAATGGTTGGAATAAGGAGGATTGCTTCAAGGAAAGTGGGGTTCATCACTGAACCATTTTAAAATGGCACTGGAGAAGGGACTTGGCAGCATACACTGGGGAAGGATCCCACACTGGAAAAGGATGGTGGTTAGGCTCTCTAGGAACTTCTTAGAATCCACTGAGATAAATACCCTTTCTGTTAAAACAGGGCCACAGCTGTTAAGTTCTCTGTGAGTTCATTTTGCTGCTGCTATTGTGCATTTTTGAGGACATTTTAACCTCTTGGTGCATTGTGCTCCCTCTGTCTCAGTGGTGAGTCATGGAACTGAGGAACAGAGAGGAATGTGGCAGACTCCCAGCTGGAAAGCTGGCCCCTCTCTCTGCCTGCTTCCACTTCAGTGCTGCATCAGAAAGAGGAGAGTTTTTTTTCTTCTATGATGTGGAAACCAGTCCTCTGAAGAAGCCTCTGAAGATTTGGAAGGGCTTGATCTTTGGGTTTAAGGGAACACTGTGGAGAGGGGGAAGTGACCTCCTGGAACTCTCCTACTCAGTGCTGCTCTGTAATGCTGTCATGTCTGAAATGGTTCCAGCTCTCACCAGCTCCACAGCAAGCACTTTCCAACCAACCCTAGTGTGGCTTTACTGACATCCATCAGGTGGCCTAAAGGGGGTCCTTTCCTGTGGAAATAAGGTCTCATTTTCTTCCCACCTACTTATTCCCAGAGGGGTTGTGGATGCCCCATCCTTGGAAGTGTTCCAGGCCAGGCTGGATGGGGCTCTGAGCAGCCTGTGGTAATGGAAAGTGTCCCTGCCTATGGCACAAGTTTGGAACTGGATGATCTTTATAGTCCCTTCCAACCCAAACCATTCAAAGATTCTCTGACTCTATACTTTGTCACAAGGCAAAGGATTGAGCCAGGGTTTTCTTCCAGAGCCCGTGATAGCTGAAATGTTCCCTTGTGTCCCTGTGCAACCAAAGATTTGGGATTGATTGTGTCCTGCTGCCTGTCCCTAGATCTCATCCCCTTGCCTCAGATGTTTGAAATTTTTAATTAGGGTGTTTTGAACAGGAGATAGGGTAGATGGGTTTGTTAGAGCTGTACTGTGTGAGGACAGTGCCTGAGGCAGCTTTTTGGAGTTTCTTTCTGGCTCTGCTCAGATCAGCATTGGCTGGTCAACTCTTGGAGATGCAGCACTGAGGTCTTTACATTTTTCTTTTCCCTGCAGAAAATTAATCCAAACACAAACATACCTCAGGCTACTTATAAAACACATTCTCTATTACACTCACTGCTTTAATTGCAGTCAATATGTCTTTTAGAACCTTTCTGTGTTGTCTGATCATTTGTTAAACCATTCTGTCTGTGTTTCAGGAGGCATAATTGGAGGTACAGGGCACATTCCAACATTTCTTGGTGTGTCAGCAGGGATAACCTATTTTGACAAGATCATGCATTTGCAGTTCCCTGATCTCTGTCTTTATTTAACTAGCATAAGGAACTTTTTCTTCTGCTTCTGCACTCTTGGGTGCCAATGCAGTGTTCATATATCCTCTAAACATGTCCATTTTTGTAGTCTGCTGTGTTCAAACAGGATATCATTGGATAGGAAAGCTCCAATTTGAATTGCTAATACGAATTTGCTGTGCAACTCCTAAGCCATGCAGTGTCAATTGCCTGAATGACTTGCCTCAGTGTCTTGTACTTTGCTGTGGCCTTTGCAAATGTATTCCATTTTTTTTTTTCTGAGACTGAAAAATTCTTTTAAATCACATTTACATACATCAAGTTACTCTCTGAATTATTTTTCCAGTTGCAAACTCATCAGATGCATGTGGAAATGCCTGCTATCAGTTGCATTCTCTGATATAGCAAATCAGATTTACAACTGCATTTGGGGAGATGAAAGAGTCAGTGTTATTTTTGCAATAGCTTTGGTCAGAATTCTCTCCCACTGGTGAATAAATTGGGGCTTTTTACATGACTACCTTCTAGATTTTTTCTGGCCCCCTGAAAGTATGTGTCATATTTTTTGGGCTAGCCCAAAGTCACCTTTTGAAACATCTGTTGGCTACTCAATCTAATATCAAGAGTTCTTAGGACAGTGTCTTCTTTTGTTAAAATTTAGGTTTTGAAAATACTTGCCTAGGTTTACAGTACAATTGTGCTGCTTTGGCCTTGTTTTGTTCCTCTTAGAAAAAGCATTGCTATTTGTTTGTCCTCTAGAGTTCATTATGTCCATAAATCCCTATGAATTATCTTTTTCTGTGACAAAGCTGGGACATGTTGTCTTCTTCTATATATATAATATTCTTGTCTTTAAATTTGCATTTTTTTTTCTGATTAACCAATTCTTAAAGCCCGAAAAGTGTGCTTTTTTTAGGTCTTTTTTTTCCCTAATAATATGACTAATTTTTTCCATAACAGAACTACTACACATTGTGCCTACTTTAAGGACCTCAGTCACTTAAAAAAATTACCTTTCTCTTGCTTTTGGAAAAAAAAAATCCAGATCACATTTTAATCTGTCAGTATTCCTGTATCAAGCATTAAAATAGTGTAGCCTTAAGTACCTTCTGTTGGAGAAGTTGGCCAATCTAGTCTGAGAATTATAAAAAAGTATTTCTGCATATTCAGTGATGTTATATGCAATGCTGTCTCCTCCAGTTGCTGCAGAGCAGGTCCCTCCTGCCTGGTTAAATTAGATATATGGAGAAAATTCTTAACTGTGCATGTAGTGAAGCACTGGAGCAGAATGCCCAGAGAAGCTGTGGCTGCCCCATCCCTGGAAGTGCTCAAGGCCACGTTGGATGGGGCTTGGAGCAACCTGGTCCAGTGGAAAGTGTCCTGCCCATAGCAAGGGGTTGGAATGAGATGGGATTTCAGGTCCCTTCCAAACCATCCCATGATTCTATGAAAACGTTTATTAGAAGATGTAAAATGACAGGACAAGCCACGGTGGGCAGGTGCAGGGCTCAGCCAAACAAATGCTCAGCCAGCTCTGGTTTACCAGCCCCTTTTATACCCTTTTGTGTCTACCCCCTGTTTGTTTGTTCCTCTCTCTCCCCCTGCACGGCCCCTCATGCATCTCCCCAGCTCTGCCAGTCCCTCAGTCCTCCCAGTTCATGTCCCCTGGTTTACAGTCTGATCACTTGCAAGGTCCAGATTGCTCTCCCAGCAAGTGCAGTCTGTGGTTTTTGATAACCCATCAGTTACTGCCAGTAACAAGATCTGCTTCTTCTTAGGTCTGTGTGTCTTGGAAAATTTAGGTTCTGGTTTCCTCCTTGTCCCTTAATTTCCCAGCTGACAAGGTCCTGGATGAGGTAACCTTGCTGCAGTAAGCCTCCTCATATTTCCACATGCCTTCATCAATTAGTGTGAGTGTCCAAGTTTGCTTCCCATCACTGCCATCCTTTTTGTTGGTCAGGTTTGTGTCCTTGACATTCTAATTTATGACTTTTTCCTTCTCTTCCTTTGTCTAAGTCAAAAAGGTTCTTGACCAGATACCCCTAAAGGAGCAGACACTCCCTGGCCAGCCACTCTTGCACTTCCCGTGTTGGGAATCATCTCTTCTCCCCTGCCTGTCTGCTGGGAGATAAAATGTTTCTGTTCAACACACCTATTTAATGTCCTTAGATTAGGAAACAATCTGAATGAGATATTCTCTTATCCTCCTATTAACAGTGAGGGCACCTGTTTAATAGGATCTTTCTGTGTTTTGATTATGATAATTTGAATTAACATAAACACTGAATTAATCACTTTTTAATTAGGTTAATTATTTATGGTAACTAAGTTCCAGCATTACTAAGAAGTTCATCTTCCCCCTGCATTTGCTTTCATAATTGCAAAACCTTTGTGGATGCATAAATTATTGCCAATAGATTTGAAAAGCAGAGTTTGCTGTTCTGAGGTTGATTTTCCTATCCTGTTAGAAGGTCAGTTCCAAGGAGCCTTCCTGTTTGTTTTACTTACACCCCAAACCAGGGTACACTTATTAACCCACCTGTTGTCTCTTTATTGCTGTGACATATAACTGATTTAAGATACTGCATTTCAGGTTTAATTTTCAGTCTTGTAATAGAACTATCCTGCGATATGCCTGTGTGACTGACACACTTCCTCTATACACTTATGTTTCCTTACAGACTTTTTTTGAGTATTTTCACATGCACGACTGACCTGAACATCATTTTCCCCATTATAGCATATTGTCTATTAACTGCACCAGCATTTAATTCAGAGTATTCTGAATTGGAAGGGACCCACAAGGCTCATCGAGTCCAAGTCTGGAATGAATGGCCATGAGGGGTTCAAACCCACAACCTTGGTATAATTAGCACCATATGCCAACCAACTAAGCTAAATATTGTTTTTTAGCATTATCAGCAGCAGTTTCCATCAGTTCCCATTTAAAGACCATTCCTGTGTGTCAGATTTTGCAGACTGATGCTCTGGATACTGTGCATCACACCTCCTCATGGCTGACATCTTTTCCCTGTACTGGTGTGCTGTACCACTCATTGGATGTTCTGCTTTGTGCCAGCCACTCTTGGCTGCAATCTCCTGAAAGTGTTCAAACTTTTTGAGTTTTCCAGCACTGGTTGTTATTTGGGTCTGTGCATTTTCCCACATCGTGTTAGCAGCATTTATTTTCTGTGCCATGCAGTTTTTTGGTCAGACTAATTTCCTTTTTTCTGAATTTTCTGGCTTTCTCTTTTCCAGTTCCCTCCCCTATTAGCTTGTCAGATGCAGTTTTAACTTCCATGTCGTCATTCTAACATTTTCATTCTGCTCTGAGCAATGTGAAACTGCATCAGAGAGGTTTAGGTTGGATATTAGGAAAAGGTTCTTCATCCAGATAGTGGCCAGACACAGAAACAGGATCCCCAGGCAAGTCACACAGCACCAAGACTGACAGAGCATTTGGACAATGCTCTCAGGCACCTGATGTGATTCTTGGGATTATGCAAGACCAGAAGCTGGACTTGATATTTTGTGGATCCCTTACAAGCCAGGATATTCTGTACTTCTATATTTGCAGCTTGTCTGTTTTTGTCAGCCTTTTCTAATTCCAGGCCTCTACACATGAGCAATATTTCCTCTACTTTTGACTCTGCTTCCATTGGCCTGTTCTCTGATAATGCACCATGCTGAAGTGCCATCATCTACATCTGGTTTGTTCAGTTTGGCTCACAAAAGCATTCTTCAACGGACATTCTCTGTTTGGAATCTTGTACCTTTCAGTTTTTCTGAGGAACTTTTCCTGGGGATTCAGGGTTTTTTTCAGGTTTGTCAGCCATGGCACAGAGCTTAATCTCTTTTCCTGTCTCATTTCCACCCTTTTGGAGACATCACCAGCTCCACATCATACAGCATGCAAGAAAATGGGTTCATCCCTTTTTGTCTCAAGGCACTCTGATACCATGTGGACATGATAGCTGGGCTTAATCCTTTACAAGGATTTCCATTTTATTCACTCTCTTCTTGCTTGTCTTTTCACATAACTAAGAAGTCTTTTCCTATATTCTTTTTTTAAAAGATCTTTAAATAGTCAGATTACACCGCTAGTGCCATGTTCATATTTCAGATCCCAAAGCAGAAGGCTGTCAGTGAGCCCTATGGCGTATATTTATAGCTGTGCTACAAGTCAGCATGAAAGACATTTCTGAACTGTCTTTTCTGTCTTGCTTTCTGATCCAGGATTATTCTCATGGCTCAAGGTTTTGCTTTGCATCACAGTTTTTAGAGCAAGTTCTGTTTGAGTCTTCCTGAACAAAGTAGGTCTGGGAATATAAGATCTGTGTAATTGTTATTTAGCCATCCCTCTTCCCATTTGCAGAGGTGGCTGAGAACACAGTGGAGAAGATGCCAAAAGCATGACCTGACAGCATCTGTGAAAGGAAAGGGACTTGGGGAACCATGCACAGTTCTCTGGATTCACCTTGAAATTCTGTGGAAGAAGGAAGGCTATAAATGACTAAAATGATTACTTATATTTACTCAATTCCCCAGAAGGACTTCTGGGGAGAAATGTGAGCTAAACATCTTCTTCAGACATTATCTTCTCTTTGTTCTCACCTGCAGAAGGTTTAGTTCCTCAGGAAACAAGAGTTCATCCATGAACTTCAGTACTACTTCAGCTCCACTTTAGGTCCATTTCAGTGTGTGTTTAATTTTTGTCTCTTAGAATGTCAAGGTAATTGAAGGGTTTTTACTCATCCAGAAGCATTTAATGTGGACATAGAAAAAGATAATCAATATATTTTCTCATTTTTTCTCTCCTCTAGCAAGACATACAGGATTTAAGTACTAAGTGAGACTCAAGGATGAAATTCAAGTTTGCCCTGTAGCTACAATTGTGGTGTATCATGACACACAGTGCTCTTAAGTCATTAATCCCCGTGTCCCCATCTGTGTAAATAATGCAATGAACTGATTGGCAAAATGGAATAACCTGAGACAAGGTGGCAGAAAGAACCCCCAGTGCCCTTCCTGGCTAAGCATTTGACCAAATTTTAAAGGAACTTTCCATATGGAAATACTAGATAGTCTCAAAGAGTAGCTTCTGCTGAGCCTAGACTGATTGAAAGCCACTACTTGTACCTTGATCAGCACCCAGATGTTGATGCAGCCCAAAAAGCCAATCACATCCTGGGCTGTATCAAAACCAGCATGGCCAGGAGGTCAAGGGAGGGGTTGTGCCTCTCTACTCCATTCTGGTGAGACCCCACCTGCAGTGCTGTGTCCAGCTCTGGGGTCCCACAGCACAGGAAGGATGTGGAACTGTTAGAGAGAGTCCAGAGGAGGCCACCAGGGCAACTGAAGGGATAGAGCTACTGTCTTAAAAGGAAAGGTGGGGAGAATTGAGATTGTTCAGCCTGGAAAAGTGAAGGCTTCAGGGTGACCTATTTGTGGTCCTCCAGTACCTGAAAGGAGCATTGAAGAAAGATGGAGAGGGACTTTTGACCAAGTGTGAGAACTATTGGTAACCAAGACAGCCAAAATCCAGAGCTGAAGTGTAAAGAATAGATTTATTCTATTACTACTCTGGCAGAATGGAGACAAATGCAATGCTAAGCTTATTCCATCTCAGCAGGGGCAAAAATTGCTCAGGATAACCTCATAGCTCCTTATCTCTCCTTCTCCCAGCAGGGAGGCCCCAGCCTGTGAGGAATGCCTTTTAAGTTTTTTACATCATTCTGTTATCTTCTATAAAACTTCCACTTTTTAGGACAGACAGAAAACAACCCAAAGAAAACACAACATGTGAAATTTTCCACACTGAATATTCTTAGCATCTTCAGCTGCAAGGTCATCTTTAGTGAAAACAACCCTTCTCATCAGATCTTCCACTTTCAGCCTTTTTCTTGCCACACAAGGGGAGTGGCAGTAAAAGGGATACTGGCTTCAAACTGGAAGAAAGTAGGTTCAAATTAGATATATAGAAGAAGTTCTTTACTGTGAGGGTGGTGAAACACTGGCACAGGCTGTCCAGAGAAGCCTTGGATGCCCCCTCCCTGGAAGTGTTGAAGGCCAGGTTGGATGGGGCTTGGAGCAACCTGATCTGGTGGAAGGTGTCCCTGCCCATGGCAGGGGGTTGAATTTAGATGGTCTTGAAGGTCCCTTCCAACCCAAACCCTTCTATGACTCTATGAACATCCTGGGTGGCAAATCTGGAACCATCAGAGAGAAAACCCCATGTGGGGCTTCAACAGAATCAACAAAGCTCAACACAAATAAGATCTTTATAGATGGTCAGTAGAAATTGTTCCTTTAGAAACAAAAATTATCAGGTAGGACAGCTTTTGTATGTGGTAAATTCTGTATGCTCTTTAAGGTGCTCAGTATGAATAGAACATGCACTTGCTGGAGTGATGACACAGGATGATGGACCAGGTGGATACAGGAATTCAGCAGAAAATGGTTTAGGGAAATTTCACTGAGTATTTTAAAATCCCTCTGCAAGGATCCTCACAGTGCAGATTATTGTCACCATCTGAGCTGTGGCCAACTGTCTTGTTCAAAATATTTGGTTTCCCAAGTGAGCATTACTTTATGCAAAGATTTTAGAAAAATTGTTTTGTTTTTAGCAAACTTAATTCCTTGTAAATGACATGTAAGAGATGCGTGCTGAGGGGTGGAGGTTGTCCCTTTTCCTAATCCTGCCTTTCTGAACAAAAAATTCTGAGAATGCTGGTAACTTCTATGCCTTCATCTCAACAAAACTGATACCACTACACCTCAACAAACAAAAAACCAACCAATCAACCAACCAAACAAACAAACAAATTGATTTTGTTTGTTGACAGGTCCCTTCAGAGATTTAAAGCTTCATCCTTCACACCAGTAAAGTTCATAGCGTTTCCTATCACCAGAAGACAAGCTAAAGCAATTCCAGTCTCTGTGTGACTCAAATGAATTTAGCAAAGGTTTGAGAGGATGTTCAAGTTGCAGATATTTTAAGGAGTTTGCTGTCTGTCACATGCAAGGAGTAGTGCTGGTCAGCAGAAGAAAGTAAAATGTGTGCTAGTCCAGATCAGTCAGCAGAGTGCAAGAGCAACAAGGGGATTATTGTATAATAATTCACAATATTTTTCTTTTTCTTGATCTGTAGGGTGTACCTGGAAATCCAGGGGAAAGAGGACCTCCTGGAAAACCTGTATGTAACTTCACTTCTGTGTTACATCTTCCTTTTAACTCCACCTGTACACCTCACCTCAGAAGTGCACTTGGGTGTTTTTCCACTGTTGTTTTTCCCAGCAGAGCAGTAGGAAAAAGACTAAAACCCACTAAAGGTTTAGTGAAGGCTTTGGAAAGGGAACGGGAACAACTGGATATTCTGCATGTAAATAAAAGCCAAAATTTTAAATTCCACTTCCTTAGCACCGCTCTACAGTACCCTCAGCAAGAACTCATCTCAGGTTCCAAGGAAAAGCATTGGTAGGGTAGGGTGGGAAGTACAAGTTTGACCCAGTGAGTCCTAGACAGGACAAGGAAAACCAGTGAGAATCCAAGAACATGTTCAGGAAAAATTCCTGTGTCTTGATGCCTCTTAAAATTGCCTGAAATAATGAATTTCTCATTCCACAGGGTTCCCCACCCCTGCTCACTCCAGAGGACATAAATCTCCTGGTAAAGGTAATCAGCCTTTAATGAGTGTGGGAGTTTATGTCTCTGTTTGATTCAGACCTAACACTCTGTGATGGGAAAGTGTCTGAACTACAAGTGCAAAAGGTGTCTTTAAACACTCTTTCAAAGCTCAAGACTTACAAGTCTCCTGCTTGCACTGGTACTGGGACACGAGCTCACAGTGGAGATGAAAATCCCTTCCCCAGCAGTGAAATGACCTAAAAAGTTCTCTATAACATCTCTAAGACTTTCTCAGCTCTTCCTGAGGCATGCATTCCAAGGAGAGATAAGCATTATCAAGTTACATTATCTAAACCAGAAAATGGAAACCATTTTAATAAAATTCTGGATTTTTTCACATACACCTTCAACAGTGACTGGAGTAATTTTGGGTAGTTGTGGGTGCAAATTTAGTTTGCATTGTGAATCTAAAAGGATGCAGGTAATTAACCCCAGAAGTACTTGTGATTCAAAAGTGATATTCTGTCTGCCTTTACCCTCCATGTAGAGAATTTAGTGAGAAATTAATCAGTCTTTGATAGGTGTTGACTGAAAAATCTCTATAGATTTACATGGGCTGAGTTGTGAGTTTTTAAAGCTGTCTTAAATCTGGCAAGAAATCTTTTCTTATTGATTAAAATAAACTAAAAAATTACCTTCTCTTACCAACCACATTAGCCAAAGGGCCCTTTTAAGATTGCTGCTGTGAAATTACTCTTCATTGAAGATCTGTATTTGTTTTGTGGACCCCAATATTGTTTTGGAGGTTTCACTGTAAGGTGTTGCTTGGGACTTCTGATCTGGAAAAAAGCAAGAGACTCATTCTTGGGTACAGGATGTCCCTTTGATGTTCTTTCATTTCCTTTCTTTGCTTCTGTTATGGTTAAACACATTTGTACGTTTTTTCTGCTTGGTATTTTTTCACTCCACGCTTGGTACAGAAAGCAGCACCTTGAAATCCCAGGTGAAATTAGGGATCTGCTGTTATGGGTGTTTCTTAAGCTCTTACATTGTACGTAGATAAATGTGGATGTAGCCACTGAGACTCAGAAGGACAATTTACTCCAAAGTTTTGCAACAGATTATTGACAGAGTTGGGTGTTGTAGCAGGGGTTCCTGACTCTCCATCTGATGATCTGTTTTGTATTATGCTCTTATGGGCAGGATTCCCCCTTTACTGATGGGAGTCTGCCTTTGAAATGGAAATGTCATAGATGGATTCAATCTCCCGAGGATAGCTGGAATGTAAAGACTTCTGAGACCATGCTTCAGAGATGTTTGGAAGGAGGGAGGTAGTGATTCTCCCTGATAAAATTTGGCCACGACCTGTGACGTTCACTTGGTCTTGACAAACTCCATTGGATGAGTTGTCCTTAGCCAAGCTGGCTGCTGAATAATTTCTCCTGCAGAACGCTTTCTGACATTGTGTTGCACCTGATTTTTCCCTATAAACCTGCCCTCTAAGCAACAGCACAGATCTTTCAGCCTGGAGCAGACAAAGCCTTCTATTGGTCTTGTAGATTCAAATCAATGTTTTTCTTGATAGTCTTTCTAGTCTCCCTGACCTCCTCATCAGGAAGAGCTTTTCCTTGATTTCCTGATCCTGGGTGACCAATCAGGACCTAGAACTGATAGGAAATTTCCCATGGGAGTAGGTGTGAGCTCAGCTAGTGACCCTCACTCTGCTTCATGCTACCCTCATTGGTTCTTAAAGGCAAATTCACCCCAATCCTGAGGTAAAACAACAAAGGTTTAAGAATTATACCAGCACCACAGTGCTGCTTTCATAGTGGGTGTCCACAGGGTCTGCTAAGTTCCTGCAGCCTATTGCTGATGTGTTTTCTCATGTTCTCTCCCAGGATGTGTGCAGTGAGTGCCCTCCTGGCCCACCAGGACTGCCAGGCATCCCAGGTTTCAAAGGGGATAAAGGTGTCCGAGGACCACCAGGGAGAGATGGCCAGGATGGGAAAATGGTAAGAGAGCTGGGGGAGTCACCATGCCTGCATCTGCTGGGACCTAGTTTTTCTATTAATATGGTTGATGGTTTCTCTATAAGATGATTTTTTTTTTTTTCATCAACAACCTGCTGAATCCTTTTTAGAGGCCTGTGGAGTCAATGAACTAAATTAGTGTTTACCTCTGCCTCTTGTGCATTGCAGGGGATTGCTGGTCCCAGAGGTCCTCCAGGCCCACCTGGGCTCGATGGCCCAAAGGTTGGTTGGTTGGGTTTTTTTCACTTGTCTGATAAAAGCTTATTTGTGACTAATTAGTCACACTAACTATTTTGGGAGTGGGTTACCCAAAGAAGTTGTGAATGCCCCGTCTCTGGAAATGTTAAAGACTAAGTTGGATGGGGTTTTGAACAGCTTGGTTTAGTGGAAGGTGTCCCTGCCCATGGCATGAGGGATTGTTTTGCATTAATAGTGTCTTCTACCATCCCTTTGTTCACACAAAGACAGGCAGACACATCTAAAGGGCCTGATTCTTGGTGTTGAATTTCATTACATTGATGGATAGACTTGAGAGTAAGTTTCAACTCAAATTAGGTGAGAAAGAAAGCCTCAACAGTAGCGACCATGCCTGTTCCTCTCCTTTTTGAATCTTATGTCCTGGAATCACTTAAATTAAGGCTGCAATGAGCTGCTGGGCTTCAAACACACCATTTGCCCTGGTGGGTTTACCCAACAACTCCAAGTATTTCCTGAAATATACAGGAAAAACTTCTTCTTTTAGCTATGTGGTGCTGCTTCATGGTCTAGGACATAGGTGAACATAAAACTTCCGTTGTTTGAAGTGTTCCAATAATGTCACATTTCAAGCATTTCTCATAAAGAGGGCTGCCACCAGTCTGCTCACAATGCCAGTGCCTGGCCACAGTTAAAGCCTTTACTACTGCCTAATGTGAAATAAATCAAAACAAATCAATGAGGGAGAGGTGAGGTGATTTAATGATCGGCCACAGTTTCCTCCAGACATCCTTTCACTACCGACTTATTGTCTAAAATAGCTCCTGCTATTTTTACATCTTTGTATTTGCACTTGTTAGAGTGCAGGAAAAGCTCATAGAGTTTCATTAATTAATTTCATGTCTTGCAATTAAAAGTGTGGTGGGGAGAGGAGCACAATCTCGAAAGTAAACATAGAGTTGATCAAAATGAAAGTATGTTCCAGGATAAAATTTACAAGAGAATTAGTAACCCATAAAGCCAATAACTGGCAGAAATGCCAAGCAATCTGAGACATACCATGTCTGCTGCTTTCTTATATTTCATAAGAAAGCAGAGATTTAGGCAGCAAAAATGGATAGTGAGGTGAAATAACAGGATAAATTTCAAACTGTAGATGTACATAAAGTCAAATCAAGTAACTGATAAGTAGTCTAACTTGAATTAAATAAAAACAGTTCTCAAAAAAAAAAGTATTTGAAGACTCCTGGGAAGGAGCAAACACAAAGTCAGTCTTTGTAACTCTTTTCTACGTATCTTAGGAGGATCCTTGCAGTGGAAGACCCAAGTTGCTCTGCACTTTTGACTCTGTGGTATATTGTCCTTACCAGCATCATCCAAGCTATTAGGTCCTGCTCTGAAAGAGCAGTAGAATTGTAGATCTTTGCTCATGAGCAGCTTCATTCCTTCTGGCCATATGAATTAGAGCTCTTTTATTAATAAATAGCAACCCTCTTTCTCCCCTTTGTCTCCTAGCTCTCATGTAGCAAACCAGTGTATTACTTCCGCGGCCAGCAATCCATTATTGCTCTTGTTGTTCACACCTTGGTCACCTTTACCTCAGTAATTTTCAGTTTGTCTCACTGTGAGCGCTGGTAATGCACACATGCACATTTGAGTTATCTGTCTCTGCCTGTGTCTCTAGAACAGAAAGAGAAATAGGGGAGCACTTTCTGGGTATGAATTTTCTGGCTGCACCTTAGAAATGCTGGTTTTATTGCTGTTGTCCCTGAAGGGTGTGGGCACTTTTGTTGGGCCAGATGATTCTTTATCAAGATGTGATTTAGTGAAGTGCCTAATAACCTGCCTGGTCTTTAAGAATGTGTAATTCCTCTTTATGCCTATGAAAATAAAACATTAAAAACAGCTATGCTGGCTCTGCTCAGAGGCCATTTTCCACATATATTCCTGGCTCCAGCACTGGTAGTGAAAGTATAGAGAAGAATTTAAGAGGAGGGCAAGGAGGGCTCAGTCCTGATTCTTGAGTTTTATTCTTGAATGTCCAAGTGCTTTATGAAAGAGGTCAAAAAGCTGTCACAACACTGAATCTCATTGACTTTCAGTGGCTCTTTTTTTATTAACAGGGTGCTAAAGGAGACCGTGGCATGACTGGGGAAGTAGGAGAAAAAGGTGAACAGGTAAAAACAGAGTGTGCTTTCCAGCAGTGCTGTCACTGTGATTGGTCCTTTATCAGTAACTCCTGTGATGCCTTTACAAGAGCATCCTTCTCAGAGGCAGAGGAGGAAGATGGGAGCTCTTCATCACTGACAAACCACAAATGGGCTCTGTCAAAGAGTGGAACCATAGCTCTACAGATTCCATCCTCATCTCCAATAAAAACTTCCCAGTACCATCTGTTTCCTCACCTCTGGACCGAATGCATTAAATTCTCTACATTACCTAACCCTTACTCATTTCCTTGGATAATCCCTAGATGATTACCAGGAGTTCAGGTGTCTATGGGGTGAAAAAGCCAGTGTCTCTATTTGTCTTAGATGATGAATGTAAGGAGGACCTCTTTTAGGAGGGACTGAGATGCCACAGGAATGATAAGAATGGTTTAAATTAGAGTAAACTTTCATAGTTAATTTTGCCAAGAGCTGAGTCACTGGTTTAAGGTGCAAATCAGCACCTCTTCAATGACATTTTTAGGACATTTTAAACAGGCTTGGTTTCCCAACTGACCTCCTGTCTTGTGCAATTCCACAATATCTGCTTTCATCTGCCATTAGCATAGACTAAAATATGCGTGGGAAGAAGTACACCTGAAATTTAACTATGTTATCTTTGAAATGCATGCTCTGAAAACCAAGGTTTCACTTTAAAAAGCCTTTATTCCATTATGACCAGCTCTCTGTGAATTGACTCATTTTGGTGTTACTTCACAGTAATCACCAGTTAACTTTTATAAAAGTAGATATGTGACTAATGCATAAGGGAAGTCTCTGATTTCATTTTGCAGGGCCACCCTGGAATGCCTGGCTTCTCAGGGGCTCCTGGAAACCCTGGTCCACCTGTAAGTTCCTCTGTTGCAAAGATGTTCCTGTAGTTTCTTGCTGATAATGGGTGTTGCAAGCTCCATGTGGAGGAAAGGACCATTCCCATCTGTCTGTGCAGTGAATTTGCATTTTCCAGTGGGTTCCTCATGATCCCTTGAGTGTGATAGAGTTTCCCACTCATGGTAATTGCTGTTTAATACATTGGCCACTTTCTGCTGATTGCTTCAACTCATTCTGTAAATCGTCACTAAGCTTCAGTTGCTCTCTTTATACAACACAAAGATGATGATTAAAACTCTTCCATAGGGACTATTTAGTGCATGTATAGGTGCTTTCCTGTATGTGGGGTAAGTTGTTAGTCTAGAACTAGCAGATCTAAGAGCATTTTAGTTCTCAATTTTGCACAGTATGAGACTGGATTTTCTCAAATTTTCATGTTGTGTGAGTTACTTTTGAATTAAAAGGCCTTTTACATGTCCCTCTCCATCACAGTCCTCATTCTTAGATTCTGCTCTCCCATGAATAAAATTATGCTTCTTTGTATTTAAAAAGGGGTGATAGTGCAGGATCAGGGCTGAGATTACTTGGCTCTCCTGCTGGCTCTCCTGCCTTACTCCCTTCAAGTTTGGGGATTTTTTTCTGAGTCAAGGACTTTTCTCTCCAAACCACCTTTCATTGCCCAGAGTCATCACTGCTCATATTGCTGCTTACAGTGCAGTTTGGCTCTGCTGTGCTGAGGGTGTGCCACCTTCATCTGTTCTGGGGATCAGCACAGCCTGAATTCCCATTGCACTGACTAAATGACGGGACATACCAGAAAAAGGGGTATTAGATTAAAATTCTATGTTCAGATGGTATCAGTGCCCAAAGGATGCTGGGTGCTTTGCTGCTGTGACAGCACATGAACTTGCTTTGTGGGTGATTTGAGCTCCCATGAGCATTATTTTAGGAGGCGTTAATAACAGACGCATTTGCTATATCTCTATTAACCTAATACTGCTACAACTACAGAGCTGAACCAGTGGGATTAAAACACTTTAAATTGTCCTATGAGACCTCCCAAACAGACTCACAGCCAAAGGGAAAGTAAAACTGAGCCTGTCAAAACAGAGCATAATGTGATGTCCCCTATACAATTTTGTTCTTCAGCTTTTGCTGACTTTTCCCTGTCTGCATTGATTTGTGGCTCCAGGAGTTTGCCTGCCACAGTGTGTGCTTCATAATTTCTGTTCTCCCACAATTGCTGTTCTTCAGAGTTATTTTTGTCATGATTGGCTTTTTCCTATTTGTCCCCTGTTTTCAGAAGGAAGAGCCAAGACCAAACTCAAATATCTGATTATTTCTGGCTTTGGAGACTGATTGAGTGCAGAGGTTGGCACTGCTTTTCAGTGATGGATGAAGAAATGGAATGAATGTTAAGCTGAGTGATTAAAGAAAGCTCCAGAGTTGCCAGCTATGGTAGGGAATGTGTTGACAAACATCTAAAATGCATTAATCATTCAGGTTGTTTCTGCTTTATTTTGTTTAGGGATCAGATGGGGCACCAGGACCAATAGGACCAGCAGGAAACCCAGGAGACATGGTAAGCTCTGAGCTCTGTGCTTGACTGCTGGCTTCATCTGGGTTTAGCTCTGTGAAGTAAAGCTGAGCTGGCATCCGTGTATTGTCCTTTGAAAGCTCCCCAAAATATTCAGCCTGCAAGTAGAACCTCCACAAATAACCACAGGTTACTGTTCTAGCACTTTTTTTACTCACCAAATGAAATTCCCAGTTAGCCAGAGGATAGTCCAGCCCAAGGCACCTCTTGTCTGTCTGTCCTTGCTATTAACATCTCTTAGCCTCCAGAACAGGATTTCTAAATCTGTTAGGATGCTTCATGACCTAAGGCTAATACCTGAACTCTGTGTGAGGATTGTCAAAATATAACCAGCAACCTGTTGAAGGATGTCACAGCACAGACTGCTGAGATGCTGGAGCCTGGCACTATTTCCTGGCACCACCAAAAATACCAGTACAGGTATAACTTTCGAGAAGCCCATGAAGAATTTTGGCTTTGCTATTTCATTTTAAGGGTTTTCAGATGCTTCTTTATGGTGATGCATCAGAAAACCCTGGGAGAAACAGGTAATCTGATTGATGCTAATTTCAGCTTGAAAAGTTGAAAATGAGCCTTCCCTAAAGAATACTCTCTATTGAGTTGGAACAGTTTAAAACTGTCTAATTCCATTATGAATTTCTAGAGGAAGGTTTCCTAGGGGACAAGGTGCCTTTTGCAGAGCCATTTCACAACCTGAATTTCATCATAAGTAAACAGTGATGGTCCTTCTGATGGCTATTATGAAATCAGTAAGCATCTTCGGAGAGGCCAGAGACTAAATGAACAGGCTGGCTGAAATTCCATTTCAAATGGTTGATAAGATTGTGACACTGTGAAAGGCCTGGAGTGATATTGTCCAATCCTGTGGGGTAAGGGGAATTTTTGGGAGAGTCAGCAAGGCACTTCTGGTAACTACTCATTTAAAAGGTATAAAATACACATCTGCTTCCTGGCAGGACACCTCATCCAGAAAGCTAAAGGATGAAATATTAAATATAATTAAGCTTCAGGAAAAAAATATTCAGAGTGATTTCAGAAGTTCCTCAATTTGTAAGAACTCAATTATAATGGTGATTTATTTTATGTTTAAAGAGAGCCATCCATTCTAAACTAGAAGGAGTTCAGGAAAACCTCATAGACTATGTGACATGGGCTACAAGACCACCTTCTCACAGTTGTCCCATCAGACTCTACATGTGATAAGTCTTCATCTGATAGAAGCCTCTGAGGAACTTGCCTGACCCTCAGTGTTTGTTCTTTCTTTACAGGGCAAAGATGGTCCCCCAGGTCCACAGGGCCCACCAGGGCTGCCTGGACTTCCAGTGAGTGTGATTAAGCTCCTTCTAATTCAGTACATTAAATTATTCATGCACACATAGGTATGTAAAACAAAGAGGTGACACTTCTGAGGTGCTTTGAGAGCCATGCGTGGTCTGTAGCAGTGTCTGTCATGCTGATGCAATGTCCTTGTTCCAGGACAGTATTTGTTTTGTTCCAGGATCTGTATTTGATCACTTTAAAGCAAAGTGTTAATAACAATGTGAATTAGAACTGTTCATTGTCTGTCTTCTCACTGGAAGAAATACTTTTATGAAGAGCACAGAAATCAAGTTATAACTGCATTGTAAGGGCACAGGGATTCAGAGCCTGGGACATTGACTTTATCTGAATCCAGTCAAAATTCCTTTGCACTGACTCAGGTTCAAATGTACCTTGGGCATAGACTCATCTCTTCTGATAAATGTAACAGTACAACATTTGGGGATTTTTAAAATTTGTCATAAGATAGAGCCAGAGATAATTCTACTGTAAA
This sequence comes from Calcarius lapponicus, assembly GCA_039654755.1. Taxonomy (NCBI): domain Eukaryota; kingdom Metazoa; phylum Chordata; class Aves; order Passeriformes; family Fringillidae; genus Calcarius; species Calcarius lapponicus. The sequence continues at coordinate 157,673,309 of CM077464.1, read as the reverse complement.
GTAGTCTACCTGAAGATAATGGCATTATAATGATTTATAACAGTTGCTTTTAGAATCCTGATTTAAGATTGTTGGTGTGCCCACCTTGCTGGAAAGGGAAATATTGCCATATTGGAAAAGGAAAGAGGTTACAGGGGTAGCAGGGAGAGGTTTATGGCTGAGTTATAGAAGTAGGGAGGGTTTTGGAAATTTAGGGAAACATAAGCATGTCATGATGAGCAGACTTCTCACACTGACAAAACCCCCACCAATCATCCTTATCAATTTTACTCTGTTTTGCATTTCAATTAACAGGGCATTGCTGGGAATGATGGCAAAGATGGCAAACCAGGATCTCTGGGGGAGCCGGTAATGTAATTTAAAACTGTTCTGCTCAGTCAATCAGAAGCTGCATCCAGTTGTTGTTTTTGAAGCTGCCTATCTATGGACTCCTTAGGGGGAACAAGGAGCCTGTTTGCACATCTGTTTTTAACACCAGAAGAACTGTATTGTCTTGAGCGATTTATAGGCATAACACATGAGCAATCTTGAAAAGAAAGTGTGTTCTTTTACTTTTACAACTACCATAAATACACTAAAACTTAGTGACTCCACTTTTACAGCTGTCTTAAACACTGCAGAGAAAGAAGGTTGTCTTGTAACATTAAGCCTAGTGATCTATCCTTTTGATAGATGTTTATGGGGCATAAAAAGTTTAGAGGAGGAGTCTTTAAAGAAGCATTTTTCTGGATTGCCCTGAGATAGTTCTGTTGCCTAGAATTAGAGGAGAGGGTTTATATTTGATTTTCTCTACTTAGTCTATACTTGCATTTGCTGAGGGTAAAAAGCTGAGCCACGAAGTTGTCAGCTAAAAGGCAATGTTATTAAATTTGGCAGTGAATGTTATTTCTTGCAACTGTGTGTGTTACATGAAGAATGTGCTTCAAGTATCAGGCATTGCCAGCCTCTTCCTGTGACTTGCCAAATGGGACTTAGTGGTTCTGGGAACAGCCAAGTTCCCAGGCATTAGGACAACTGCTAAGTAGAGGACTGCTTGTCACAGAAGCTGCAGATAGTTTGTGTTTGCACCAAACCACTCCATTTCTATGTGCAGATGCTGATTTTGCATGTGCTGATCAGGAATTGGTGCAGCTCTGACACTGCGAACGTGCACCAGTCCAGAGCTGTGAGGTGCCTCAGGAGCTCAGAGTGCAGGTGACAGTGCAGCTCGAGGTGTGTTTGGGAAGGTCTGTCCCTGCTGCTCTCCCTGCAAACTCTGCAGGACAAACCCTGGGCACTCACAGTTCTCAGTGATGTTATGTCCAAGGGAGGGGACTGGGAGGTTTCCAGCAGCAGTGAGATGGACTTGGGGCTCTCTCTAACATGAGCATTATTGTTTCCCACAGGGAAAGCCTGGAGAACAAGGGCTCCCGGGCCGGGAGGGTGCCAGAGGATTGCCGGTGGGTGCTGCTCAAGGGTTCCACCCACTCAACCCCCTGTACTGTAGTCAGGGAACCTTTCCTGGGCACAGGAGGTTCTTTACTGATGCAAACATATAACCAGTCCTGGCATTGTGACTAAATAAAATATGTAAACAAGCAACAGCAATAGAACACAGACATTTCTGAATCCTTCCCATTGGAGAACAGTAAATCCCTTATCTAGAAATTAAAGCATGTGACCTCATGACACCCCTCCACCAGAAGTCACAGCTGTAGCCCTTGTGTTCTGTTACAAGTCCTCTGAAAGAGTGGGGACAGTAAAGTTTAGGGTTAAATAATGTATTGGCTGGACACACCAGGGATACACAGAGGACAACCTTGATTTTACAGCTTAAGGAGCTATGGAAAACTGATCTGTCCCTAGTAACTTTTGGCAAAACTGAAAAGGTTATTAAATGAGCATTCAAGCTAGAGTTTTCTTAGTCTTTCCTGCATCAGGGTGATGGATAATTATTGATTTCATTCCCTTGTGTAGGGTTTCAAAGGACAGAGAGGAGATACAGGTCCCCCAGGTCCCCGGGTAAGTAACAGGTACCTCATGCACAGTCCTTTGGAGAAAAATTGTGGGAATTGAAATTGCCTTTTCTGAGGCAGTAGGTAAAAATTATGACAGTGTTTCATGTGACTGATGACAGTGTTTTCAACTTGGGCCATATCTATGGCACAGAAATGACAGCAACTGTCTTCATTCCCTCTGCTGAACTTCTGATTCCAGGGAAGGTGAGGCAGCTGGTAGAGCTGAATCCTCTGATGCTCCCTTTGAGATACTCCTTTGTGAATAAGTCTCTAGGATACCTCCATACCACATCCTTCTGGTAAAATGCTGGCAAAGTGAGGACCCCTACTGCACGTGTTGGACAAGTGCTAGCTCTCCTCCATAAATGCTGAAGAAGTGTAAAATAAGTTAAAATACAAAACTTACAGAAAAGAGAATAGAAATGTCCCTTTGACTTAGTTTCCTGTGGGTCATAAAACCCAGACCTCAAGTCCTGCATGAAAAGTTGTTCTCCACTCTGTTTGGAGTTCCTCGATGTAAAAAGGGGAATACAAAACAGATTGTTCTTCTACCTAATCCTGCCTTTTTTACAGGGAAATAAAATTCTCTACTTTCAGATGCTTATGTGAAAAATCCAGTGCTGGAGATCCTCATCTCCACCTCATTATGATAGCTTCTGTATCATGAATGTGTTGGCAGTTTTCACTAGCAGTAGCAAATAATTTGCTGGAAAGCAGAGCACTGCCTTGTGCATCACTTACAGGAGATGTTTCTGAGTTATTTTTATAAGCTGCATGTCATATAAGATGAATGAGGCTCTTGCTGGCTTTAAAAAATTTTTCACTGAGCTCAGTCACACATTGCAGAAACCCCATACCAACTTATGTTGGTGATACTGGTCTGAATTTGACCTTGAGCTGATCTCTTCCCTTTTTGCTGAATTGCAGGGGGAGCCAGGTGTGACGGGTCCTGCTGGTCGTGAGGGGCCACCAGGGAAGGATGTAAGTGCACCATTTTGAGCAGAAATGAATCTCCTTCTCCCTGACAAATGAAAATTTTAATTCACAATGACCCTGACCTGAAACAGCTGCAGAAACTCCAATAGAGGGTGAATTACTGCAGGGAATGATTTGTGCAAAGATCATTAGGTGAAACAAAGAATTAGAGGGCCTTTGTCACTGCTCAGCTGCTGGCACTAAAATGTCAGCTATATCTTTGGAAAAGCAGAGAAAGCAGCATTATGTGAAACCCAGGTTGTGCTTGGTAGCCATGGATCTGTCTTCTGGCACCCATCTCTGAGCAGAGCTTTGCTCTGCAGGTCCCACCAGGCCAGGCTCTGTCACGCTTCCTCTGCCACAGCTGTACCTCACTGACTGTGTCGCTCCACTGAAGTCTGGGAAATACCTATGGAATAAGTTGCTGCTGCTCAGAGGAAAGAAAGTTGGTACAAACAGTTCCTCTAGCATGACTAGTGTCAAGTGCAGTCACATAACAGAGTCCTGGGAGGGAGCAGCTGACATGGGATCCTGCAGCAGCTGCCAAGCAATGTTCCGAGCAGCTGATGTGCCACTGCCATGGCACCTGGAGAAATGGCTTCTCATTTGCACCCCTTTGTGTCACTGGAAGCTGGTGCACTGAAAATGGTACCCTACAAAGCAAAATGTAGGGCAGACCAAAAGGAACCCCTCGGAGGAGATGGAGGCAGCTCTGAAGCCTCCCTGCAGAGAGAATAGTCTTGTCAATTCTTGAGAAATTTCAGAGAATCTCTGTCCCTAAGAAAACAGCTTTAAGATAATCTGATAATAACCTGATAGAAATAGTTTCTGCCTGTAATCAGGTTGCATTTAATGGTAGGTGTTTAAAATTCAAAGGGTTGATCTTCCTCATAAATAACTGAAAGGGGGCAGTGAGATTCCTTTAATCCTGTTTTCCCTAATACGTGAACAGTGTAATTTAGCAGGAATATTTTAAAATTTTTGTTCACTTGCCTTTGTGTCAGATTTTTCTCACTTACCAGAATACTTCCTTTCAGGGTGATCCTGGTCCCATAGGACCACAGGGCCCTCGAGGACTCCGAGGGCAGCCGGTGAGTTCTCTCTCCTGACAAGCCATTTCTAGAGGTCCATAATAATTCATAGAATGGTTTGGATTGGAAGGAACATTAAAGATAATGTAGTTCTAACCCCTTGCCCTGGAAAGGGATGCCACCCACTAGGCCAGCTTGCTCAGAGCCCCATCCAGCCTGGTCTTAAAAACTTCCAGGGATGGGATGTTGTGTGTGGTGGGAATGTTCTGCAGTCCAGAACTCTGGCTTGAAAAAAAAGAGTTTAGGAAGATTCAGACAATGTTTGATTAAAACACTTTGCCTTTCAGAAAGACAAATAAGAATGATATTGCTAAAAACTGATGAAGACTTAGTGCAAGGGACTGATGGTTGCTGTGGGTCCACATACTGATTTTTTTTTTTCCTGAGATCAGCCGTGCAATCAGGGATGCAGAAACTGTGAGGTCAGTTGGAAATAAGATACTTCACAGTCTGTCAGGAGAGGAGACTGAACAATGCTAAAGAAATCCCTGCTGGTGTAGGCGTAGCTGAATATTTCTAGTTTTAGCATGCATTACATCACTAACATTTTTCTTTTGACACAGGGCAAAAATGGAGTGCCTGGATCTGCAGGAGAACCTGGCCCAGCTGGTATCCCAGTAAGTACCACAAAGGGAGAATGCTGCAGCCAGCAGAGGTGACTGATGAGTGTAGGTGGAGTGGATTAGTGTAGCTGGTTACCATCCCTGAGGTTTCCATGTCTGAAGATGGGCGATCTGAAAATCAGTAGCTGGCCACAATTTTGAAGGGTGTTTGGCTACGTTCCTGGAATTGAGATGCTAGCTGGGTCATCACTTTTCCCAGTGAAAGTTAAGTGTTCACAGCAAATGGAAATGATTGATTGCCTAGCATGGAAAAAAGATTGGCATGCCTCATCTTCACCAGTAGATTTAATTTTGCCAAGCAGAGAGCATGCAGCCAGCAGAGAGTTGTCACAAGGAAGGAGAGGGCCTCGGGGAGTTGGCAGGCTGCCATTGAGGAATAGTGGCAGCAGAAAAATCCTCCCAGGCACTTGAGGGAAGAGCAGACAGCGGGCAGTAAACCAGGATCAGGAAGCATAATGAAACTCCCCTGAGGCCATCCTGTGAGGAAGAACAGCTTGGAAATGAAGAGCTGTAAGAAGGACAGTGGTTTGGTTGGGTTTTTTTTTCTTTTGGGTGTTTTTTCCTCTGTTCTGCTGCTGAAAATTGTCCAGAATTCAGCAAATCCATGCAAACATTCCTTTGTGCCCAGTAGCATCTATCACAATGCAGAGCTCTTCCCTCTCTTTGCCCATGGAGACAGTACAGCTTGCTGTACTGTGGGATTAACAGGAAAACAAAGGCAGAACAGGATGAATGTGAAAAGCTGCAGCAGGACTTCACTCTTTGCGACCCTTGCAAAGTCATAAAGCCACCCCAGCCTCGCCACAGACTTGTGCCCTGATCAAACATCTGCATGGATGTCTCAGAGAAGCAAACACCACAGAATTACAGAATCACCAGGTTGGAAGAGACCTACAAGATCATTGACTCCGACCCATGCCCTAACACCTCAACTAAACCATGGCACCAAGTGCCACATCCAGTCTTTTTTTAAACACATCCAGGCATGGTAACTCCAACCCCTCCCTGGGCAGACAATTCCAGTACTTGATCACTCCTTCCATAAAATAATTTTTCCTAATATCAAACCCGTATTTTCCTTGATGCAGGTTAAGACTGTGTCCTCTCTTCTTCTAGTTGCTGCCTGGAGAAAGAGACCAACCCCGTTTCAGGAAGTTGGTTTCAGACTAGAACCACCTTTCAGGAAGTTGTAGAGGGTGATAAGATAACCTCTGAGTCTCCTTTTCTCCAGGCTAAGCACCCCCAGCTCCCTCAGCTGATCCTCACAGGGCTTATATTCCAAGCCCCTCACCAGCCTTGTCACCCTTCTCTGGATGTGCTCAAGCATCTCAACATCCTTCCTTAACTCAGGGACCAGAACTGGACCAGAACTGGACACAACCTTTCTGTCTGGGAAGGTGGGACAGGGTGCTGCCATGTGAGAGCCTTCTGCATAAAAAAACAAGTGCCACAGGCTTTTTGTCCTTGGCATAAGCTCTTCTTACCTTCCTGAGACTGCTGCCATTGCTTCTTGCCCTATGGATCCTTGCTCTTGCCTTTTCAAACTTATTTTCTTCTTTTTGTTACACCTACCCCTGTTCCCAATTCCTATCACTGCTTTTTTTTACCTTCGGGGTCTTTATCAGGTCACTGTGGCTTTGGGATGCCTTGTGAATGCCAAGTGGGGATTATTATTTTAATCATCATAGTGTTATCACAGTACCTATATGATGTGACCCAGGGACTCACAGGCAGCTTCCTGCACAAACAGCACCACAGCAGCCTTTGCTCCAGAGGATTTAGAGTCCAAAAATAATATAGGAGATTGAAAAAGGATAAAATCAGATGGATGAGGAAGGGAAAATGATCAGACAGTGTTGGTCAGCAGAACAGACAGTCATCTCATCATTATCATTCTCTGTCATTAAAATGAATCTTCTCCTTTTCATAAAGGTTATTATGGGAAGTGTCTCCTTGTGCTGTACATAAATCCATTTATTTTGATATGCACTAATTTCCTTCACAGTGTGGTGTGACAAGCCAATATTTTATATTTCTATTTTGAAAAAAAGGAAGGTGAGGAAGGTTATCATGGCAATAAGGATTTTTTTTCCACCTTCACCATTGCTGACTTGAAATCACAAGGTAAAACCTGCCAGGAGCCTTTTCCTTTTGCATTTGCTGTTTGACAGTGCCCATCACAGTTCACACTTGCTTATGCTTAAGCCCACACACAGCAACACAATCCAGCCCCTGAAATCTTCAGGGCAAGTTACACACCCCAAATCCATGTGCTTTGTGCCTGACAGGCTCATTGGTGCTCACTTTGCATGAGTTTTACTCTAAGAAGAAAAAGGGATGTTTTTCTGAACCAAAATTAGGGGACAAAGTTCTGAAAGTAAAGTTAAACTAAGAATTAAAATCACATCAGAAGTGTGTACAAAACAGTTCTATATCATGAACTGTCGTTTCAACTGCCCTGATCTGCAAGGAAAAAGGGACAGTTTGACAGAATATCATAAGAGATAAGTGAAAGAGACATAAATTGAACCTGGAAATAAAGGCAAAGGAGATGCCCTGTAGCTGTCTGTTGGTTATATTCTTGTATTTGAACAGTATGACCACCTGCAATGTTTCCCTGTCATCACACATCACAGCATTTCTGCTCTCAACACCTCCTTATAAACCATGTGACACCACAACACCCCTGGAACACACCCCCTGCCCTTCCATAATTGTCCCTTTTCATCTTCTCCCAGGGACCCTGAAGAGCTTATTAATAAGGCAACCATGGTGCCTGCAACCTGCTTTATAAAATACTTTGTTCTTCCTTGTCAGTTTTGGGAGTCCTGCTGCTAAAATGAAATTTTCCAGTTCCAGTGTATCTGTAAATGAATGTTCTTGGAAAGAAGTGTTGTGGAAAGATCTGCTAGTGTCTATCTCATTTCTGTCCTAAGGGTCCCAAAGGAAATAAAGGAGAAACAGGCAGCCCAGGACTCCCTGGCTTTATAGGACCCCGAGGACCACCTGTGAGTATGTCTGGGGATGGATTAGATCCTCTCCTTACCTGATTTTAAAGGCTAGACAGGAAGATGGGACATGGTCATCTTCAGTTAGGTAAAAAAAAAAAAAAAAAAAAAAGCATAAGCAGGATATCTAACAAATCCAGAAACCATATAATTTTACTTCCAAAGGAAAACTGGACTGCAAAAATAGCATTTTTCATATGGATGAGCAACCATAATCTCATGTATGGAGCTGGTACCTGCCAGTCAGCCCTGATAATGTGTGCATTAATCAGACTGCTTCAATAGTCTTCTTAATACAGGTATTTAAGTTCTCAGACTACACCTCTGCATGAACCTTAGATGGGCTAAATAGGTAAATTGTGAGTGCTGATGATAATAATACAGGTTTTTCTGATATTTGCTATTCTGAGGGAAATTCCTTTGTTGCCAGCAACAGAGGTACATTGCAATTAAAGCATTCATATGTCTCCCAAAGTGATCTAAAATAATAAATAATAAACCTATACTCATGACATTATCACAGCCTCAGAATTCAATCTCTTTGCAAGGTGAGTAAAAGGTCTTAAATTCCACTAGAAGGATGGAAAAAGTGAATGCTAGGTAATTTTTTTTATTCCTAAATTTGTTGCGACAAAAAATGATAATTTTAAAGATTTTTGTATGTCTCTAGGAGAACTGAATCTTCCACAGGATGGTTCTTTTTTTCCCTCTGTATTTTTTAATATTAAGTTTTATAACTTGAAAGGGAGCTTTTGGATGCAAAGAGAAGAAATAAATACTTCTCTGGACAATTAATTTTAAGCAGCAAACATGGTGGCCATTTAAACTGAAGTGGGCCTAAGGAAAACTCAAGTGAGTTTAATGCTGCCTAATTTGGAACACACATCTCTGATTAGTTCCATTCCTCATGGAGATGTGTATGGATGCTAACACAGCTGAAGATGTTATGTTTCCAAGAGAAAATATCATGTTACAGATATGATCATGTGTGTTGGCTGCAAACAGACTTAGAAAGTTATTTTTTCTACACATGATACAGGAAAGTGGCCAGAATTTCAGCAACAACTAGTTAATGTTCATTTTGCTTTACCTTCAGTTCAGGACTGCAGTGATTATTTTTTTTTAATTATTATTGAAATGCTAAAATTGAAACTATATTGTCTAATTATCACATTATAAATGCAAAAAATATTAAATAGATATGTATAAATAATTCTGCAAGGGTACGCATTCAAATTAAGATTATTTAATACAATTCTGAAATACAGGTGAGCACTTAGCTTAAAATTCCTTAAACCTCTGTATGTGTTTCTCCAGCTGGTGTGACACAAGATGGTACTTCTACCAACAAAATTTACTTCACTTACATCTTCAGACACTTATGGGTATAATGCTGGTGCTCCTTAAGTTAAGCAAGACCATATAAAGTGTATGAACCTTTGGGAATTGTTGGTAAGAAAAAGGAAGAAAGTGTGTTGAAAGCAGGAACACAGTGAAACATCTGCCCTCAGCTGGTTTGTTAGAAATTACTTCCTGTTATTTATGTTTACATGGGATAGTGCAAATTCACTAAAAAATGCTTTCCAAATAGCAGGATGTGTCTATCCAGGAATGACCAACAGCAGTAGGATAAGGATAAATCATGCAAACCTGCTGCTGTGTTGTTAACACAAAGCAACACTTATGGGTATTAGGTAGAGTCTTTCTTCCAGCTCCTCCAGTATGATGCTAAATCCTCTTTCTGTGTGTCTTAGGGAGAACCAGGAGAGAAAGGTCCTCCTGGAAAAGAGGTAAGTTAAATTCACTGTTGTTTCAATACAAGACTGGTGTCACAGGGAAAAAATCATCAAGGGTGTTAACAGGGTTGCAACAAATTGGGTTTTTTTCATAGCATGGTTTGGGTTGGAAGGGATCTTAAATATCATCTATTTCCACCCACCCTGCCAGGGGCAGAGATACCTTCCACTAGACCAGGTTGCTCAGAGCCCCATTCAGTCTGATTTTGAACCATTCCAGAGATGGGACATTTACAACTTCTCTGGACAACCCGTTCCAGTGCTTCACCATCCTCACAGTGAAAAATTTCTAGCAAATATCACCCTCTGTGATTGTGAAGCCATTTACCTCTTGTCCTGTCACTACAGTCCCTGACAAAAACTTTTGTTTTTCTTATAAACCCCCTTTTAGTACTGGAAGGGACTCGGAGGTTCCCCCAGAGCCTTCTCTCCTTCAGGCTGAGCAACCCCAGCTCTATCAGCCTGAATCCACAGGAGAGGTGCTCCAGCCCTCTGGGCATCTTTGTGGCCTCATTTGAGCTTCTCTAACAGGTTCATGGTCTTGCTTTTATTCTGGCACCACAGCTGGACACAGCACTCCAGGTGGGGTCTCACCAAAGGGGAGTGAAGGGAGAGAATCACTCTCCTCAACCTGCTTGTCATGTGGTTAGGGCAGGGGTTTTGTTGTTTTTTGTTTCTTTGGGGTTTTTTGTTTGGTTGGTTTTTGGGTTTTGTTTTGGTTTATTTTTCCTTTAATTGTTGATAGCAGAGCAAAAGAGAAAGCTCGCAGGAAACTGTGGGGTTGTCATGGAAATAAATTTTCCTGGGGTCACAGGAATCATTACAAAGGCATATGTTTCATTATTTACTCTTATTATGGATGGTTCTTTTATGCTTACTTTTATTTTCTTGCAGGGCACACCAGGGAAACAGGGTGCAATTGGCTCCAAAGGAGAGAGGGTAAGTTGGAGAACATTACCAGTTATTTCATTATGATGAAATACAGAGAGCTATTCTGAGTTAGGGCCTGGGGGCAGAGGTCATTTAAAAGTGAAGCCAGTGCTTCTCAGTCTTCCAGGTCTCTTTAATCATTCTCCATCAGAACAATTTGTGGTTCATTTGTAGTGCACCAGATATTGCACTCAGCAACTTTGCCAGCTCAGCTGTGACTGTTTCTCTGTGTTTGGAAATCAGAAGTTTGCTTCTTATTTTGTGGTAGTAATGTCCTTCTCTTCACTTAGGGAGAACCTGGCATCAGAGGTGAAAAAGGGCTTCGAGGAGAAAAGGGGCCTCCAGGTGATCCTGGGATACCCGGTCACAAGGGCCATCCGGGACTGATGGGTCCCCACGGACCTCCAGGAGACACTGGGCAAGTTGGACCTCCTGGTCCTCCAGGGCAGCCAGGATTTCCAGGACCAAGGGTAAGGTTGCCAGAAAAAGGCTTTGTACAGTAATTTTGCTGCCACAGGGATCAGAAAAGCGCTTCAGAGTACATTGAGGATGACAGAAACTGGAGCAGGAGCATGTTTTAACGGGGAGGCACTGCTTTTAGCTCTTAATACCCATAAAGGGGAGCTGTGTCACATCTCAGGGAATCATAGAATCATAGAGTGCTTTAGGTTAGAAGAAACCTTGAAGACCATCTAGTTCCACCTCCCTGCCATGGATGGGGACACCTTCCACTGGACCAGGTTGCTCCAAGCTGTGTCCAACCTAGCCTCAGACACTTCCATGGAAGGAAGTTAGGAAAGGCTTATGTGGGTGTTGACTTGCACTTCAGGGGAGCTAAATAATCCAGGCTCATAGTCAGTGTGGCCAGTTGCTGACACCTTTTACCCCTAAATGCCTAAATCCAGTCCTGTGATGTTGGCCATGGCACTGGAGTGTAAAAAAAGATTCTTTCTATGAGGGCAATAATGTGTAGCACTTCATACAGAGGACTAACACCTTCCTCTGCTGATGGTTGTTATGAGAGAAAAAAATTCTGAGCTGTGGAAAGGTCACTGCTCTATTCCTGGAAGTCCTGTAGTCAGCTCATCAGAATTCATGAAATACTGTTTTTGTTTAATATTCTCCCTCTTTTTTTTTTCCTCCCCCCTGTTGGGAAACAGTCTCACTACTGAGAATGCCTGAGGGTGGTTTATGTTGCAGAATGAGAAAAACTACCAACAGCAGTGAAGCCACTGTGCCCATCCTGAGAATGAATTGGAGATCATCTCTGAGGAGAATAAACAGAGAATAATCTCTGATGTAAAAACTGACTAAATTTTAGACAAAGCATTTCTTAGTGTTTGAAATCAAGTGATGATTATGGAAACTTAATTTAACTAATGGGATTAAAACTTGAAAAGATAATTTGTAAGCCTTTAAAGTATGCTCCACAATTATGTTTACTTAGTGGGATATACACTAAGAGCCATCAAAAATGCTTAGTACTTAATGATAAAATTGTTTCTTTTGTCACCAGTGACACATCTTTTTCTCATGCAAAATTTGTGTCAGGAAGGAGGCGGTAAATGGACCAACACTGTATTTATCAGCAATGCTATTGATTAAAATTGAAATGTCACTTAGCTATTTAATAAGATATCATTTTTTAATGAAGAATAACTTCTGATTCAGAAGAACTCACTAAGTTTTCATAAACATAGAGAACACAAACTGCATCCCTGTATGTTAAAAGAGTAAGTGTGAGGGAAAAGCAACACTTTTGCAAGCAGTTGATGCAAAAGAATGCAGTCTTTAGGTTGACCAGAAGTATTTTCAAAACTCACAGAAATGCAAAGAATTATTTTAGCCAAAAAAAAAAAAAAGAAAAGTGTATTTTGAGTGGAACATCTCATTTTCTGATTTATAAAAGAAAATACTTGATCTTTCTGCTTGAAAATGGTTTATTGTTTAAGCGTAGCTACAACAGAGCCTGGCAACCTTAAAACTTGGTTTTTATTATTATTTACAATCTAAAAAATTCTTCCACCTATCAAAAATGCTTTCATAATTTTTTTAGTTGCATCATCCAGAGTTGTAGTTCACATTACTTTGAGTTTTTACAGCTATTACAGCTGTACAACAGCAGCACCACAAGAGAATTAAGAGAAAATATGAAAGATACTGTGACTTGGGAGCTGGGTAGGGGGCCAAGGCCAGACAGCCACATGCCCTGTCTCTGTTCAACAGCCTGAAATCAGACAAAACCTTCTAGTGGTTTGGAAGAATAGGTATCATATGCATAAACTGGCTTCTGTTTCCTGAGATAAGACCTCTTGGCAGGGGATACATCCAATATGAGTGTTTTTAGGAAGTCCAGATAGCCAGCATTAGAACCTTTGGGGCACATGCACTCTCTGCAAGAAAGCATGCCATGATGAAAAAGAACATAGTATCTCCACTGTGATCTGGTAGAGGAGAGATGTTTCCTCATGTGACTTCTACAACTTCTCATATGAGTGCATAGGAAGGAGATTTTATTAAGGATGGTGATGGGAACAGTGCTGCAACTAGTGCCCTCAGACCAGGCTCCCTGCTTAAACCATTGACCCATGGTTTGCCAAAAGGCTGGAAACTGAGAATGCCTTTTGGCTCTGTCCCCACAGCACATTCCTGGAAAGGCTGTCAGCCCGGAGCTTGGGCAGGGGCACTCTTGGCTGGCTTAGGAACTGTCAGGATGGCTGTGACCAGAGAGTGGAGGGGAATAGAGCTGCAATGAGTTGACATCCCACCACTAGGGGTGTCCCCTGTGCCCTGTCCTGTTCAGTGTCTGTCCTGCTGATGTGGGCAAGGGCATTGAGGGTACCCTCAGTAGTAAATTTGTGATGACACCAAGGGGGATGGAGTATCTGAAGGGTAGGAAGGCTCTGTTGGGGGGATGTAGACAGGCTGGATGGATGGTGTAAGGCCAGTGGAATGAGGTTCAAGAAGAATGAGGCCTGGGTTCTGCCCTCATGTTCCCACAAGGCCCTGCAGTGCCCCATGCTGGGGACAGAGCAGCTGGAAGGCTGCCAAGTGGGAAAGACCCTGGGGCTGACACGGGCCAAAACTGAGCCAGTGTGTGTCCAGTTGGCCAAGGAGGCCAGTAGTCTCCTGGCCTTCTCTGTCAGCATTTTGTGGCCTGCAGGACCAGGGTGCTGAGTGTCCCGCTGTGCTGGGCACAGGAGAGGCCACCCTTCAAATGCTGTGTGCAGATATGTGACCCACTTAAGACGCCATTAGTGAGAGATGCAGATGCGTCAATTAAGGTGACAAGGAGACAATCTACCAAAGTTAACAATGGGGATTTTATTTAACAATGAATGTGGGGTAGAGAAATAGAGAAGGATAGGAAAGAAGAGGGTGAGATGGAAAGAAGGGGAAAACAGAGGGTAAGGGAGAAATGAAGCAGAAGACCATCTGAGACACTTGGATCCAGCAGAGTCCTGTCAGTCCTTCCTCACACTGTGCTACTCTGTGCTGGGGGTCCCAGTGGTTTTTTGGAGGAGTTGGTGATCCAGGGTCAACACCATTCTCCATTCCATATTGGGGGAATCCAGGGAGGCATTTTCCTGTTTTCCATGTGAAAGGGAGTTGGGCTTGCCTTCCTTTGCCTGCAATTCTGAGGCCAAAGGAGCATTTCTAAGCTGCTAAAGCAGCCTGAGGGATGCAGCACTCAATGCAGACAGGAGTCAGTTTCTGTGGGATTCTACAGGGCAGTCCTTTCTTCCTTCCTCAGCCAGATCTCTTCAACCTTGCTGCTGCATTGCTGCTGGCTTGGAGTTGAGGGATTAGGGTGGGCAGCAGGACCTACCGTTTGACAAGTAGTGGCCTAAGGGTGAGCAGTCATCTTTGGTGACGATCCCGGTGCTGGCACTGGGCTCACTCCTCCGGCTGCCCCCTGAGGCAGCTGAAGGAGAAAAGCCGGTGCAGAGCGCGCCGGGCCCTCTTGGCCATGGAGCGCCATGGCCGTGGGGCCGGGGGCTGCGGGACTGAGGCTGTGCCAGCAGTGGAAGCAGGGACCTGGTGTACCGGGGGCTGGGCAGGCACTGGGGAAACCCCTGCCAGCACACCAGCCCCACAGGGCTTTTCCTGGGGTGGGGCAGCCTGGACACTGCCAGCCTCCATGGCTGCAGCATCAACCTCATCCATGGTATCGGCAGGCGAGGCACAAACCGCAGACATCTTTGAGTCTTCCAGCAGGGCCATGGGGATAAAAGGCTCACTGTGCTCCTCCTCACAGGGATCACTGTCCAGGGGAGAAGCTGCTGGCTCTGCTCCCTCCTCTTGCAGTGAGAGGGACAACTCGCTCTCTGGCTCACTGTTCCCCTCTCCTGCACTGTCTCTGTCAGGGAGCTCTTCTTCCTCCCACTTTGCCAGTAGCTGGTCTAGCCGAGTGTCCCTGGACAGCGCATCCTTGTTGTTAAAGAGAGACCACATCTCTTCAAAGAGGTCGGGGGGCACGAGCTGTGTATAGTTTTTGGTCTCTCCTGTACAGTCTATGGTCCAGCTGCAAAGGCTGTGCTGGACCCAGGGGCTTTCTGCATCCAGGGAAGCAAGGACGTCATCCTCCAACTTCTCCAGTTCCTCTGCCTCGATTTTCAGGAGATGATCAGAATCATCTTCAGGCTCCGTGCACAACAGCTTGCCATGTGTGGCTTGCTCTAGCAGCTGACGAGTTCCCCTCTCCTCACAGGAGCTTTCAGATGATGGAGAAGGTGAGAAGCATGAGGTTTCCTCAGCCTCTGCCATGGGGAAAAGCTTGCTGTGGCCCTCATCCCAGGGATCTTTGTCCAGGGCAGAAGTTGCTGCCTCTGACTCTTCCTCATTGAGAGTGGGAAGCGATGCACCCTGTGGGTCGCTGTCCCTGTCTCCTGCAATCTCTGTTTCTGGAAGTTCTGTCTCCTCCCACTTTTCCCCTGGCTCCTTTGGAGAAGTCTCCCAGCATTTTGAGTTGTCAGAGACAGACTGCTGCTCTGGCAACTGGGCAGGAGACAGGAGCTCAGAGGAGTTTCCAGTGTCTGCATTAGAGTCTTTGTTTAAGCCAGGAGCTCTGTGCATCACCTGGGTCTCTGCATCTGCCTCTTTGCAGAGACTTGACTGCTCCTGAGGGCAGGTGGACTTGGTGAACCTTTCTCCAAACAGGCACGGGGTAAAGCCTCTAAATGGGTCTCCGTAGGTGTTGCCACAGTGCTCTTCCTGCACCTCAGTGAGCTCCTCCCTCTCAGTGTGCTGCAGGTGGTTCCAGGCAGGCTGGGTCTCTGTGTGGAGCAGCGTGCCACCTGCCCATCGCAGGGGTGGCAGGCGATGGCCCTGCCTTGCTGCTGACCCTCGCCAGAGCCCTTCAGCTGTGCTATCCGGGGAAGGTGTTTCCCTGGCCCCATAAGCTGCCATAGTGCCCCATGGAGAAGGTGGCACTAGGTCTTGGTGGCTGTTGGCTAGGGGGCCTCCAGACCGTGCTCTGCCTCTGGGAGAAGACCCAGAGGCTGCTGGGGCTGCTGGCAGACGGGGCAGCTTGATCCGTGCCGAGGCTGCTCTTGGCAACTGAGGGCTGAGCTGCCACGGAGGCGCCACTGACAATGGAGGGCCGTGGAGAGGCGGCAAGTCTGACACGGACAATCTTGGTGGCCGTGTGACTGTGCCACTGAGGCGCACTGAGTGCCCTCTCTCCAGGCTGTCCTCCTTTATTCCATGTCCTGTGGGTCTCCATGAAATGTCCTGTCTAGGGATGAGTCTGTCCCCATGGAGGGGCATGACGGTCACCCATGTGACCTCCGCTGCTGCCTGAGGCGGCCTCTGGGGCACCTACGGTAAGCAGAAGAAGTTGTGAGTTGGAGGTGGCTGTGGAGATGGAGTGCAGTGCAGGAACGCTGTCCCACCTCATTCTGGCAAGCTTGGCCCTGGTCCCAAGGCAGGTGCTGGCCACCGCAGACAGGCCAGGCTGGGTTCCCAGCTGCGCTCGCTGTCTCTGGGCCATTCCCTCATCCAGGCCATCCTGGCACCGGTTCCTCCCCAGAGCAAGGCCTGGAGCCAGGCCTGGCTGCCGCTCTCTGCCCCCAGCCCTCCCCCAGGTCCCACTGCAGCCATTCCCTCCATTCCCGTCCCTCACCTGTCGCCGCTTGGAGAGCAGTGGCTGCCCCTCACGGGACTGGCAGTGGGCGTTATCCTCCTGTCTCTTGAACATCTTGGCGGTGCTCTGACGAACACCAGCCAAGGGCACCCGGGAGAGCTGCTTCCTCCTGAGGAGCTGCTGCCTCGTGAGAGAGCTGCTGCCTCCTCAGAGAGCTGCTCTCCTGAGAGTGACAACATGAGGGGTTTGGCCCTACAAGAGCCCTCCGGGTCACCGCACGGACTCGTGTCACAATGGCCTCTGGGCATGATGCAACCGCGGGTCACAAAGGCCTGGTGGGCATGGCCACCCTTTGTCCTGGAGAGACGTGGAAACCTTGGTCACAAAGCCTGCTTTAGGCCTTTGCCCCTCGACTTTTTCTGTTTTTTCCTCTCCCAATGATCTGCTGCTTTCCCTTTTCCCACCTTGTGTGTTCCTTTCCTAAACCTCCCCAATGAAGCCCTTGGCTCTGCTAAACTGCTTTTCCCACCCAACCATGTGTCCCAACCCTTGGCTCCCACCACATGTAGAAAGACAAATCAAGAAGGCAAAACTCAATTAGCACTTCATCTGGTCATCACAGTAAAATACAATTAAAAGTGTTTGTTGGCAAAGATGAACAGCAAAGGTGGGCCAAGGAAAATCTTCTTTCTTTATTGGATATGCAGTGGGCATATGGTTATGAAGGATGAGGAAAAGGCTGAGCTACGGAAGCCCTTCTTTGCCTCAGTCTTCAACAGGCAGATCCATTCTCCAGAGGACAAGCAGTCCCCTGAGCTGGCAGACAGTGACCAGGAGCAGACCAGACCACCTGCAGTCCTAGAGGAAATCATTAGTAATCTGCAGAGCCACTGAGACACCGACAAGTCTCTGGAGCTGGCTGGGAGCACCCCAGAATGCTCAGGGAGCTGGCAGAAGAGCTCTATAAGCTGCTCTCCATCCTGTATTATCAGTCCTGGACTGTCAGGGAAGTCCCACATGGCTGGAGGTGGCAATGGCCTTCGCATGCCCAAGAAGGGCCACAGGGAGGATGCAGGGAACTGCAGGCCTGTCAGCCTTACCTTGAGGCCTAGCATGGTTCTGGAGCAGATCATTGTGAGGGGGATCACAGGGCCCAGAGAGGACAGCCAAGGGATCAGGCCCAGTCAGTGTGGGTTTGGAAAGGCAGGTCTTGCCTGAGCAACGTGATGTCCTTTAGGAGCAAGTGACCCTCCTCAGGACTGAGGGAAATGCTGTGCATGGAGTGTCCCTGGGCTTGAGCAAAGCTTTTGATTCCATCTCCCTCAGCAGTGTCCTGCAAAAGCAGTCAGCCCAGGCCTTGGGCAGAGGCACTCTTGGCTGACTTAAGAGCTGTCAGGACTGCTGAGTCTAGAGTGGTGGACAATGGTGCAGCATTGAGTTGGCATTTGGTCAGCAGTGGTGTCCCCTGGGCCCAGTCCTGTCCAGTGTCTGTCCTGCAGATTGGACAAGGACATTGAGGGTTCCCTCAGTAGTAAATTTGTGATGACACCAAGGTGGGTGGGAGTGTCGATGTGCTGGAGGGTAGGAAGGCTCTACCTGGGAGTGGGGAATGCCTGCCCTCTACCCGGGCAGGAGAATGTGGACAAGCAGGATTGATGGTGTGAAGCCAGCAGGATGAGGGTCAAGAAGAATGAGGGTGCTGCCCTCATGTTCCCACAAGCCCCTAAATTACTCGAGGTAGGGGGCAGAGTGGCAGGAACAGTGGCCAGCGGGAAAGGCCCTGGTGGTGCTGGCCAACAGAGGCTGGCTGTGAGCCAGTGCTTGCAAAGGTGGGCAAGAAGCCTGGTGGCCTCCCGGCATTCTGTGTCAGCACTTGTGTGGCCAGCAGGTCCAGGGTGGTGATTGTGCCTCTGTGCTGAGCACTGGGGAGGCCACACCTCGAGTGCTGTGTGCAGATGTGTGCCATGGTTGAGATGCGATTTGTGAGAGATACCTCTGCCTGAATAAAGTTCCAAGGAGACCATCAACCAAAGTTAACAATGGGGATTTTATTTAGCAATGAATGTGAAGTACAGAGATAGAGAGGGATGGAAAAGAGGAGGGCGAGACAAAAAGAAGAGGAAAACATAGAGTGAAGGAGAGTTTGAACAGAAGACTATCCAAGACACCTGGCTCTAGCGGCATCCTGTCAGGCCTTCCTCATGCTGTGCTACTCTGTGCTGGGGGTCCCAGTGGTTTTTTGGAGGTGTTGGTGTTCCAGGGTCAACACCTTTCTCCATTCCATACTGGGGGTATCCAAGGAGGCATTTTCCTGTTTTCCATGTGAAAGGGAGATGGGCTTGCCATCCTTTGCCTGCAAGGCTGAGGCCCAAGGAGCATTTCTCAGCTCCTAATGCAGCCTGAGGGATGCAGCCCTCAATGCAGACGGGAGTCAGCTTCTGTGGGATTCTACAGGGCAGCGCTGTCACCCTTCTTCAGCTGGCTCTCCCTTACCCAGCTGCATTGCTGCTGGCTCGGAGTTGAGGGATTAGGGCGGGCAGCAGGACCTACCTTTGGAAAATTGCCGCCTAAGGGTGAGCAGTCATCTTTGGAATCCGCCTGGTGCTGGCACTGGGCTCACTCCTCCGGCTGCCCCCTGAGGCAGCTGAAGGAGAAAAGCCGGCGCAGAGCGCGCCGGGCCCTCTTGGCCATGGAGCGCCATGGCCGTGGGGCCGGGGGCTGCGGGACTGAGGCTGTGCCAGCAGTGGAAGCAGGGACCTGGTGTACCAGGGGCTGGGCAGGCACCGGGGAAACCTCTGCCAGCACACCAGCCCCACAGGGCTTTTCCTGGGGTGGGGCAGTCTGGTCACTGCCAGCCTCCATGGCTGCAGCATCGACCTCCTCCGCGGTATCTGCAGGCGAGACACAAACTGCAGACATCTTTGAGTCGTCCAGCAGGGCCATGGGGAGGAAAGGCTCACTGTGTCCCTCCTCACAGGGATCACTGTCCAGGGGAGAAGCTGCTGGCTCTGCTCCCTCCTCTTGCAGTGAGAGGGACAACTCTCTCTCTGGCTCACTGTCCCCCTCTCCTGCACTGTCTCTGTCAGGGAGCTCTTCTTCCTCCCACTTTGCCAGTAGCTGGTCTAGCCGAGTGTCCCTGGACGGTTCATCCTTGTTGTTAAAGAGAGACCACATCTCTTCAAAGAGGTCGGGGGGCACGAGCTGTGTATAGTTTTTGGTCTCTCCTGTACAGTCTATGCTCCAGCTGCAAAGGCTGTGCTGGACCCAGGGGCTTTCTGCATCCAGGGAAGCAAGGACGTCGTCCTCCAACTTCTCCAGCTTCTCTGCCTCGATTTTCAGGAGATGATCAGAATCATCTTCAGGCCCTGTGCACATCAGCTTGCCATGTGTGGTTTGCTCTGGCAGCTGATGAGTTCCTGTCTCCTCACAGGAGCTTCCAGATGATGGAGACGGTGAGAAGCATGAGGTTTCCTCAGCCTCTGCCATGGGGAAAAGCTTGCTGTGCCCCTCATCCCAGGGATCTTTGTCCAAGGAAGAAGTTGCTGCCTCTGACTCTTCCTCATTGAGAGGGGGAAGCGATGCACCCTGTGGGTCGCTGTCCCTGTCTCCTGCAATCTCTGTTTCTGGAAGTTCTGTCTCCTCCCACTTTTCCCCTGGCTCCTTTGGAGAGCATTTGGAGCATTTTGAGTTGTCAGAGACAGACTGCTGCTCTGGCAACAGGGCAGGAGACAGGAGCTCAGAGGAGTTTCCAGTGTCTGCATTAGAGTCTTTGTTTAAGCCAGGAGCTCTGTGCATCACCTGGGTGTCTGCATCTGCCTCTTTGCAGAGACTTGACTGCTCCTGAGGGCAGGTGGACTTGGTGAGCCTTTCTCCAAACAGGCACGGGGTAAAGCCTCTAAATGGGTCTCCGTAGGTGTTGCCACGGTGCTCTTCCTGCACCTCAGTGAGCTCCTCCCTCTCAGTATGCTCCAGGTGGTTCCAGGCAGGCTGGGTCCCTGTGTGGAACAGTGTGCCACCTGCCCGTCGCAGGGGTGGCAGGCGATGGCCCTGCCTTGCTGCTGACCCTCGCCAGAGCCGTTCAGCTGAGCTGTCTGTGGAAGGTGTTTCCCTGGCCCCATAAGCTGCCATAGTGCCCCATGGAGAAGGTGGCACTAGGTCTTGGTGGCTGTTGGCTAGGGGGCCTGCGGACCGTGCTCTGCCTCTGGAAGAAGACACAGAGGCTGCTGGGGCTGCTGGCAGAGGGGGCAGCTTGATCCGTGCCGAGGCTGCTCTTGGCAACTGAGTGCTGAGCTGCCACGGAGGTGCCACTGACAATGGAGGGCCGTGGAGAGGCGGCAAGTCTGACACGGACAATCTTGGTGGCCGTGTGACTGTGCCACTGAGGCACACTGAGTGCCCTCTCTCCAGACTGTCCTCCTTTATTCCATGTCCTGTGGGTCTCCATGGAATGTCCTCTCTAGGGACGAGTCTGTCCCCATGGAGGGGCGTGATGGTCTCCCATGTGACCTCCACTGCTGCCTGAGGCAGCCTCTGGGGCACCTGTGGGGATCAGGAGGAGGCAAGAGATGGAGGCAGCTGTATGGGCACACTGTCCCCCCTCATGTTGGTGAGCCCAACTCTGGTCCCAAGACAGGTGCTGGCCACAGCAGCCAGGCCAGTCTGGGTTCCCAGCTGCGCTCGCTGTCTCTGGGCCATTCCCTCAACCAGGCCATCCTGGCACCGGCTCCTCCCCAGAGCAAGGCCTGGAGCCAGGCCTGGCTGCCTCTCTCTGCCCCCAGCCCTCTCCCAGGTCCCACTGCAGCCTTTCCCTCCATTCCCATCCCTCACCTGTCGCCGCTTGGACAGCAGTGGCTGCCCCTCACGGGACTGGCAGTGGGTGTTCACCGCATGTCTCTTGGACATCTTGGCGGTGCTTTGACGAACACCAGCCAAGGGCACCCGGGAGAGCTGCTTCCTCCTGAGGAGCTGCTGCCTCGTGAGAGAGCTGCTGCCTCCTCAGAGAGCTGCTCTCCTGAGAGTGACAACACGAGGGGTTTGGCCCTACAAGAGCCCTCCGGGTCACCGCACGGACTCGTGTCACAATGGCCTCTGGGCACGATGCAACTGCGGGTCACAAAGGCCTGGTGGGCATGGCCACCCCTTGTCCTGGAGAGACATGGAGACCTTGGTCACAAAGGCCTGCTTTAGGCCTTTGCCCCTCGACTTTTCCTATGCTTTTTCCTCTCCCAATGATCTGCTGCTCTCCCGTTTCCCACCTTGTGTGTTCCTTTCCTAAACATCCCCAGAGATTCCCTTTGCTCTTCCAAACTACTTTTCCCACCCAGCCCACCCTGTGTCCCAACCGTTGGCTCCCACCTCATGTAGAAAGACAAATCAGGAAGGCAAAAATCAATTAGCACTTCATCTTGCAACTACTGTAAAAAACAATTTAAAATGTTCATTTACAAAGATTAATAACAAAGGAGGGCCAAGGAAAATCCTCATTCTTTATTGGATATGCAGTGGTCATATGATTTTGAACGATGAGGAAAAGGCTGAGCTACTCAATGCCTTCTTTGCCTCAGTCTTCAACAGGCAGATCCATTCTCCAGAGGACAAGCAGTCCCCTGAGCTGGCAGACAGTGACCAGGAGCAGACCAGGCCCCCTGCAGTCCTAGAGGAAATCATTAGTGATCTGCAGAGCCATTGAGACACTGACAAGTCTGTGGAGCTGGCTGGGAGCACCCCAGAATGCTCTGGGATCTGGCAGAAGAGCTCACTAAGCTGCTCTTCATCCTGTATTATCAGTCCTGGAGTGTCGGGGAAGTCCCACATGGCTGGAGGCGGCAATGGCCTTCGCAGGCCCAAGAAGGGCCAGAGGGAGGATGCAGGGAACTGCAGGCCTGTCAGCCTTACCTTGAGGCCTAGCATGGTTCTGGAGCAGATCATTGTGAGGGGGATCACAGGGCCCAGAGAGGGCAGCCGAGGGATCAGGCCCAGTCAGTGTGGGTTTGGAAAGGCAGATCTTGCCTGAGCAACATGATGTCCTTTAGGAGCAAGTGACCCTCCTCAGGGCTGAGGGAAATGCTGTGCATGGAGTGTCCCTGGGCTTGAGCAAAGCTTTTGACTCCATCTCCCTCAGCAGTGTCCTGCAAAAGCAGTCAGCCCAGGCCTTGGGCAGAGGCACTCTTGGCTGACTTAAGAGCTGTCAGGACAGCTGAGTCTAGAGTGGTGGAGAATGGTGCAGCATTGAGTTGGCATCCAGTCACCAGTGGTGTCCCCTGGGCCCAGTCCTGTCCAGTGTCTGTCCTGCAGATCGGACAAGGACATTGAGGGTTCCCTCGGTAGTAAATTTGTGATGACACCAAGGTGGGTGGGAGTGTCGATGTGCTGGAGCGTAGGAAGGCTCTACCTGGGAGTGGGGAATGCCTGCCCTCTGCCAGGGCAGGGGAATGTGGACAAGCAGGATTGATGGTGTGAAGCCAGCAGGATGAGGGTCAAGAAGAATGAGGGTGCTGCCCTCAAGTTCCCACAAGCCCCTAAATTGCTTGAGGCTGGGGGCAGAGTGGCAGGAACACTGCCCAGCAGGAAAGGCCCTGGTGGCGCTGGCCAACAGAGGCTGGCTGTGAGCCAGTGCTTGCAAAGGTGGGCAAGAAGCCTGGTGGCCTCCCGGCATTCTGTGTCAGCACTTGTGTGGCCAGCAGGTCCAGGGTGGTGATTGTGCCTCTGTGCTGAGCACTGGGGAGGCCACACCTCGAGTGCTGTGTGCAGATGTGTGCCATGGTTAAGATGCGATTTGTGAGAGATACCTCTGCCTGAATTAAGTTCCAAGGAGACCATTGACCAAAGTTAACAATGGGGATTTTATTTAGCAATGAATGTGAAGTACAGAGATAGAGAGGGATGGAAAAGAGGAGGGCGAGACAAAAAGAAGAGGAAAACATAGAGTGCAGGAGAGTTTGAACAGAAGACCATCCAAGACACCTGGCTCTAGCGGCATCCTGTCAGTCCTTCCTCATGCTGTGCTACTCTCTGCTTGGGGTCCCAGTGGATTTTTGGAGGTGTTGGTGTTCCAGGGTCAACACTTCTCTCCATTCCATATTGGGGGTATCCAGGCAGGCATTTTCCTGTTTACCATGTGAAAGGGAGTTGGGCTTGCCTTCCTTTGCCTGCAAGGCTGAGGCCCAAGGAGCATTTCTCAGCTCCTAATGCAGCCTGAGGGATGCAGCCCTCAATGCAGACTGGGTCTGGTGTCAGCTTCTGTGGGATTCTACAGGGCAGCGCTGTCACCCTTCTTCAGCTGGCTCTCCCTTACCCAGCTGACTTGCTGCCGACTTGTAGTTGAGGGATTAGGGCGGGCAGCAGGACCTACCTTTGGAAAATTGCTGCCTAAGGGTGAGCAGTCATCTTTGGAATCCGCCTGGTGCTGGCACTGGGCTCACTCCTCCGGCTGCCCCCTGAGGCAGCTGAAGGAGAAAAGCCGGCGCAGAGCGCGCCGGGCCCTCTTGGCCATGGAGCGCCATGGGCGTGGGGCCGGGGGCTGCGGGACTGAGGCTGTGCCAGCAGTGGAAGCAGGGACCTGGTGTACCAGGGGCTGGGCAGGCACCGGGGAAACCCCTGCCAGCACACCAGCCCCACAGGGCTTTTCCTGGGGTGGGGCAGCCTGGGCACAGCTAGCCTCCATGGCTGCAGCATCAACCTCATCCATGGTATCGGCAGGCGAGGCACAAACTGCAGACATCTTTGATTCTTCCAGCAGTGCCATGGGGATAAAAGGCTCACTGTGCCTCTCCTCACAGGGATCACTCGCCAGGGGAGAAGCTGCTAGCTCTGCTCCCGCCTCTTGCAGTGAGAGGGACAACTCGCTCTCTGGCTCACTGTCCCCCGCTCCTGCACTGTCTCTGTCAGGGAGCTCTTCTTCCTCCCACTTTGCCAGTAGCTGGTCTAGCCGAGTGTCCCTGGACGGCGCATCCTTGTTGTTAAAGAGAGACCACATCTCTTCAAAGAGGTTGGGGGGCACGAGCTGTGTATAGTTTTTGGTCTCTCCTGTACAGTCTATGGTCCAGCTGCAAAGGCTGTGCTGGACCCAGGGGCTTTCTGCATCCAGGGAAGCAAGGACGTCATCCTCCAACTTCTCCAGCTTCTCTGCCTCGATTTTCAGGAGATGATCAGAATCATCTTCAGGCTCCGTGCACATCAGCTTGCCATGTGTGGTTTGCTCTGGCAGCTGATGAGTTCCCCTCTCCTCACAGGAGCTTCCAGACGACGGAGACGGTGAGAAGCATGAGGTTTCCTCAGCCTCTGCCATGGGGAAAAGCTTGCTGTGACCCTCATCCCAGGGATCGTTGTCCAAGGCAAAAATTGCTGCCTCTGACTCTTCCTCGTTGAGAGGGGGAAGCGATGCACCCTGTGGGTCGCTGTCCCTGTCTCCTGCAATCTCTGTTTCTGGAAGTTCTGTCTCCTCCCACTTTTCCCCTGGCTCCTTAGGAGAAGTCTCCCAGCATTTTGAGTTGTCAGAGACAGACCGCTGCTCTGGCAACAGGGCAGGAGACAGGAGCTCAGAGGAGTTTCCATTGTCTGCATTAGAGTCTTTGTTTAAGCCAGGAGCTCTGTGCATCACCTGGGTCTCTGCATCTGCCTCTTTGCAGAGACTTGACTGCTCCTGAGGGCAGGTGGACTTGGTGAACCTTTCTCCAAACAGGCACGGGGCAAAGCCTCTAAATGGGTCTCCGTAAGTGTTGCCATGGTGCTCTTCCTGCACCTCAGTGAGCTCCTCCCTCTCAGTGTGCTGCAGGTGGTTCCAGGCAGGCTGGGTCGCTGTGTGGAGCAGCGTGCCACCTGCCCGTCGCAGGGGTGGCAGGCGATGGCCCTGCCTTGCTGCTGACCCTCGCCAGAGCCTTTCAGCTGAGCTGTCTGGGGAAGGTGTTTCCCTGGCCCCATAAGCTGCCATAGTTCCCCATGGAGAAGGTGGCACTAGGTCTCGGTGGCTGCTGGCTAGGGGGCCTGCGGACCGTGCTCTGCCTCTGGGAGAAGGCACAGAGGCTGCTGGGGCTGCTGGCAGAGGGGGCAGCTTGATCCGTGCCGAGGCTGCTCTTGGCAACTGAGGGCTGAGCTGCCACGGGGGTGTCACTGACAATGGAGGGCCGTGGAGAGGCGGCAAGTCTGACACGGACAATCTTGGTGGCCGTGTGACTGTGCCACTGAGGCGCACTGTGTGCCCTCTCTCCAGGCTGTCCTCCTGTATTCCATGTCCTGTGGGTCTCCATGAAATGTCCTGTGTAGGGATGAGTCTGTCCCCATGGAGGGGCATGACGGTCACCCATGTGACCTCCGCTGCTGCCTGAGGCAGCCTCTGGGGCACCTGTGCGAAGCAGGAGGAGGCAAGAGATGGAGGCAGCTGTATGGGCACACTGTCCCCCCTCATGTTGGTGAGCCCAGCTCTCGCCCCAGGGCAGGTGCTGGCAACCGGAGACAGGCCAGGCTGGGTTCCCAGCTGCGCTCGCTGTCTCTGGGCCATTCCCTCACCCAGGCCATCCTGGCACTGGCTCCTCCCCAGAGCAAGGCCTGGAGCCAGGCCTGGCTGCCGCTCTCTGCCCCCAGCCCTCCCCCAGGTCCCACTGCAGCCTTTCCCTCCATTCCCATCCCTCACCTGTCGTCGCTTGGACAGCAGCGGCTGCCCCTCATGGGACTGGCAGTGGGCGTTATCCTCCTGTCTCTTGGACATCTTCCTGGTGCTCTGATGAACACCAGCCAAGGGCACCCGGGAGAGCTGCTTCCTCCTGAGGAGCTGCTGCCTCGTGAGAGAGCTGCTGCCTCCTCAGAGAGCTGCTCTCCTGAGAGTGACAACACGAGGGGTTTGGCCCTACAAGAGCCCTCCGGGTCACCGCATGGACTCGTGTCACAATGGCCTCTGGGCACGATGCAACCGCAGGTCACAAAGGCCTGGTGGGCATGGCCACCTCTTGTCCTGGAGAGTCGTGGAGACCTTGGTCACAAAGCCTGCTTTAGGCCTTTGCCCCTCGACTTTTTCTGTTTTTTCCTCTCCCAATGATCTGCTGCTCTCCCGTTTCCCACCTTGTGTGTTCCTTTCCTAAACATCCCCAATGAAGCCCTTGCCTCTGCAAAACTGCTTTTCCCACCCAACCATGTGTCCCAACCCTTGGCTCCCACCACATGTAGAAAGACAAATCAAGAAGGCAAAACTCAATTAGCACTTCATCTGGTCATCACAGTAAAATACAATTAAAAGTGTTTGTTGACAAAGATGAACAGCAAAGGTGGGCCAAGGAAAATCTTCTTTCTTTATTGGATATGCAGTGGGCATATGGTTATGAAGAATGAGGAAAAGGCTGAGCTATTCAGTGCCTTCTTTGCCTCAGTCTTCAACAGGCAGATCCATTCTCCAGAGGACAAGCAGTCCCCTGAGCTGGCAGACAGTGACCAGGAGCAGACCAGACCACCTGCAGTCCTAGAGGAAATCATTAGTGATCTGCAGAGCCATTGAGACACCGACAAGTCTCTGGAGCTGGCTGGGAGCACCCTAGAATGCTCTGGGATCTGGCAGAAGAGCTCTCTAAGCTGCTCTTCATCCTGTATTATCAGTTCTGGACTGTCGGGGAAGTCCCACATGGCTGGAGGTGGCAATGGCCTTCGCATGCCCAAGAAGGGCCAGAGGGAGGATGCAGGGAACTGCAGGCCTGTCAGCCTTACCTTGAGGCCTAGCATGGTTCTGGAGCAGATCATTGTGAGGGGGATCACAGGGCCCAGAGAGGGCAGCCGAGGGATCAGGCCCAGTCAGTGTGGGTTTGGAAAGGCAGGTCTTGCCTGAGCAACGTGATGTCCTTTAGGAGCAAGTGACCCTCCTCAGGGCTGAGGGGAATGCTGTGCATGGAGTGTCCCTGGGCTTGAGCAAAGCTTTTGACTCCATCTCCCTCAGCAGTGTCCTGCAAAAGCAGTCAGCCCAGGCCTTGGGCAGAGGCACTCTTGGCTGACTTAAGAGCTGTCAGGACAGCTGAGTCTAGAGTGGTGGATAATGGTGCAGCATTGAGTTGGCATTTGGTCAGCAGTGGTGTCCCCTGGGCCCAGTCCTGTCCAGCGTCTGTCCTGCAGATTGGACAAGGACATTGAGGGTTCCCTCGGTAGTAAATTTGTGATGACATCAAGGTAGGTGGGCGTGTCGATGTGCTGGAGGGTAGGAAGGCTCTACCTGGGAGTGGGGAATGCTTGCCCTCTGCCAGGGCAGGGGAATGTGGACAAGCAGGATTGATGGTGTGAAGCCAGCAGGATGAGGGTCAAGAAGAATGAGGGTGCTGCCCTCATGTTCCCATAAGCCCCTAAATTGCTCGAGGCTGGGGGCAGAGTGGCAGGAACACTGCCCAGCAGGAAAGGCCCTGGTGGTGCTGGCCAACAGAGGCTGGCTGTGAGCCAGTGCTTGCAAAGGTGGGCAAGAAGCCTGGTGGCCTCCCGGCATTCTGTGTCAGCACTTGTGTGGCCAGCAGGTCCAGGGTGGTGATTGTGCCTCTGTGCTGAGCACTGGGGAGGCCACACCTCGAGTGCTGTGTGCAGATGTTTGCCATGGTTGAGATGTGATTTGTGAGAGATACCTCTGCCTGAATAAAGTTCCAAGGAGACCATCAACCAAAGTTAACAATGGGGATTTTATTTAGCAAGGAATGTGAAGTACAGAGATAGAGAGGGATGGAAAAGAGGAGGGCGAGAAAAAAAGAAGAGGAAAACATAGAGTGAAGGAGAGTTTGAACAGAAGACCATCCAAGACACCTGGCTCTAGCGGCATCCTGTCAGGCCTTCCTCATGCTGTGCTACTCTGTGCTGGGGTTCCCAGTGGTTTTTTGGAGGAGTTGGTGATCCAGGGTCAACACCTTTCTCCATTCCATACTGGGGGTATCCAGGGAGGCATTTTCCTGTTTTCCATGTGAAAGGGAGATGGGCTTGCCTTCCTTTGCCTGCAATGCTGAGGCCCAAGGAGCATTTCTCAGCTCCTAATGCAGCCTGAGGGATGCAGCCCTCAATGCAGACTGGGTCTGGTGTCAGCTTCTGTGGGATTCTACAGGGCAGCGCTGTCACCCTTCTTCAGCTGGCTCTCCCTTACCCAGCTGACTTGCTGCCGACTTGTAGTTGAGGGATTAGGGCGGGCAGCAGGACCTACCTTTGGAAAATTGCTGCCTAAGGGTGAGCAGTCATCTTTGGAATCCGCCTGGTGCTGGCCCTGGGCTCACTCCTCCGGCTGCCCCCTGAGGCAGCTGAAGGAGAAAAGCCGGCGCAGAGCGCGCCGGGCCCTCTTGGCCATGGAACGCCATGGCTGTGGGGCCGGGGGCTGCGGGACTGAGGCTGTGCCAGCAGTGGAAGCAGGGACCTGGTGTACCAGGGGCTGGGCAGGCACTGGGGAAACCCCTGCCAGCACACCAGCCCCACAGGGCTTTTCCTGGGGTGGGGCAGTCTGGGCACTGCCAGCCTCCATGGCTGCAGCATCGACCTCCTCCGCGGTATCGGCAGGCAAGACACAAACCGCAGACATCTTTGAGTCTTCCTGCAGTGCCATGGTGAGGAAAAGTTCACTGTGCTCCTCCTCACAGAGATCACTGTCCAGGGGAGAAGCTGCTGGCTCTGCTCCCTCCTCTTGCAGTGAGAGGGACAACTCTCTCTCTGGCTCACTGTCCCCCTCTCCTGCACTGTCTCTGTCAGGGAGCTCTTCTTCCTCCCACTTTGCCAGTAGCTGGTCTAGCCGAGTGTCCCTGGACTGCGCATCCTTGTTGTTAAAGAGAGACCACATCTCTTCAAAGAGGTCAGGGGGCACGAGCTGTGTATAGTTTTTGGTCTCTCCTGTACTGTCTATGGTCCAGCTGCAAAGGCTGTGCTGGATCCAGGAGCTTTCTGCATCCAGGGAAGCAAGGACGTCATCCTCCAACTTCTCCAGCTTCTCTGCCTCGATTTTCAGGAGATGATCAGAATCATCTTCAAGCCCTGTGCACATCAGCTTGCCATGTGTGGTTTGCTCTGGCAGCTGATGAGTTCCTGTCTCCTCGAAGGAGCTTCCAGATGACAGAGAGGGTGAGAAGCATGAGGTTTCCTCAGCCTCTGCCATGGGGAAAAGTTTGCTGTGCCCCTCATCCCAGGGATCTTTGTCCAGGGCAGAAGTTGCTGCCTCTGACTCTTCCTCGTTGAGAGGGGGAAGCGATGCACCCTGTGGGTTGCTGTCCCTGTCTCCTGCAGTCTCTGTTTCTGGAAGTTCTGTCTCCTCCCACTTTTCCCCTGGCTCCTTTGGAGAAGTCTCCCAGCATTTTGAGTTGTCAGAGACAGACTGCTGCTCTGGCCACAGGACAGGAGACAGGAGCTCAGAGGAGTTTCCAGTGTCTGCATTAGAATCTTTGTTTAAGCCAGGAGCTCTGTGCATCACCTGGGACTCTGCATCTGCCTCTTTGCAGAGACTTGACTGCTCCTGAGGGCAGGTGGACTTGGTGAACCTTTCTCCAAACAGGCATGGGGCAAAGCCTCTAAATGGGTCTCCGAAGGTGTTGCCACAGTGCTCTTCCTGCACCTCAGTGAGCTCCTCCATCTCAGTATGCTCCAGGTGGTTCCAGGCACGCTGGATCCCTGTGTGGAGCAGCATGCCACCTGCTCGTCGCAGGGGTGGCAGGCGATGGCCCTGCCTTGCTGCTGACCCTCGCCAGAGCCTTTCAGCTGAGCTGTCTGGGGAAGGGGTTTCCCTGGCCCCATAAGCTGCCATAGTGCCCCATGGAGAAGGTGGCACTAGGTCTCGGTGGCTGCTGGCTAGGGGGCCTGCGGACCGTGCTCTGCCTCTGGGAGAAGACCCAGAGGCTGCTGGGGCTGCTGGCAGAGGGGGCAGCTTGATCCGTGCCGAGGCTGCTCTTGGCAACTGAGGGCTGAGCTGCCACGGAGGTGTCACTGACAATGGAGGGCCGTGGAGAGGCGGCAAGTCTGACACGGACAATCTTGGTGGCCGTGTGACTGTGCCACTGAGGCGCACTGTGTGCCCTCTCTCCAGGCTGTCCTCCTTTATTCCATGTCCTGTGGGTCTCCATGAAATGTCCTGTGTAGGGATGAGTCTGTCCCCATGGAGGGGCATGACGGTCACCCATGTGACCTCCGCTGCTGCCTGAGGCGGCCTCTGGGGCACCTGTGGGAAGCAGGAGGAGGCAAGAGATGGAGGCGGCTCTATGGGCACACTGTCCCCCCTCATGCTGGTGAGCCCAGCTCTCGCCCCAGGGCAGGTGCTGACCACAGCAGCCAGGCCAGGCTGGGTTCCCAGCTGCGCTCGCTGTCTCTGGGCCATTCCCTCACCCAGGCCATCCTGGCACCAGCTCCTCCCCAGAGCAAGGCCTGGAGCCAGGCCTGGCTGCTGCTCTCTGCACCCAGCCCTCCCCCAGGTCCCACTGCAGCCTTTCCCTCCTTTCCCGTCCCTCACCTGTCGCCGCTTGGACAGCAGTGGCTGCCCCTCACGGGACTGGCAGTGGGCGTTATCCTCCTGTCTCTTGGACATCTTCCTGGTGCTCTGACGAACACCAGCCAAGGGCACCCGGGAGAGCTGCTTCCTCCTGAGGAGCTGCTGCCTCGTGAGAGAGCTGCTGCCTCCTCAGAGAGCTGCTCTCCTGAGAGTGACAACATGAGGGGTTTGGCCCTACAAGAGCCCTCCGGGTCACCGCACGGACTCGTGTCACAATGGCCTCTGGGCACGATGCAACCGCGGGTCACAAAGGCCTGGTGGGCACGGCCACCCCTTGTCCTGGAGAGACGTGGAGACCTTGGTCATAAAGGCCTGCTTTAGGCCTTTGCCCCTCGACTTTTCCTATGCTTTTTCCTCTCCCAATGATCTGCTGCTCTCCCGTTTCCCACCTTGTGTGTTCCTTTCCTAAACATCCCCAGAGATGCACTTTGCTCTTCCAAACTACTTTTCCCACCCAGCCCACCCTGTGTCCCAACCCTTGGCTCCCACCTCATGTAGAAACACAAATCAGGAAGGCAAAACTCAATTAGCACTTCATCTTGCCGCTACTGTAAAAACAATTTAAAATGTTCATTTACAAAGATTAATAACAAAGGTGGGCCAAGGAAAATCTTCATTCTTTATTGGATATGCAGCGGTCATATGATTTTGAAGGATGAGGAAAAGGCTGAGCTACTGAAGCCCTTCTTTGCCTCAGTTTTCAACAGGCAGATCCATTCTCCAGAGGACAAGCAGTCCCCTGAGCTGGCAGACAGTGACCAGGAGCAGACCAGACCCCCTGCAGTCCTAGAGGAAATCATTAGTGATCTGCAGAGCCATTGAGACACTGACAAGTCTGTGAAGATGGCTGAGAGCACACCAGGATGCTCAGGGAGCTGGCAGAAGAGCTCTCTAAGCTGCTCTCCATCCTGTATTATCAGTCCTGGAGTGTTACGATGTCCCACATGGCTGGAGGTGGCAGTGTGACACCCATGCTCATAAGGGCAGCAGGGAGGATGCAGGGAACTGCAGGCCTGTCAGCCTGACCTCAGGGCCCAGCAATGTTCTGGAGCAGATCATTGTGAGGGGGATCACAGGGCCCAGAGAGGACAACCAAGGGACCAAACTCAGCCAGTATGAGTTTAGGAAAGCCAGGTCCTGCCTGTGAAATGTGATGTCCATTGAGGAGCAAGCGACCCTCCTCAGGGCTGAGTGAGAAGCGGGGGATGGCGTTTCTCTGGACTTGAGCAAAGTCTTTGACTCCATCTCCCACAGCACAATCCTTCAAAAGCCGTCAGCCCAGGGCTTGTGCAGGGGCACTCTTGGCTGACTTAACTGTCAGGATGGCTGTGTCCAGACAATGGCTGGGAATGGAGCTGCAAAGAGTTGGCATTTGGTCACTAGCAGTATCCTTTGTGCCCTGTCCTGTTCAGAGTCCCAACAAGGCCCTGCAGTGCCCCAGGCTGGGCGCAGCGTGGCTGGAAAGGTGCTCAGTGCAAAAGTCCCTGTGGTTGCTGGCTGACATCGGCCGAATGTGAGTCCGCATATGTCCGGGTGGGCAAGGAGCAGGGTAACCTCCTGGCCTTCTGTGTCTGCACTAGTGTGGCCAGCAGGACAAGGGTGATGATTGTCCCTCTGTGCTGGGCACTGGGGAGGCCACATTATATTCTGTGTCCAGTTCTGGGCCCCTAAATTCAGGAAGGACATTGACTTTCTGGAGCAGTTTCAGAGAAGGGAACAGAGATGGTGAAAAATTTGGAGCCCAACTCCCGTGAAGACTGAGGGTGCTGGTGTTATTGGAGAAAGGGAGGCTCTGGGGAGATTCTATAGATTCTTAGGCTCTATAACTGCCTAAGTGGAGGATCTATCCACATAGGGTTTGGTCTCTTCTCCCAGACAACTAGTGATAGGACAAGAGGACATAATCTCAAAATGTGTCAGGGAGGTTTATTTTGGACACTACAAAGAATTTTTTCACAGAAGCGATAATTAGATACTAGAATGGGCTGCCTACGGAAGTGGTGGAGTCACTGTCCCTGGAGACATTTAAGGAAAGACTGGACATGTCACTCAGTGCCATGGTTTACTTGACATGATGGTGTTCAGTCAAGGACTGGACTTCATTATCTCAGAGGTCTTTTCCAGCCCAACTGATTCTGTGATCGTTTTGAGTCCCTTTACATTCCTCTTTTTGGCAGACCCTGCGGCCCTGTATGTGCTGTGGGTGATGACATGGCACCTGCTGAGCCCTTTGTGGAGGTCTTAGTTTGCACATCATAGAACCACAGAGTGTTTTGGGTTAAAGGGACCTTAAAGATTATCTACTTCCAACTGCCCACCCAGCATAGGCAGGGATGCCACCCACTAGGTGAGGCTGCTCCAAAGCCCACCCAGCTTGCCTTGAACACTTCCAGGGGTGGGGCATCTGCAGTTTCTCAGGGCAGCCCATTCCAGTGCCTCACCACCCTCACAGTAAAGAATTTCTTTCTAACATCTAATCTAAATCTTTTCTCTTTTAATTTAAAACCTTTCCCCCTTGTCCTATAACTATCTGATCCCTTTACTGTGGTTATCTAGTCTCATCACTGTGATTCTGACTCTTTAGGGAGAGGCCCCATCTCTAGAGACTTTGAGGAGACTCATCCAAGAGGAGCTATCCAAGCAGCTAGATGGTAAGTAACCAGTACCAGGAAGCCAGAAGATGGATCTGAGAGTATGAAATATGCTTTCCATAGCTGTGCTGGCACCTGAACCTCTCCTGATTAAGGAAGATAGAATTGCAGCAAGCTTGCTTGGAAGATGTGTGATATGAAATGTATTTTACAGTTCCCCAGGCTTTGATTTTCCCAGCAATAGCACAGAAAGTAATCAGAGTAGATCATAAACTTTCTTTTGAGGTTCCAACTGGAGAAGAAATGTTCATGATTTTTGCCTATGACTTTTGATACTCATCAATATAAGAAGAGGGGCTGAAGGGGATATGGGCTGCTGTTTCTCTCAAAGTATGAGAATTGGAGACCACTACTGATCCCATTGACAGTGAGATGCAGAGCTGTAGTCCTTCTCACACAGCTCTTGATGCGGCTGACACACAGCTGCCGGCATTTTGTTCAGTGCTAAAGATCACAGGTAAACGGGGTGATAATTTCACAGATTCTATTTACACACACTCAGTCTTCAATATCCAAACCAGTCTGAAAGCATTTAAGATCAATGAAGAGAAGAAAGAACACTCCCTCTATTCTGTAGAATGTTTATGTGATGTTGAGTGTTTTATGAGCTCTCAAGGTTGCTGTCACGGTGTAACCCCAGCCAGCAGCCAAGGCCTGCACACCGCTCACTCTCTCCCCCACCAGCAGGATCAGGGAGAGAATCAGAAGAGTAAAAGCTGGAAAACTCATTGGTTGAGATAAAGACAGTTTAATAGGTACAGCAAAAGCTGCACCCAGAAGCAAAACAAAGGAAGGAATTAACTCCCTGCTTCCCATGGGCAGGCAGGTGTTCTGCCATCTCCAGGAGAGCAGGGCCCCATCACAGGTAATGGTTACTTGGGAAGAAAAACACCATCACTGCAAACGTGCCTCCCTTCCTTTCCTCACTTTGTACACAGAGCTTGATGTCACATGGTCTGGAATATCCTTTTGGTCAGTTTGGGTCACCTGTTCTGGCTGTGTCTCTTCCCAACACCCCAGATTTCCTCCCCAACGTGGCCATACAAAAAGCAGAAAAGGCCTTGTTTCTGTGTGGGCCCTGCTCAGCAATAACAAAAACATCTCTGTATTATCAACACAAATCCAAAACAGAGCCACCATGAAGAAAATTAACTCCACCCCAGCCAAAACCAGCATGATTGTTCAGCATCTTAGCACTGAAATGGCAGGCAGTGTGTGCCTGTCTGGAACAGCCTGGAACAAGAAAAGCTTTCTCCCTACAGACCAGACATGTAGCATCTCTGCATCACAGAAGCAGTAGGAAAAGGCTCTCATTTTCAGAGCAGGAGTGGTCCCAGTTTAACAGGGATCCACCATCTGCACAACTAAAGAAAGGGACATTTCAGATACTTGGAGGACAAGGAGCAGAGGATGAGAGAAAGGTTTATGATAAAGTATGGAATTTAGGAGAAATTCAAGGCTACCAAGAAATGAGATTTAAACAATTTAGAGAGGATCAGGTAGTCACAATCATGGATTATGGGGGGACAGAAAATGGGTGGCCCTGGAAAATTGATCTGTGACAGTACTTGGGACTTTACTGGGCCCCTGGTTCTGGTTTTCCATCTCTTGGAGCATAGTCCTTCCAGTCTAACAAAACCGTTTCCCTCTCTTCGCAGCAAAGTTACCCTACATCCTGGCTCACATACAGCCTGCACAGGTAAAAGCATCCCATGGTAGACCAGGACCTCCTGGTCCCCCCGGGAAGGAAGGACTCCCAGGAAGAACTGGCCCTCCAGGAGAGCCTGGCCGGCCTGGACAGACTGGGTCTGAAGGGCCACCTGGGCCAATTGGTCCCAAAGGTAAGTGACACTTGGTGTGTTGGGGCAGTCCAATAAAAGGATGTATTCACTCGACTTTGGCATCTACCTTTCCTTTTAATAGCTTATAAATTGTCCTCAAAATGCAGGTGTTGGAAGCAACCTCAGTCTGTTGAACCAGAGGTGTTAACTATGACCAGCAATTGCTGGTGTGTTGCACCTCTGGCAGAACTAGAGTAGGGCAAGTCTTCATTCCCACTTAATGTCTTCTCTCAGAGGACTGGCCAGAATTAGGAACTGTTTTTACAAAATATATTGGCTTCAATGTGGATGGAGGACCTATACTACTGCTTAGTTCTGTAGACCACGGTCATCAGTTCATATTTTTTCTTTCCCTCTCTACAGGAGAAAGAGGAGCAAAGGGTGAGAAAGGAGACACTGGCATTGGTCAGCGAGGGGAAATGGGTCCCCCAGGAATTCCAGGTGTGTTATTCAGAACACCCCACAAAACACACCACTTAGAACCACTGTCAGGACACAGCTCTCTGCTGTACTAGAGAGATGATCAGGGTGACATAAAAACAAGACACAGTTTCTGCAGGATGTGGCCCAAAGGGAAGAACTGTATCATTAACATCATCTCTGGCCACCTTTATTTCCTCAGCCTAATGAATGAGTACAATGAACCATCTCAGTTACAGCTAAGTTAACTGACCTTTGGGTCAAATCCAAAGTGAAGCTTTAATTATTAGATGCACTGTGAAGTGTTTTCCCTGTCTTTGGCAGAGTCCTCCTATGACCAAGATGAACCCAGAGGTTCAGGCAGCTTCAGATGTTATGAAAGGTCATATTGAACACCTGTGCCTTGGGGATACAGCTTCTGCTTTACTATTACGGCAAAGCAGCAGCAAATACAGTTTGTCTGCAGTCTGAAATTAGGCACCATTGATAAATTTTGCCTTCACTGCTTTCTTGGGAAAGGAACTATGGAAAGCCCTCATAACCCCATTGTCTGCATCTGGCAGACTGGCCTTGCATTGCCTTCAAATAACAATGTGCCCACTATGCTCTGCACCAGTGAATTATCTCCCCAGGCGGGCTCTTGCCTCCACTTTCCCATTCTCACCTCCTCTCTGTGAGGACTGTATGTCATTAGTTGTCTCATGCATCTCCACAACTTCAGCATGGAGGTGGAAGAAGAGCAGCCATATCAGAGCTGAGCATCCCAAGGTTGCCATAGGGAGTGGAAGTCTTTATTTCAGAGGAGACACTCTGGCTGTATCCTTGAGATACATGTTAGCCACATCCAAACCTATGGAAGCTGCTGTCTGCATCCCAGTTTGGGAGCAAAGCCATCTCCTGTGATGTTACACTGCTGAGTACTGCACGCTGGGCGTGTCACTCTGGTGCCACTCACCAGGGCATTCTGTTTCTCTTTCAGGCCTCCCAGGGGAGCCTGGTTATGCCAAAGATGGGATGCCAGGACCTCCTGGCCCTCAAGGTGAAGCTGGTGTGCCGGGTCTGGCAGGTCCCCAGGGGCCCCCGGGAGCCAATGGACAGTGTGACCCCTCTCAGTGCGCTTACTATGCAAGCCTGGCTGCACGGCCCTCCAATGTCAAAGGGCCATAGTGTGCAGAGAGCACCCCCAGACTTGTTTTGAAAACTTGAATTCCTCACACCTGCCAAGAGCTCTCCAATGTCTTCAGCTGCGTTTCTTTCGCGGGAGGCCTTCTAAAGCCAACAAATGCTGCCGGTCGGTCAGATTATTTTTATGAATTATAATTATTATTATTATTATTATTATCTTTGATGTGATATGTGAACTTATTTTTTTGTTTTCTCTAACATCAGGGCATATTAAAATGCTAAAAATAAGTGGTTTTCCTCTTTTGAAAAGCATATAATAGCAATGTGTTGTGTGACTGTTCATGCAAAACCATTCCAATGCCAAATTTTTTATCTGTTATCTGATTAATTTTTTCCAAGGCTTTATCCCTCACCCTTTCAGCTCAAATCAAATCCTGCAGCCTGGAGCATTAACTGTGACACACAGGCACAGGATTGTTGGTGCTATTTGCCATCTGCATGGCAGGGAGAAAGATAAAGTCATACCAAAGCTGGAAAAGGTGTCTCCAGTACATCCAACTCCCCGTGGACAATTTTGAACGGCTAGTGTGTGCTTTCCAGAAGATCCCTGTTAAATTTAATATTCTTCTGCTGATAAATGAATCAATATTCTATAGGAGCTACTTTTTCATGGAGTCATGTGGGATTTCATAGTAAAGGCCTGAAGGGGCGGCACAGAAGATCTAAACCTCTCTGTACTGGAGAGTTTTTTCACAAGAAGTGGAGCTTACTTACTTCTGTCAGGGAGATGCATTTACAAGGTTATCTTCTGTCAGGTGAAGGATGCCAAATCCCCTGTGCAATGTCAGCTCATGCACAGCTTCCTACCACTGCTTCACCCAAAAATCAGCCAGAGCAGCATAGAAAGCCCCCTGGTATTAAAAACTCAGGAAACCAACTGTGACCTAATTCACTGCTTTGGTTGATGCATTTTTGACAATAACTCGGCAAGCTGTGTTACTTAGAGGGCTGGTGCATAGTGCAGTCTGGTCTAGGAGGATGTTGAGCTTTGATGAAAGGATCACAGCAGAGAGATGTTCATAAACATGGGGGAAATTGCATTTGATGGTGAAAGCAACAAGCCAGACTGTGGCCATTTCTCCCTATCAGCTAATTGCCAAAATCAACCTGAGAATGCAAAGACAAAGTAAAAAAGGGGATGGAGTCTTAAAAGACCTTCACAATAGGTCATTAGTGAGCTTAACCCTCTGACCAAGCCATGCCCACCCACCAAGTGCAGATCTGAGAAGTGATCAGGCCTCAGGTACGTGCCAGCCAGCAAAGCAGCTGTGTTTTCAAACCTCTTCTGCACAAAGCGTTTTGTAGTGAGAGATGGGAGTAATGGACCTGACACAGGCACTAAGTGCTGAATGTGTTTGGGAA
This sequence comes from Calcarius lapponicus, assembly GCA_039654755.1. NCBI lineage: Eukaryota > Metazoa > Chordata > Aves > Passeriformes > Fringillidae > Calcarius > Calcarius lapponicus. The sequence goes on along the minus strand of CM077464.1, from coordinate 157,634,884 downwards.
TCTGGTCTGCTCTTCTGGAGACAGAAAACAGGCACCCTGCCCTGCTAACACATTCTCCATATGGCATGGTGCTTCCAAACTGGCCAGCCCGAGCAGAAGCCACAGCTGTTGATAACCAGCCCAGAATCATACCCTGAGGCTAAAGTGCTGAGATAAGCTTTTGCCAGTCTTGGAGTCTTTTATCACCCAGTAGCAGATAAAATTTGCCTCTGCTTTACTGAAAAATGAAATTAAATAACAAGTACAAATGCCAGGGTTAAACAAAGTCTTTACTGTGTAGCTCTTAATGGTGCTATTTTTGCTATTTCCTATGCAAATAAACTCTTTGATTTGATTTTACTGTGTTTCTTGCCATGGAAAGACCAATTAAAGTGAAAATACCATGAAGTGAAAAGCTTACCACTTTTAAGTAACTTTCAATGGTATATGTGTTACTGTACTGCATCTTGGGTTAGCTTGCTGGATTTTAGTATTAAGCAAACATGCTGATCACATGTTTGACAGGAGCATTTTTCTTAGTCCAGGCTGACATTTCCTCCCTCCAGTGGTGAGGCAGAACAGGGTCCCTATTTAAGAGCACCTGCTAACATGGAAAGAGACATTGTTTTGGGTAAATGTGGTGGTAATGAACAAGTGTTCTGGAGGTCAAACATGTTACCTGGGCCATGCAAATGTGACATTTAATTCCTGTCATGATGGTGACCCCTTCATCTCTACAGGCTCTCATCATGTGTGTCTGATGTGCCATGCATGTCACAGAATTCAGTACATTCTATTGCACCATAATGATGTTCTGTTAAACAAATTTCAGGGTGAGGTCATAGAATCATAAAATAATTTGGGTTGGAAGGGAACTCTAAGGGTCATGTAGTGCACAGTAGGTGAGATGGTGCAGTGGCCTCCAGTTGAAGGAGATGAAAGGGTTTTTTTGATAACTCTTTCATTTGAACGTCTGTGGGAGCCATTTCCAAGAGCCTGCATTGGGAACACGAGGGAAACACTTGTATCTTTAATAGCAATTGAAAAATCTGCATGAGCTAGACACAGACTACATCTCTTGAGCATTTTCCACCCATAAAAGGGGACACAGCCTAATTCCCTTTGCTTCAGCATATTCCCTAGCATATGGCTATCTGCTCAGTCTGTTCCCAGAGACACCCCAGACTGTCTCTGTGCCCTGAATTCAGTGGGTGCCATTTCCCTGCTTTTTCTTAAACGTTCTTTTCTCTCCAGCCAGTTAAATGACATTTACCAGGCAGAATCTGTTGTTAGTGAGCAGAGTACATGAGCTGCAAACCCAGATCAAGACCCGTGTTTGTACTCACCCAGGTTTTAGTCATCAAAGGGAGGTTTCTGTAGCTGCCACCTCTTAGATAAGCAAGCCCTACAGGAATGTGCCTAAAAGGACACCTACAATAACAGGTAAGGAAGGAGGGTGTATTTGGAGGATTTCAAAAACTGCCACAGTTTTTGCTTCAGTCTGTTTGTGTGTATTTTCAGTCTTTATGAAGGTGGCCTGAGATTACTTTCCAAAGTAGGTCTGCCATCTGGGAAGCCAGTAAACCTACAAGTACAGCCTTGGGCATGGTCAGAAGCTGCTCTCCAGAAAATGCAGGTGCCTCTGTGAGGAGGTGACTGTGTGTGTATTGTCTGTCCAGGACTGTGCCAGGTGAACACACAGCCAGGAGGTAGCAGGTAGGACAGGGGCAGTGCTGGTGGCTCTCTCCTAACCATCCCAGAGTAAGGGAAAGTTGTGGCTTTGGCATCTCAGTGTTCCTGTGTCTGCAACCAAGTGTGTGGCAAATCACCATTCTGTTCACTGAGTCTGAGGTTTAAACCTGGGAATAGACTGATTTTTTGGTTGGATTTTGTTTTGGCCCTGTGGCAATATACTGCTAAAATTGCATTAGAGAGCCAGACAATATATTGTTCAGATTTTTAAAAGGAACACATGGGATTTATGGCACCACTGTCAGTTGCTCTTTTTTCTTCCTTTTTTAAAATCATTTGTAAATTACAGTAATTATAGCAAACAAACCATTATTTCATTCAATTTTTTGCCTGTCAAATAAACAAATTACAAAGACAGAACAAAGCAACAGGATCGTTTGGGGAAAATATATTTTTTGTGTTAAATTATTTAACAATTTCTAAACAGTTTTGAATTAGCTGCTTTTTGGAAGCTGTATCAAATGCCTGTGGGCTTTTTCTTCTTTCCATAGAGACAATAAAAATACTGTGTCAGCTAAGCCCAAACTCTGTGCTCTGGCCACAGAACTGGTTAGGAGATGAACACAGATTTTACATTCTGAGCAATTATTTAAAAAAAAAAGTTTAAAAACTATATTAAAAAAAAAAAACTAAAATAGAGTCTTCTGTTCATTCAGCCTTTTAATGTGGAAACTGGCCAAGCTCTGCCTGTTAAAGATTTCATTTGACAGCTTCTGGAGCAGGACTGGTGCCTAGGAATGGCTGGGTATCACCAAACACAATACATGGGGCCAGAGACACTGACAGGGACTGGCAGGTGTGATGTAGGACCTAGGGCAGCCTTTCCAGAGCTTTCCTGTGGGTGACCCCAGGGGAGAGCACATCAAATAATGTAAAATGTCTGTGTCTGGGTGCCTCAATCCCATGCTCAGTCTCTCACAGTGAGATTCAGAGTCACAGAACATAGAACCATAGAAGATCCATGGTTGGAAGGGACCCACAAGGATCATCAAAGTCCAGCTCCTTGACTTTAAGGAGTCAGGCTGTGGTTTGACCTGCATTTTGGTGGCTCCAGTGAGAGCTGTAGAACCTGGAGATCCATTCAGCTTATCCTAAAGTATTCAGCTGCAGCACTCTGAGCTGTGTTCCTTACATTAACTGCATCTCCATGGAAAAGAGATCTTCTGGGAGCTGTCTTTATCTTCCACCCTCAGTAACTCACATCCCCCCTGAGCTGGTGTGGGGATATTCATGTTACAGGTGATGGCAGGTCAGGTGCTCTGTGACCAGCAGCCAGGCTGCTCACAGGGAGAGGGGCAAGGTTATGGCAGGAACTTGTACTGTCCTTGGGCAATGAAAACTTCCTTAAAATTACTGCACTCACTCAACAGTTACAGCATAGACTGAAAATAAATCTACTTTCAGCCTCTGTGAGCTGGAGCCCCGTGCTGAGGAGGGCTCAGGTGGCTTCTCCATGGCATGGCAGGAAGAGCAGCAAAAGGATGAAGGCAATCTGGAGTTGAAGGCAGGCTCCTCCCCCAGTCTGCAGCCCTGTGCAGGGGTGAGCATCCACCAGAAACCACCAGGAGTCCTCCTTGCTGCTGCTTCTGCAGAACTGCTGGAGGAAGAATCTCTTCATCAGCCTCCCAGTTGCCTCCTACATACTAAATTGGATAGCTGAGGCCTTTAGGGCAATATGGGTCCATCAGAGTTTGGATTTTTCTTTCAATACCTTGTAAATGGTGAAGTTAAATCAAGAAAAAGCCTGCCTAAGTTTTTTGATTTGGTTTAAACCTGGAAGTCACATACACAGTAGATCCTTGTCTTCTGACTTGTGAAATGGGAACAACTGCTTAGAAAAGCATGAAGATGTAATGAAGAGGAGACTGCTTTTGGAAATTGCTTTACAAAGCAGATTTTTGTTGTAAGGGTTAACATTTGAATACCTTGCAGGGCTTGGCTCCACAATATTGATGCTGGCAATGCTCTTGAAGTTTGTCTGAACTGAGAATGAGACCATCCTGCTGGGTCTCTAGGAGATTATGTGTTGAAAATGCAGGCTCTTTCTTGGTACTTTACATTTTGTGACATGAGTTTTATGTAGAAAGCATAAGGGGACAATTAGGAACATTAATCATACTCCCAGCATTCCTATCAGCATCAGGAAGATGGATGTCCTGCAAGAAGGAGCAGAGAAGAATCTGCCACCTTCATATAGGAAAACACAGGGCCAAACTCCAGGTTTGAAAAAATGCAGCAAGAGAATGGTGCCAAAACCCTCAAAAACTTCTTTCTGACAATACCTTTGTCTCTGCATGACATGCTGTCTGAAAGACTCAGGTTTGGATTTGAAGAGAAAAACATGTTCAAACAGAAGGCAGCACATACAGCAATTTGGTTTATTTCACAGGACAGATGTATTTGACAATGTGTTCTTAGAGACACATTTTTCCCCTTAGCAATGTGGGGGATGGTTTTCACCCAAGTCTGAAATTATTGTCAGTGCAATAACTTCTTCAGCACCTTTTTGATGGAAGTTGAATCTTATTTTTACAGTTATTTGTGAGGTCTGTTGGAAAATAACCTTCTGCAAGCGAAAATCTCACTTTTCCTTGGCTGCTGCATTTGTGTCGTATGTACAGATATTTCTAAGTTATTGTATCCATTTATCCTTATGAAAAATTATTAGACTCTCTCCAGTTCTGCTGATTTTTTTTCATCCCTAGAAGCTTTCAAGGCCAGGTTGGATGGGAACCTGAGCAACCTCGTCTAGTGAATGACATCCCTATCCATAGCAAAGGGCTTGGAACTAGATTGTATTTAAGGTCCCTTCCAACCCAAAGAATTCTGTGATTCTATCCCAGGAGCCTAAAATGGCTAAGCAGCCTCACAGGCAAAATGATACTGTTTTGTCTTACAGATGCTGAAAATTTATCTGGAAGAAATCCAGGGCTTGATTTCAAAATGATTATGGTATTTGTACTCTGAATCCAAGTCAAGGGTGACAGCTGGTATATGCCAGGCCTTAAAAAGTATTTTCAAAGTGAAAATCAATTAAAAAGCATTAGAATCTAGAAAGTAAGAGAGGGAGCTGAACAAGAATCCCCAAATCCTCTTGCCAGCATTGTCTGAAGAGACAGCTACTACCACTCACCTGTGCAGCCACACACTCCCCTGGTGCTGGAACACAGGTTCCAGCAAATTCAGGAACATCCTGGCCTGAGATGATCAGAACTGAGGAGGCTGGGAAAGCAAAGCTGACGTGCAGGACCTGACCTTCACAAGACCTGACCTGGTAGACCTGCTTAGACTGCGCCTCTAACACATTGTCTTCTACCTCTAATGGCCTGTGGGTCTCCATATCAAGGAGACCTCACTCCTTGAGAAGCATTTGAAATGGCTGTCTTAAGCATTTTTTTAGCTGAAAGGCTTAAGGATTAGAGGATGAAGTAAAAGAGGTTGGCTTTCTCAGCCTGAGGCTTCAAACCCACAATTTTCTCCTTCCAGAAAAATGCCTTGCTCTCAACATCACATACTGTGCTGAGTGGCTTGGGCTAAACCTGGCATTTTACACATCTACAAAACCTTTGACAGCAAGGAATAAAAATTTGCTTTTAAATATGCCATAGCAAGTGCAACACAAGAAAAATGGTATCTCCATGGTGTAGGGGTTTACACACTTAGGACCTCCAGATTTCAAAACTGATCCTTTATTGTGTTTGCTAAATGTTAAAGGCACAAACTGACCTGAGAACAAGATGTGTTAATGGTTCCCAGTTCCCAGGCTACCAGCTGTTCCTCTGTCTTCTCCTTGTCCCATTTACTGTGTGCCTTATCTACTCTGCCTTGCTGCTTCCATTGCAATCCCAGGCAATATGAATTCTTCAGGCAAAGGCACTCTTGATGTTTCCAGAAAGAGAGAGCTACACACAAGCAGAGATTTGAACACACCTGCTGAAAAGCAGAGGCAGTTTTCCCTGTCTGACCACTGCTCACTGGCTGCAGCTGTGAGAGGCCACATCACAGCCCAGGAGCTGGGTTTGTGCTCTGCAGAGCAGGAGGGAAAACACCTGATCATGTGAGAATACCAAATGTTTACTCAGTGGAATGTATCTGAGCAACTCAGACACTCTGTGTGTTGGTAACCTGCCCAGCAGAGCACAAAGGTGACAGAGAACCTTGATCCACCAAAAACTCAGAGGTTGCCTGTGGAGCATGCAGGTAATTGTGACTGACAGTCTCTGTTCAACCAGCCACTGTTCTGGTGGGATATGAATGCAGTCACCTCTCCCAGATGTGCCTGTCCAGGTCCTGATCCACCCTGGAGGTACCTCACAGAGCACGATCCAAAATATGAAGGGAAGAAGAAACTCAAGATCTCTGGCAGAGAGCTGCTGTCAGTTCCCACACAGGTCTTTGGCTTGGAGCAGCTGCAGGTGCTGGAGATGAGCCCAGAACGAGAGAGCTGCCTGAGGTACAGGATGGAGCTGCTTCCCCAGGAGATCGGCCGTCTGAGGAACCTCACCTGCCTCTATGTGGACTCCAACAACTTGAGGAAAATCCCTGCTGAAATTGGCACTTTGAGCCGCTTGGAGAGGCTCACTCTGAGCAACAACAGCCTGAGCTCACTGCCCGCAGAGATGGGGGCACTCCAAAGGCTGCGGAGCCTCCACCTTGCCAACAATAGCCTCACTGAGTTGCCTGCACCCCTCTGCCAGCTGAGGAGCCTCACCTTTCTGGATGTGAGTGACAACAAAATAGATACCATCCCCTCCAGTATTCGGCATCTGGAGAAACTGGAAACGTTGCTATTGCTCTTTAACTCGCTGGAGAGCCTTCCTGAGGATGTCTGCCTTCTGAGGAATCTGCACACACTCTGGTTGGGAAACAACCACCTACGGTCCCTTCCAGCAGCCTTTGGGGAGCTGGTGAACCTGGACTGGGGCTACAACTACTGCTCATGCAATTTTGAGGGTAATCCACTGGAGAGTCCTCCCCCTGAAGTCTGCAGCAGAGGCCCTGAAGGGATCAGAGATTATTTCTCATCACTTCATAGGATTTGCAAAGACTAAACCACTGGTGTCAGTCCTCTTGAAGTGACTGTGATGGATTTATCCTGTGCAAATCATCTGCACAAGCAAAATGTGTTTCAGACAGAAAGGTCTAGTGAAAATAGTGAAATCACTCTATGGAGCTCAAAAGCTTCCTCTCTGCTGTAAGGTGATTTCTCTGGCAGTCTTTCTTTTTTTTTTTTTTTTTTTTTTTTTGCTTAAACAGGCATTGAACAGTGGTATATACCTTCCAAAAACTCATCAAGGGACAACTGTAATATTTTTTTTGTATTTATAGTTTATAGTTGCATAGACTTATCTCAAGAAATGTTGCAGACAATCATGCAGTCTGAGAAAATAAGCAAGTCTGAAAGGATAGAGTCAGGTAAACAAGCGGTATGTAAATAGCAATAATCTGTACTCTTTGTTTGCACATTGGGTTGGGGCTTGAGTCTGGACTGGAAGTAAGTGCAAGCTGAGATTCTGGAAGCTTTTAAGGTCATACTAACTTGTGAATTTGGCTTTCCTTCAGGAAGCCCAGAATCTCATTTTCCCTGATGTTTTGCATGAAACACACAGGTCGAATCAGCTCAGGTTTCTGTCTGGCTCTGGATAAAAAAAACAACCTGTATCCATGCCCCACAAGCTATTGTGCAAACAATGTCTCCATTCCTTTGGCAGGACATAGTGTATTCCTCCTGAAGAGCAGCATCAGCTGGCTCTGCAGAGTACAGGCAGGGCTCTCACACTCTCTGAAGGCAGCATGGACATGGGCTTGATGTGCCAGCCCATCCAGAGCAGACCTCAGAGATACAGCTCCTTGGAGCTTGGTGATGCACAGGGGTAGCCCAGATTTAGAGCAGGCAGGGAAGCACTAGCAGAAAAAGTTTCCACTTTCACTGAGTCTGGGAAAGTGTTCAGAGCTATTAAAGTATGAGTATGCAAACTTCCTGCAAGGGAACATACTGAAAATCCCTGTCATAATCATAAAAGGCTTCATCAGTGTTACATTATGGAAATTTGCTGAGACTCCTTTCTGCTTCATTTTGCTCTTTCTTCCCCCTATCATCAACGTTTTCCTCCCACCTCTCTTTAACTTTGCTCTTCGTGGGAGTTTTCTCTGTGGCTACTCCCTCTGACATTTATGTTTCATTATTTTCTCATCATCAAAAGCCTCTCATTCCCTTATAAATCCTTTTCTTTGCCCTCTGTCTCCTTTGTTTCCTAGGTCTCCCTTTGGCCAACACACAGAAAGATGCAGTTTTGTGTCTTTCCTGGAAGGAAGGGCTGAGTCGGGTCTGGTGGGAGCTGAGCATGTTCTTACAGCATTCAGAGAAAAAGGGAGAAAGGCAGAGAGATTGATACACAGGCCTTTAATTCTCTTGTTCAGTGTCCTGTCATTTTCTTCTCCTTATAGCAAAGATCAGCACAAGGAGATCTGAATCAATGCTGAATTTTTTCTGCGTGACAGAAGCACAACTCCAGATATGCTTAACACAAACTGATTTTTACATTGCTCTGCCCCTGACCTCTGTGAATTTTTCAAACCAGCTGTGACTTTTTGGTGTCATGGTAACCATATTCGTTTTACCAGTGGGCTATCACACACAGATAAATGAGTGCATGGCAGTCACAGGCACACAATTACATCACACCAGGTCATTTGATTTTCCTGCAGCTGATTATTTCTAAGACATGTGACATGGGAAAGAAAGGAGAAAAGGGACTGCAGTGCCTTACTCAGTTGGCTCTTTCTGTGGCAGCATGGAGAACTGAAGATGAAAGAGCAGAAGAATGAGCTTCAAGGCTTTTGACATTCAGGGTTTTTTTTCAGAGGAGATTTGGGACAGTGTGTGAAGTAGCTCCTGAAGCTGATGCCAACTCAGGCAGAGGCTGTATCAAGATGGCAACATTGAAGCTGTTGAATGACTGTGGTCTCGCTCCTGTTCCTGTCATTGATACATTCTCCAGACTCATACAGGTCTTATTTCCCCACTATTTCTGCTATTTCCTCATTTCTGTCACCCCATTCAATATGTGCAGGCATTGGGCCTTCCTAAAGCTTGCCTGGTACAGGACATGAGGTTAAAGGCAGTATGAGCAGGGGGGCCCAAGTAAAGACAAGGTTATCCCCCTGGTTTTGGAGATGTGTGAGAATTAAATAATTAGATTCTAGTAACTGTGGTATTTTTAGAGGATTGAGTCTAAGACACACATTCCTTCCAGAGCATTATCTTACACAGGCGCTAAGAGGGACAAATTTCTCATGTCCCATGTCAAGCCCTTCAGATTCAATGTTGTTGTTTTTCTTCTACATTGCGCAGGGTTTGGGCTTGAGGTTCCATTTCCAATTTTGACTACCTTTCCCTTTTTCATCTTGGTTGGTGATTTCTGAAAGGCAAGCTGACTTCAGCTTCTTTGGGGACTGCACAGCAATTCAAAGCTTTCACATTTGGTTTTAGCCAATGAGGATTCACACATTTTGTTTAACTAATCCTCTCTCCAAAACCCACAAACATAATTTGTGAAGCCTGATTGTGTCTGTTAATAATACACCTGTCATAGCTGGGAGTGAATGGAGCTAAAAGGTGAGTTAAAAAAAATCTTTAAAAAACAGTGGCAATATTGCCATTGTAATTCTCTAGTCTGTTGGGAACAAGAGAAATTCTGTGAAACTAATGCAAATGAGGGCACTTTGACCATGCCATCAAGCTGCTTGAGCAGATTGAATATGTTATTGAGATATGTCCTGACACCTTGCTGTCTGTTGCTCCTTCCTTTCCCTTTGTCCTGATTGCTTCCAAAATCCCACTTCCCAAAGTGGAAAATGCAATAGTTCATATTCTTTGCAGTATTCTGGCATCTGTGTTAATGAAATAGTTATGCAGAGTAATAAGTAGATCCTGGCATTGTCATAAAGATGGCATTAAAATCTAATCTCACACTGCTTATCCTGTATTTGTTGTACTTTATGTATTGTTTCTAAGCATCCTCCTTTGCTTGTGCTCATTAAAACTTCAAGTGTTAATATCAGAGAACAGTAAACAGTTAGGATATAGGCCCCTGGTGAAGGGACATGGACATCCATACTCAGAGGCTGGGGGGAGGAGGGAAAGGAGGAATTGTTAAACCTGTAATTCAGTGTTGATGGGAGTTGCATTTCCCTTTACCCTGTGCTGCACTGCAAATAGCCTGGCCTAGGAGAGCATTGTCCCCTGGAACCCCACAAGACTTTCACTGGAAAACTTTGAACTCTTGCAGCAGAGCAGTAATGGAATGTAAAAGCAGTGAGGGGAAATAGCTCCAAATAGAAATTTGGGGAAATATTATATATAAGGGCAGAGGGCTTTTTAATTTAACATACAAGTACATAACACTTCACAGGCTGGTAGCTCGAGCTGGACAAGTTCTGACTACAGATAAGCTGCATATTTTTAATGCTGGAGAGTTCACCTCAGGATATGGCAGATTCTCTATCCCCTGAAATCTGAAAACCCCACAGTCTCACTCACCTGAAGGTATGACTGTATAACACTTGCCTTGTTTTATGCAAAGTCAAATTTACAAAGGCTCCTTCTGTCTTTAAAGTATATGTTTACAATCTATGGCTACCATAAATCTAAAATATTAGTTCCCAGCATTTTCTTATTTCTCCCTCAATTTGCCTTTACCTGAAATTCAGCTTTTTAGATTTTAATGGCTATGAACAGTACTTAAAAAGTTGAAGGTTCCTAAATTTCATGATCAAGGCTCTTGTAGCCAGTGATGGAGTCTCTGAGTTGGCAAAACAAAATGAAAAAGCAGTTGCTGTTCTCCTCATGCCTATTGGAGTCAGCAGCAGATTTCCAAACTCACAAGTGAAAGGCTGATCCTAAACTCACCTTGTGTGGAATTTGACACCAACCAGTTTTCCAGTTCTTTTAAAGGTCTTGAGGTTGATCAGTTGGACATATTGCATAGTAGCAGACTTCAAAGGAAATGTGACTTTGCAGACTACTAGAAAACAAAGGACACTGCATGACTGTCCTACATGAATCACAAATATTTCTGGTATCAAGAGTGGTGGCTTCTGAATGTGCTGTTGTTGGGGAAAAGGCCATCCCCATCAAGAGAAGACACTATCCCTGCTGGCTGCATAGACCCCAACACCACCCGCCTTTCTGTCTTCCTCTGGGCTTCCTCTGGGCTCTGCAGCCTCATCTCAGAACCTGAGAGTCCAATTTCACCAATGACAATCCTGAGGTGATGCAGCACTGAGTCAGTGCAAGAGGCTCAGGTCTGACAGGAATGCAGAGGATCCACAGGTTTAGAAATCACTGAATGCAAATGATTCCTCACTGCCAGAGGAACCACATTCAGTCCCTCCACCTGAGCAATGGTACCACAGGAGAAACAAAGCAATCTGTCATGGACAACAGCCATATCCTTCAGCACATTAAACTGCAATAAAGGCCTAAGTAGCTTATCTAATGAAGATCACTCTAAGCTGTACAATGAGTGGGTTTTGACTCCCCAGAGTGTTCTGCCTACAAACCAAGAGATAGTGGTGCTTAAATAAATGTGATATCCAAGCCATTGATTTCTTATCTTTAATAAAGATCTCAGCATTCATCAATAAGCTTTTTATTTTTCTGCCACCCTATGGAAATTATAAAATGTGTTGCCATTCTCACTTCCATGCAAACAACTTTCTTTGAACAGTTCAGGCAGCAAGAGGGGGAGAGACTGATGCCACAAGCAAAGCCCAGATGGAATAACCCACAATGAAATTTTGTACTGAAACTCAGTGGGTATTGCCAGACTTGAGACAGAGCCAGTCTGGAGCTCACTGCTGTAGAGATTCCCAACAAGATCACACTTCCAGTCCTTTGGTGCGTGAAATTTTTGAGGATTTGCTTTCAGCAGAATGCACTGACTCCTGCATCAAAGTTATGGATCCAGCTGAGGTCAGGCCATTAGCACAAAACTGTGTCTAAGAAGAAATCCTTCCAAGTGCTTTGTAAGTCTCACTGTTAAAAAATTCAAAATGAAACTTCTCATTATAAAGAAAGCTGCTTTTTGTTTGTTTTGTTTCATATTCCCTGGAGACTTAGATTATTGTACTTTTGTTTGCAACAAGCCCTTTAAATACATGAAGCTTGTTGAAGAGCTTCTTGTAAGACTTACTAAAGTTAAATAAACACAGAGCCTGCAAGCCTTTCTGCTCTGGCCATGTTTCTTTACATCTTAGGTAGTCCTCTTTTCCTCTGGACTGTTGCTGTACACCTTTTTCTTGAGCTGACACATTCAAAACAGAATATGACATGGTATCTGAAGTCTTTCTAGTGAAAAAGAAGGACTGTTGCACATCTTTAATGTTATAACCCTGTTTGTTCACTCCTGTGTGGCGGCAGTTTCTTTTTCTTTTTTTTTTTTTTTAAACAAGGAATTCACCTTGTCATCTACTGCAATTCCACACTTTGCCAGAGCTGCTATTGGAAAATTTTGGTATTTGTGTAAAGTGTAAGCTGAAGTCTGTGGCCTTGCACTTGTCCCTGCTGAATTTCAGCTTCCCCTTTCCCACCCCAGACATGTTATACAATTCTTCCAAATCATTCTGAATTCAAACCCTGTCCTCCTGCACTTACAATGTCTCTGAGCGTTATGCCATCTGAAAATTTAATAACCATACTTTCTTTTCTATCATCTAATTCATTAATGAAAGCATATGCCAGGACTGTATCCAGAAGAGACCTGGCTGAACTCCATTTCTGCATCCTTCCACTCTGACAAAGCACCATTGATAACCTTTCTGATATGTTATCAAAGCAGCTTTGCATCCAATCAATCACAGTCTCATCCAGACCAGGATGCTGGGGCTCACTTATGAGAATGCCACATGCAGCCCTTTTGAAAACCTTAGTAAGGGGGTAAGATTTGTGACAGCTACTTCTCCTTTATTCTTAAGCCCTGTTACATTGCTAAAAGTGGATATTAGATCAGTTCAACACAATTTATTCTTGACAAAGCCACACGGGCAACTTGTCCTTGCTGCTACATGAAGCAGTTGTTTCACATTTCAAGCTGTGACTTGTTATCTTCCAACGGCTTATGAAATGTGCATTTGTTCCAGAATCTCTGCAAGTCTCAAAGGCAGGTGAGGATCATTTCCCATCCCTATCTCCCAACAAGAAATTAATGCAAGAGCCACTTGCTGTTTCAAGCTCAGGGGAAAAAATTCAGGGCTGGTGCGGGACCAGGACTGCAGCAAAGCTCAGTAAAGCACAAGCACATCCAGGCTGGAAGGATTTGGTGGGGTCTGTTCCATGTCACGGCCAGTCCTGATATGCTCTGGGTGGCCCCACAGAGGGAGTGGAGGGCTGCTCTTGCATTTTGGGGAATGCAGCTCAGAAACATGTGGGGTAACACTAATTTCCATTTGCTTACTTGGCTGCTGTGCAGAGGACTTCAGTCTGGTCATGACTCAGGGAAAAGGCAGTCACTGGGAAGGGGAAAAGACACAAGTCTAAGGTCCCTAACCCATTTTAGTCTCGTCCTGTTAGCTGGGAGCTCTCCTTGACTTTTTTTTCCTGTGTCCTATTTTCAAATGGATGCCCTTAATCCTATTTCTCAGACTCAGAATGGGCCTGAGCAGTGTGAAATCTCTCAGAAGGCAGCAGGAAACAGAGAGTTTTGATCCTGAAGTAACTAGCTTCAGTAGCTCACAGCATGTGTCTGTGTGTGTTCCCTGGGCAGCTGTGTCAACTGGATGATATCTGCACCCTTCCACTTGTAAAAAGGCTGTGGCTCAGACATCTTCTTTTGATGTAGTTGAAAGGAGGATTCCTTTTTGTTCTCAACACTAGTGCTGCCTGTTAGGAGGATGTCCCTTTGCATTGGGTCTGTATGTTCAGAAAGAATAAGAGGGGAAAAAAATTATCTCTCATAGTTTAAATATATGCCAGACTGATTGCTCCTGCATCATTTTCACACATAAAATGCTGTTGCACTTCAGCTATTTCTAAACATCCACATAGTGATAACAGCAGGGTTCTGTGTCTATATTATTCTGTGTCTAAACTTTGCCATTGGCAAAATTTCCTTTTCAGGTCTAAAGTAGGCCTTACCCAAACTGAATGAACAACTGATTTGTTCCTAGAGCACTGATGAACCTAAATTATTCTTTATTCTTTTTTGGGGGGGTTTTTTGTTTTTTTTTTTTTTCAACTACAAGGTTCAAGCACTTTGGGCATGCCCTTGATTCACTCTTCTGTTTGGTGCTGTCTGGGTTTGCACAACTGTGAAGGCAATATGGGACTGAGAAGGCAGAGCTTCTCTGAAGACTCTTTTTGAGCTGATGACTCTCAAAAAGCTGCCTGCTCTTCCAAGGACTTAGACTTGATGACCCTGCTTATTATTTCCAGTTCAGTGTTCACAGTTGTCTCTTTGTTTATTAGATGATATTGCTTGTTTGGACTATGCTAAACTGATGCTCTGTACATCTTTTTCTGTTTGAAATTTTAATTTTCTTTAACTTTTTGTTCTATTCTTTGTATTGTACAGGCTGACTAGTTCTGCACAGTTCTGCCACATTCTGCACAGTCATACACACTGGGATTTTTTGGTTGTTTCCTCAAAAACTTTTGATAATCTGAATGAAACTATTAAATAAGTTATATGATTCCATGAGTATGTGTATATTAGGATTCTGCATCCTCATTCAGCAGAGCCATTAGGCAGATGCCCTGTACAGATCCCACTTCTTTGCCCTGTTTTAATATTCAAAGCACTTTATAGACTCTTCTGGATGTCACTGTGTTCATGCCAGACCTTCAGAGAGAAAGGATAATAATGGTCTGACATTATACAGGAAAAATAACATTCGCTTTATTTGAATTAGGTAGATTGTCACTGGAAATGTCTTGCATTTCAGACTGGTAGAAAAAGCATAAGCCAAAATGATTTTTCTGTCTAGAGAATACCACATGGGGTATTCTGCAATTAATTTTCTAAGTCAAATGTGCTTTTCAGTTTGAAAATTTTCCCTTGTCCCCTCTCAAATAGATTTAAGTAAGAACAATGCTTTATTGCAGAATTATCAAACATTTGTCAGTAACCCAAACCATTCTATGATTCTTCAATTTTACATGGGCACCTTCTACCTCCTACCCAGGCTGCAGCTCCCTCCTGGCCAAGTTTCTTCTCTGCCCATTCCACGTCATCTTGAAAACTTTTCTCTTCCAGGCATGTTTAGTTATTCTAAGGAAGGTACAAGCTTTTCCCTTCTTGGTGCTTTTAGCTGGCCAGGTGATTGCACCCACAGCAAAAGAAAATTAGCAGGGCTGACTTTTTTCTTCTCACCATAGCCTTTGAAAGGAAAACACATAAACGACATGTGAGTTTTTCTCTCAGTGAGAAATTCTGGATCCTTTCACTTTTTTACAGCTCCTTCTGCTCCAGCAGTTCTTGCTCTAAAAACGGTGTTTGTTTTTCAATTACAATCAACTCATTTTTGAGCTAATATATTAATTAAAACTAAACATGTTTGGGGCTGAATTACAAGTCTCTGTGGGGTAAAGGACCCCAGTACTAAAAGGGAAAGATGCAAAGTCATTGAGTATGAAAGAGCAAGTTTGATCTATAGTGAAGTCTGCTTTTGTTCCACTTGCTTCTGAACAACTGCAGCAATTTAGTGCACTTGACCTTTACTGAGAGATTTAGAAAGGAAATGTTTGATATTCTGTTCTATTTTCAAGAAACCTATGAGGCAGATAAGTAATACTTCTGGCTTTTCCAGATTGTTCCCTGAATAATTTCTTTGATACACAGTCAGAATTCAGAGACCTTGATTTCTTGCTCAACAAACTCTTAGGAAGTATCAAACTGGCACTGAACACAGTGAATTTTGGCATCACAAGTCCCTACACTCCAGTTTTCAATAGGTACAAATCTGCCTACCCTGAGTGTTAGCATTCTGACTTTGTTTCCTCAGTAGTTTGTATGACTTGGGAATCAGTTATAATTTTCACATGAAATTACCTCTACGGGAATCCCATCAAAAACCCACACAGAGTCTGCAGCACAAAAATTAATCTTTTCTGCCCTGTTCACTGGTGAGCTGTACTGGCTATTATATAAGGTGGATGAATCATGGATGAGAAAGATATTGATTTAATTCTTTCCATGTTTATTTTACTCTTGAATTTCAACACACATCTCTAAATACTTGCACAGAGCATTCCTTTTTAAAAGACAGAATTGGAATGTTATTTCTGATTTCCATTAAAGCTTTACATCCTGAGCTTTGCAGGACCATCACTATGTTAGAGCACTATAAAATATCTACACAATATCTATCCATAAACAATTGGATGAAGCTCATATACTGGGAAATGCACTAAGAAAGTGCTGCAAAGCTGCACATACAATATTTTAGGCCATGATTCAGAACCAGATGGTGATGGTGAATGCTTAGGGGATGTGTTCAACTTGATGGCGAACACTGAGGGGAAACAACTGGTTTTTAGGAAGGAGCCTTTTGAGGGTAGCATCCAGGCCTTTAAGAAGCTGAGTTCCATCCATGCAGTGAAGTATGTAATTCCAGAATCCAGTCTGTGGCACTGGCCACTTTGTATGGTCAAGACTGATCTTTCTCACAGAATAACATCTCTCATTATTAATGAAGAACACAGGCTTCCTCTTTCACCCTCCCACTCACTTCTTTTTCAGTGATGTTTACTGAGTAAATCCCAGGTGCGTTTTTTTCCCATTATTATTTTGTATCTTCTCTCCTTCCTTGCCTATTTTCTCCCTAAGTGAGTCCATGAGGCAAAGTCCAACCAACAGCAACCCAGGCAATGGAGTTTCAGACTGGATTCTGTTGCACCTATTGAAGGATGCTTAACTTCTGTACACAAATAGCTTTTCCAAAATGGTTTCCAAAATGAAAATGAGATTTCATAACAGCAGGTGTTCTTGTGTCTCTGTATTACTGCTTTTTTTTTTCCTGATGCAAGAGAATTTTATGCAGTGTTCAGTATATATTATATTGTGGATTCATAAACTCCCCACAAATAACAATGCTAGAGATAGCAGCAGGGATCAAGAGCTACAGCATATTTGTGTGGAGAAATTCTATAAATGAAAAACTGCCATGAAAATGCAAGGCATGAATACATTTCAGCCTCCTCAGCTTACAGACCTGTCAAAGGTCTCAGTAAATGTAATTACATCAGTCACATGCTTTCTTCATGCCATGTTAACAGAACAGAAAGAAGACAAAGAGTGGCTGATAAACTCCTTCATCCACATTTAATTCAGTCATTCACATGTGGAAAATAAACTGCATACAGAAGTATTTTTTGCTGCCTTTATGGTGAATTATCACAACAGTAAGTATTCTGGGCCATTTTGTGTCTGCTTCAATAACTGAACAGAAAGGCACACCCTTGCCTCCAGAAATTAAAATGAACTCAGTACAAGACTATGGTCAATAAGCATTCATGTTCACACTTGTCAGCCTGGGCTAATGCCAAGGGATTTGAGAAAACAGCAAGTGGAGAGAAGATACCAAATTGCAGGGATTGCTGTTAAATCTCTGCTTACTGGACCAAGGCTTGAAAAGTCATCAGGTAACATGGTGAAGAACAAGTCCTGCACAGCAAGGGTCACAGGACACTTGTCTTTGCTACGGGAGAGGAGTGATGTGCTGAATTAGGTACAGAGGAAGACAAGGTAATGACATTACACAGGCTGCTTGATTTAGCTGCTGTTCACTCGCCCATCAAATGAGTCTCAGGGTAGACTTGATTCTGTATGCTGGCCCACAGCAGCATCTCATTTTATACAGATTTTTCTGGCTGCTGACTGTTTTTATCAACATCTCTAGAACAACAAAAAAGAGCCAAGTCAGTAAGATAGTGTGCAAGTTATTGAAGAAGCTTAAATCCCTTGGTTAGCAGCAGTAGTTTCTGTCCATTTTTTATATAATGACTGTGGAAGTTGTCCATGAGCAGCAGAAAGTGTTTTCAGAAAAGATTGCTTTTATCTGGTTGACAGTCTTCTATTTATAGTTGGCAAATATTTCATGGTTCAGGTTTATGAGCACAGTGTAAACTTTGGTATCATGACTTTAGCTTAAGCCACTTACAGCCATGCAGCACGTTGCACATGACGCTTTTTGCTGGGGGGAGCAATAGGGGATGAAGCACTTACCATCAGTTCAAAAATTCAGAGCTGCTAGCAACAAAGCCCAATAATGAAGAAAAAAAATGTGTAATGCATCAGAAAGTTAAGCTTAATACTTTGCTTTGTAAATGAATAACAAAAAAATTGTAAGTAAGGTACCCAAAAGCTGTGAGTTCCTTTGCTTGAATGCATTCAAGTATAACACTGAGAAAAAGGATCCCAAGCAGAAAGTCAACAGCCTGCATCTCAGACTGTGGGTCCTACCTGACTCTAATCAGTGATAAAGATGCATTGTGCTCTGTCCCATGGGATGCCTTACCCAGAGTACCCAAATACTGTTGGACAGGTCTGGAGAACAATAACATTACAAGGCTGTGTTCTTCCCTGGGTGCAAAGCAATACTGCACTTGTGCGCCAGTCAGACTGCTAGGGGAAAAGAATTTTTAAAAAGTGCCCTAAAACTTAAGCAATGAGGAAGAGATATTTTTTAAAGCTGAGACAAGAATAAGGATGTGAGTTTTCAGTGTTTCCCACTCAGAATTGCAGGGGTTTGCATGCTATCCTTAGTAGTGCAGGGAATACCTTTTCCCAAAGAGATTAAGCTGTGCCAGCATCTGTCATTCAGATCAGTCCATTATTTATGACATGGAAGCTGTCAGGTTAGATCCTAGACATGTTCCCTGCAGGCTTAAGCCTTGTACCCCAGGCAAGCACACACAGAGAGTGTCTCTGACATCCCACGGGAGTCCAAATCTGCCAGAGATGGATTACAAGATCCTTTTAGAATAGACAGTGAGGGATAATAAGGAGAATCATCTTGGCAATGTTTGGAATGTGTATCTTTCACATGCCTTGCACTCTATCTAATATGTCCACTTCTTTGGGAAGCTTTCTTTGGGCTATTAATTTGTGTTGAAATAACCCCAAATGTAGAGCCATAGTAACATTTTTAGGAGTGAATATATGAAGCTTGTGAGGGTTTGCCAAGGGTGAGATGAAGTGTTCCATAACCTTTAGTGTCTCTTGTTGCTGGAGTCTATTTAAGAACCATGGAGACAGGAAATTTTACTCTACTTCATTATCTCAGACTCACACATGCACTTGGCCACACAGATTGTCAGATTGTCAGTGTTTGCACTCATCAGGATTCATCTTCCCTTCCCTGTAGGGAGGTCACTGCTGGCCTGGGATATTTGGGAAGGAAGACATGTCAGTCTGCACTGAGCTGGTGCTCACATGTACAACCCTTGGGTGTTAGTGGTGAGGTCCCTGAGTGTCTCCCTGGACTTGACCTCATGCATCTGTCCCACTTCCAAGGCCTCCCTCCACTCTCAGGGTCTTTTCTCCAGTCAGGATCTTCACCTTCTGCTTTCCAGCTCTCCAACTTCTCAAAAGAACTTACTCTTTTCAAGTATAAGTCTCCTCTTTTTTCCAGACTGGGAGCCCTCAGTTTTCCCAGTCTGAATGGTCTAGGTACAGAACTACAGCAAGTGATCAGCCTCCTCTCTGGTGGTGCTTTTTAATTTCCCTTTACTGATAGGAGGATTCAGGATGTGCCATTTCTGTTTACACCAGAGCTCATAAAAATTTACAGCCAGCCTCTACTGCTGCAGCGAACAGGTTTCTGCTTGAGAGTTCAGTCTGATCTCAGACATTTCTCAAAAGCAAAGAATCATGAAATGGTTTGGAATGGAAGTGACTGGAATCACCAGATGAGAAGTGCGGTCACTTAGGATATTTAAGCAGCCTTAAAATGTTGTCTCCAGAAAGTATCACTGCTACTCCAGAAAGAGCACCATTTTTGAAATGTCTCTGTATGAATTAATAATAAAGTTCATCCACTTCTCTCATCTCAAAAGCTGCTTAAATTTAATACTTCCATAAATCCACAAGAAATAAATCAAAACCAAACAGCCCTTACTATTCTTTACTCCAGCATATTTTTCTCCCTTTTTCTTCCTTTTTGTTGGAGACACAAATAATGACAGTCAGTGTTTTGCCCCATGTTTTGTATTTTCAGCTACAGGTGAGGTCTCTAACCATAAATCACTCACTTGTTGCTAGAAGGTTTAGCCCAGAGCAGGTCCTGTCCCACACACACTTGGAGAGCAGAAAACTGAGGCAAAAGCAGAAATCTTTGCTGATTTTGACTTTAAGCTCCTATGGGCAGAGCAGAGTAGCATCTCTTAGTTTATTTCCACATATAGGAACCTTGAAAATGGTTAATTAATAATGGTTTTCAAAAACTATAAAATGGTTTTAACTGTCAGATTGTTGTGATGTTTGAGGGTGAGATTTCTGGCATGGAGTGGTTGGTCTCTCTGCCTTGTGCTTACTCTTCATTTGTAACAGAGGCCAAAATGTTCAGTGTGAAAGTAAACATTTCAAAGTTCATAGCTCAGCAGCTGGTGAGTCACTCCTGAGCCAAGGGGAATGTCAATGACAAGAGATGCTCTGTGAGAGGTGATTAGTTTCTGTAGAGAGATCCAGTGATTCATTAGCAGGTCTGGCTGCATTTTAATTGCAAAGGTTAGGAAACTGTGTTTTGACCTAGGGATTAATGGGGAGAATAACACATTTTTGATGGCTGGAATGTCTTAGCTGAAACTTTTGCTAAGATCTGCTTGTAGCCATTAGTTGTACATGTCTTTCTTGTCTTTTATTGGTATCTGTGCACTGGCATTTAGAAGATGGGTCTTGTGCAGGGATTGCAATGGAAAACTGTGGGAACAGAACAGAACAGAACAGTGGTTGCTGACCTAAAAAGATATAACCAATGTAGAGCATGAAAAGAAAATCTAGGTAACTAAGTATGTACAGGTGATGGGGAAGTACAAGAAGAAAAGAAACCAAAACAGATCCATGAAAATCTCTGAAAGAGGCAAGGATTTGAGAATCAGTCATATGGGTCACACAAGGGTAACCTAAGAGGAGGTCAGATGGAATGAGTGGAATTACAGTGGCAGAGCAGAGAGAAGACTGACTTTTCATTCATTTAGGCAAGAAAAGCCATTTTTTGTTTTCAATAATAAGGGATAAGAACAAAGACCTCTCTCTCCTTGAGAAGTCAGTGAAAACATAGAGGAGAAAGAACTCTGTGTGGTTGATTGGAGGAAAGTTTTTATCATCATAACTGAGCTAGTCTAGCCAGATAGGTTTAAGATTATGCAAGACTTGTCCTCGTTTCTGTTACTTGTAACTTTGCCAAAGTTTAATTATCCTGGCTGAATTTTTATACTGGGTGTGTGCCTAACACTGAAGGGTGTGTATGTGTTTCTGTGTGTTTTACTGTTTCAGTCTTTCTGAAACCTGAGAAGCAAAGAAAGATTTTTTTTCCATGTGAAATAAAGATGCCAATTAATTCCATTTCCTCAAGAGGCTTTAATGCACAGAGAACCTGAAAATCCAGTTGTTAATATTAATGCCACAGATGTGTCTTTTGGCTGGCTAAACAGAATGACCAGGTCATTCTGTTTACACAGATACCCAAGTTTGTAAATTTTGGAAAACATGGCAAAAGCAAAAAGCTCCCAAGACATGGGAGCTCTCCCAGCACCACCATAATTGGGGTAGCACCTGCAGCTCCCACACACTGAGCACGATTTTCTGACCCTATCACAGGATTATCACAGGACTCAAGGCTCCTGAGTGTCACCATCCACATCAGTTGGGTGAAGTTCATCAGGTAAGTGTTAACATGCACAGATAGACCTAGAGGAGAGAGGAACTGTTCTCTAGGCTTGATTGACTGATTGGCCAAATCTCTGCTGACTTCAGGGAAAGTTAGACACCTACATGCTGACATCTACATGTAGGTACTTGAATCTGGAATTCAATCCCATCCCTCCTATCTCTGGAAAACTGGAGATAAAGGCTGGTGACAGCAGAAGGTGTTGACAGAGAATGAGTGATGACAACAGAAAGCCTGTGGCTTGTGTTCTGGGCTGCTTTTTATGCAGGGACCACAACGAAGGAAAGGAGAGTCTGGCTAAAGCCAACAGTGGAGGGTTGCAAGCCAATAAATCTGAGGGCAAAGTCCAAGGACCCCAGATCCCAAGAGACATCAGACTGAAAGGAAAGAGTTGGAGTGGGCAGGCAACAAAGCAGATTAAAACAGAGCCAGTAGTAGAGAACTATTTTTTACTGAAGGAAATTACTTTCTGGATAGAAGGATAGGAGCAGCTTTTTTTTTTTTCTCCTCCCCCACAACAAAAGCAAAGTAAGGCTCAAAGGATGCCCTTGTGTAATATACAACAGAAACAAATTCCTAAACTTGAGACTATCTATGTCATAACCTCATTTCTTCATAAAATAAGGGACAGATGGAGGAGAAAATAACTTTCAGAATTGTGGTTTTCATTAAAAGCAAAACAGAAAAAAGATCATCAAAACGAAACATTAAAAAGTCTTGACAAAACTTCTTGCACGCTCTCTATAGCCACACAACACATGGTGCTCCCAGCTGGCAAGGATCCTGTGCAGGGTCTTCTATCAGATCAGAGGCTGGGAAAAAGCACAGCTCTGAGCAACCCATCCACTCATCTCTCCATCATGTTTATGCCCAGAGTGAATCTTTGGCCAATCTACATTTCTTCTTAGTCTTTTGAAAAGAAATCAATTAATTTTATTAACTAGTGGTTACAACACAGCAAAACATAAGCAATTATTTTGCTAAATTACAGCAAATCTTACCTAATATTTCTGCAAGCCCTGTAGCACTTAACCAAAACTTGACTTCAGATAGCTTTGCAGGACCTTTACAATTTTGTTTCAGATTGTCTGTGGTTCATTCCAAATGTGAGAAAGTTACTGAGAAGGCTTCGGCTTGTGTTTTTAGACTTGTATTGTCATATAGATGGATTTTATAATTAGTATTTTGTAATGCCCAGGAGCCCTGGTCAAGGATCAGGAACCCTCTTGCCTTAACAGCTGTACAAACACAGGCACAGTGAGCTCTCCCTCCTTGTGAATATCATCCCTTCCCCTTTAATAAGATGTAGTTTTGTTGAAGTCAGGTCAAACTCTGTTGTCAGCTACCCTGAAGTATATCTAAAGCCACTTTGTTGTTATTTCAACAAAAACACAGAGTACACAGCAAGGTTTTTGCTTCAAAGTAAATGCCCTTCATCAGTGTGAAACTGCCTCCCACAGCAGAAAGCAATCTCTGAGCTCTGCTGCTTAATCCGCCGGGCGCTGACAGATAATGCCCTGAGTGCCAGCAGTGCCAACTGGCAGCCAAGTCCTTGGGTGGATTAAACCAATTATTGCTGCTCTCTGTCTTCCTGCTTCATGCCCTCCCCTGACTTCCCAGGTCGTTCTGTTTACACATGGTTTTATACGAATGCTGCAGAGTTTTATTGTCTCTCTGGAAGGATGTTCATTGTGGCTCAGTGCTCTGCATATGCTGTTGGTGTTGTGCAGACTGACCAGCCAGAGGTTCTGATGCACAGCAAGCTGTCCTCTGTATGGCTTTCTGCTCCCCTTCCTCTTTAACAACCTGATGTTGGTTGTTTTTCTGGTTCTGAAGGCTGAACCACTCAGTGATTGTCCTCATTTGGATTTTGCCTCTCTGTGTGTTCCCAGAATCATGTCCGTGGTGGTGCTGCTGAATGGGTGTGTGGAGGTATAACAAGAGGTTGATTTCTGTGAAGGTTTTAGGTCTTCTTTTCACCTCTGCTGTAGAAGAAAGGGTGTTTCCTAGTGAGGGATTGGGGAGGGTGGTGCAGCCTGCAATGGTGTGTGCACAGCACAGCGCAGCCTCATAATCTCCTCCTTAGGATCCATTCACTGTAGACCTTCAGTCGGCAGAAAAATCTTCCCAGTGACACTTAGAGATGGTTTAAATATTTCAATATCTGAACAAAACCTACATTGACAGAAGTATTCTGAAGACTGAAGAATTATCTGTTTGATCTGGTAATTTCTATTGAATGGTACAGGGGCTGTTCTTCTCACAAATGAAATAACAATAATGATGCCAGGAATGTGCTCTACTTTTAATGAACATTTTTGCACTGGACTGTACGTAACTAGTTAAAAAAATCCAGTATTCCATTGTATGTTCACTTCTTATCTTCAAGACATTTATTCTGTAAGCACTCAGTTACAGAATCTGTGGCTGAACTAGAGAGCATTTTCAGTGCTACACCAATCTGATGTCCCTAGGCCTTCAGCAAGTAGATTTAATCATGTTTGTAAGAACACTTAGCTGAACAGACCTAGAAAGTTGCTCCTCCAGGTCTCCAGCATGACAGTCTTCCAGAGCTCCTTGCCAAATGCAGTGTTTTAGTATCGATGAATCCTTGTGATTTAACATGAGCCATACCAGGTCTTCCAGAAGCAAAAACATGTTCCTGAAAAACCAGAACATCCATGGATATTCCACCTACACATATCCTGTGTCTCTTTGCCATGCAAATAGAAAAATAAGGGCTCATACTAGACACAAGTCCCACAGCAATGTGAGAACTAATATTTGATGCTTATGAATTTATTATTTTTTCACAGCCAAATGATTTTATCAAATATTCTCCAGTGGATAAATCAAGTTTTGGAGGGCTGGTTTAGAACTGATTCTGTACCATCAGTGCTACAGCACTGACCTCAGGATATATCTTCATCCTAGCTCCTCCTTTTCCCACATCAGAGCCAGTTAACATAAACTGCACTGAGTCAATAAGCCCTGCTGTGATTTCATATCTTTCATATATGTGGCAGCCAAATGGGTGAAAAACTGCCTGATTCAGGATTTTTCATCAAACATTAAGACTTCTCAAGAGAATGTCCTACTGTGATGGTATTCATAGGGGTTTTCAGGTGAGGGAAGGGATGAGAATGTTGACTCCATGTTCAGAAGGTTTGATTTATTATTTTATGATATATATTACATTAAAACTATACTAAAAAGAATAGAAGGAAAAGTTTCATCTCAGAAGGCTAGCTAAGCCAAGAATAGAAAACAAAGAATGAAAACAAAGGTCTGTGGCCCGGACAGAGAGAGAGAGAGCCAGCTTTGCTGTGACTGGTCAGTAATTCCAAACATCCACGCGAGACCAATCACGGATCCACCTGTTGCATTCCACAGCAGCAGAAAACCATTGTTTACATTTTGTTTCTGAGGCCTCTCAGCTTCTCAGAAGGAAAAATCCTAAAGAAGGATTTCAATGAAAAGATGTCTGCGACAGTCCTACCTACAACTATATGTCTCACGCATTTGTAGTATCTTGTAGTCTTGTTAATGGGAGTAAAAATTGAGCAACAAAGCTCCCATGGCAGAGAGCCAGGGGACTCAGGATTCATGGTGGGCACTTGAACTTTACAGTTTCTACTTGTCTGGTCTCCATCTTAACCCAAATGACCACCTCTGTGGGAAAGGTGGCAGACCAGGTGATATCCCAGCTGAACCCACAAATTCAGCTGTCATCCATTTAAGCTTATACTCAGGGTATCACCACAGAATCATGGAGGGGCTTGAGTTGGAAGGGACCACAAAAATCACCTCATTCCAACCCCCTTCCATGGGCAGGGACAACTTCCAGTAGATGAAGCTGGTAAAAACCTCATCCAGAACACTGCCAGGGATGGGGCATCCACAGCTTTTCCAGGCAGTGGGTGCCAGGGCCTCACCAGTCTTACCTTATTTGCAGACCCCTGTATGAAGCACTTGAGTCTGCCACAACCTCTCCTCTCAGAGGGAGGTGCTGATCTAATCCTATGTCTAGACTGGACATAAACTGCAGAACAAAGAAAAGTCCATGAAGGAAACCAAGGGGCTGTTAAAGTGATGGCACCGAGCTGGCTGGTGACTTTTTCATCAGCAGCCTAATGACTGACAACAACTTGCAGCTGTTCATCAGCATTTACAGGTGACACCTCAGTGCAAAGCATCTGAAGGATTTCCTCCAGGTACAGTAATTAGGCCATAATTAGAACCATTTACAGAGGAAGCATGTTCCCTCCCTGGGAACAAGGAGATCTCCCTTTCCTGTGCTACAGCTCAGCTGCATCCATCAGTGCAGGGGCCAGGCTTCCCACTGCATTTCTTTCCTATTTATGACTAATTCTTTAAGGCTTCTGCTGCACAGAGAAAATGGAAACATTAAAAATCTGAGAACACAAGATTGGCATCTCTTAGCCACTCCCTTTGCCAGGTGCTGAGCTTTTCCCTTTGATCTGTCTCAGCAGGGAAGAGGCAGCAAGTTTTCCACCTGTCCCAGCTTGAGACCTTGTTAAATCATTTGAGTTCACTGTTTCCTGTAAATATATATATGTATAATTAGAGTTTCCAGAGGAAATCTCATTAACAGATTTAGCAGCTGAAACTAGAGGACCTCTTCCATCTCACCAAGCACAGCCTCCTAGAACTTCATTTTTCCCCTCTGAAGGTGGGTTTTTCACCTAGATCTCCTTATGTGGGTCATAATGTCTGAAGAAGACATCCTGTATGGTTTATGTATTGCTTTGGTCATCATATTGGAGGAGATGGTTTTTTACTATTCTAAAACCTCATCTTCAATCTGTTAAAGTTTCCATACTTCCAGCTGTGGAAGACCAGAGATTTTCTGGTACTGGCTAAGAGTTGGATGTGTTTTCATTCTCACTATAAGCACTTGCTTGCTTGAGGGTATTGATCCTACACAATTCGGTTGATGACATTTGCTAAATTCCTTTGAGTGCTCAGCAGTAAGAACAGCTCACTCAGAACCAAGAGTAGCCTGGGAGTTTTGTTGGGTGCCTTTTGATGATTAAATGGCTTTCAGTGGAAAATTATCCCTTTTATCAAAGTGTCCTCACCAAATATAAGGCAAAAACTTTCTGGAATATATTTCAGGGCAGCCTAGAACAGATTGCTCTTCCCCTTATCTAATTTTCTCTTGAAAATTGTCTCAGATTTTCATTTTCCCTCGACTTCACCTTCCCTGCATTTAAACTGTATGAGCTAAGTCTCTTTACACTTCCTCCCCGTTTCATGCCTTGCAGGCCTTTTGCCACCTGTGCTATGGATGCTGCTTTGTTTCAAGCTATTTTAAAACTTTTCTACTTTATTTTCTTTGAGCAAAACACTGGCATGGCAGACATCATTAGCAAGATTAGATCAAAACTATCCTTTCATAAGCCGGACATTGCAGACAGAAGCACTCAGCTCCCTACATTCTTCAAAACAGGTACCACTTCAACATCAGAAGAGGAAGTTACATGAGGTGTTTTCCTTCTCCAACATGTTGTTTTTTCAAATACATGGCCCTGGCAGGCATGCTAAACAACATGCACAGGGCAGTGTTGATTAGCACGTGATTAGTTTCACAAGCAGAGCCTGGGACTGTGGGTATGCTGTGAGTAAGCCTGGAGATGCCCATGATAGCTGTGAGGAGAATGAAGATGGACCCTGCTCAAACATCAGCTCTCAGCAGCTTCATTGGAACAGTTCAGGTGTACAGCTGGCTGTAAATGGAGCCTGTACTCAATAGGACACACTGTGGCAGCCTGATTAAAATCTGTGCTGGTCTGGAGCAGCCCCACTGAATTTAATGTACATGAAATCATGGAATCATTTAGATTAAAAAGGACATTTAAGATCATTGAGTCCAAATATTGACCCAGCACTGCCAATTCAAACACTAAACCATGTCCCCAAGGACCACATCTATACAGTTTTTAAACATCTTGAGGGTTGGTGGTTCCACTATTTTCATGGAGAGCTTGTTCCAGTATTTGATGACTTTTTGGTGACAATATTTTCCCTAATATCCAATCCAAACCTCCCCTGGTGCAACTTGATGGTGTTTCCTCTTGTCCTATTGATTGTTATTTGGCATAAGAGCCAACCTCCACCTGGTTACAACCTCCTTTCAGGTAGTTTGAGAGAGCAAGAAAATCCATCCTGAGCCTGTTTTCCTCCAAAATAAACACCCCCACCTCCCTCAGTTGCTCCTCATCAGTCTTGTGCTCCAGGCCCTTCCCCAGCTCTGTTGCCCTTCTCTGGTGCCAGCTGAGATTGTTTGATTGAAGGAGCTCTGTCCCAGTCCCACTGTCTTCTCTCTCCTCATCCTCCCCTTGCCTTGGCTCCTGTAGGGCTCTCCTAACCAGACTGGATGCACCACCCTCCCTTCTGCTTTGAAATTTTCTGTAACAGGGAAGAGCAGAATGCTGCAGTAAATAGAGCTCAGCAGAGAACATTAGGCCAGGGAATAAGGCTGTATCAAAGAAGGAGAATGGACCTGAGAAAACACAAGTCCATTTGTTCTCCCCCAGCCCCAATCCCCCTCTCAAAAGCAGCTCACAGACCAAGGAGGTTAACACAGAGGAAAAACCACAAAACAGAAAGTAACACTCCAAGGAAGTAATAGTTTTTGCTTTTCCATGGTAGCAACTCAAGACTGCAATATTTCAGGGATATTTACAAGTGAAAATGGTGGTGTTATTTCAGGTTCAGCCAAAGCTGGCAACTTTATTTTTATGGTCTTTTGCACTAATTCTGTGGCAATTCACATTCCTGAGAGGCAATGACAAGCCCTGCTCTGTTATGAGGTGGTTACAGCACATCAGCTGTCATGACAGGGGAAATGTATGCTGAGAAGCAGCAGCCTTCTTCTTACCAATCATTTAAGAAAAAAACAAAACAAAATAAGGTGATAATTAGGCCTCTTTAGGAGGTCTGGGTGAACATCAGGTATCTTTTACACAGACTGCTAGGAAGTTTTTATTAGGAACAGATTTAGTTCATGACTAATCTGAACCATATTTAAACCAGAATTTACAGAAATTTATATCCTTGAATCTCAACTGTAAAAATTAACAACTCACTTGAAAGTCCAGAGTCATACTGCTAGATTTCAGATACTTACCTGAAGCCACTGCACGTGTCTGTTTGATAAATGTTTCTTCTACAGAGAGACAGAACCTTCTGTGGAGTAAATTATCTCATCCTGAGGTTTGGAGGAGCCTGGCTCTCCCCACTGGCTGCACAGGCTCCTTAGAGAGAGAATAAATCCATGTTTTCCCACTTTTTGGATAGAGTCTGGACCTCAGTATTACTCTGAGTAATACTTTTTCAGAGTTCACATATTATTCCCAGATACAAAGGCATTGCCTGTGAACTGGAAGTATTCAAAGAAGGTAAAGTTTGTTCATTTCAAGCCTTCATATAAAAGTTACTCAGATATCCAGTCGGATTCTTAAAATCACATATTTTCCAATGCAAATGGAGTCACTAGAGAAACTTATAAATGGAAAAAGAAAATGTAATGAGACTGGCAACCTTTGAAACAAAACATTTAGCTTTATCTATTTGGTTGGTGGTAGGAGCAGGTGGGTTGGATAAGTTGTGATTATCAAGCCCTGTGTGATTACAACTCTACCAGTGTTTGAATGGGATGTGATAGCACCACTGAGGAGCAGCAAAGCTGGATCCCTGTTCTGGCAGCATCCTGCTCATCCTGGCAGAGCAAGAGGTGGATGTCATCACCTGCAGGAAAGCTGGGAGCAGCACTGTGCTTCAGTTG
Organism: Calcarius lapponicus; assembly: GCA_039654755.1. Classification (NCBI taxonomy): domain Eukaryota; kingdom Metazoa; phylum Chordata; class Aves; order Passeriformes; family Fringillidae; genus Calcarius; species Calcarius lapponicus. The sequence goes on along the minus strand of CM077464.1, from coordinate 157,605,456 downwards.
GTGCCTTAGTGTTAAATCTGGAGGCAGGACCACAGAAACTGTTTTGGTTTTGAGATGTTAATGAGACAGTTAAATGGGATGGGACATAAATTATCAGTCTGCTTAAAAGATCTTGTTTCTGGTGTGTAGAGGAAGATTAAATGATCAAAGGGAGCTCAATGAGAGCAATGTGCCCAGATTAGCTGCAGCAGGGTGTAAGTGCAAAATGAAACTTGTGGTAGCCAAAGAGCAGAAATGAGAAGAACAGAGGGACGTTTTTACTTGTGTGCACAGCCAAGGCACTGAAAATACTGTTTGAGAGAGTTTTGTTAAAGAAAAAAAAAAAAAAACACCAAAACAAAAAAACACACATATAGAAAGAAGAATTTCCCCTCCTGGCAAAAATTAAAAGGTAACAATCCTAAGTAACAACAGCTGAATGCAGTTCTGCGTGAGAGGCAGGATGGAGAGAACAAGCTGATCAATGTTAGATCACAAGTTTAGCTGGGATCATTATGAAAAATGAATGATAATCAGCCTTGTGGGATAAAACCTCAGTAAAGCACACTTGCTAACACCATATCCAGCTTTTCTGGTGCACAGCTGAGAAGCTGCTTTCATTCCCACTTTCCCAGGACAGTCACATGGAATAACTAGCCAGTAAATACCACATCAAATGGGCAGTAGCATTAGTTACTCTTCATGGTAGAACAGTATTTTCACACTCCTCAGATATAAGGCAACTAGTGCAGAGAACTATTTCTGTTAACAGAATATGGCTGCTTGAAATACGCCACAAAGGCAGAAAGCCCAGCTCTGGAAAACTAATGATGAACAGAGACAAGGGAACAGAAGGACTTTGGTAAGTAAACCTTGCTACCTGCTTGCTTTGGTGTGCCTGCTCAGTAAATCTTTCCTCAGCTGCCTTACTCTGGAAGAACCAAGGCTGCAGATGCTGAGTTTCAGGAGGTAAATTCCTAAAGCACACCTCTTGTCTTGAATGTGCTTAGAAGTGTCCCAGTTTTGTAAATCCTGATTTACTTAAATGTTTAACCAAATCAACAATCTCTCAGGATGATCATCTCCCTGTATCTCTCGGTCAGGTAGAAAGGGCTGGAGTATCCCTTAAGGATCTGTCCTGGAGCAAGACGCATAAAGATGTTATAGCATCTTTTCATCCAACACATCAGTAGTTATAGGTTTGAGAGATTTGACTCCTTCTTCTGCCTAAAGGGAACATAGAATCAGAACTCCAAAACTGAGGCAAAGAGCTTAAGCACCTGGTATTGTTCACAAAAGCACTGCAGAGTAGCTTCCCTTCTGCAGTTGATTGAAGCAGTTTCACTTTTATTTAAATGGTGATAAATTCTGGAGTTAAAAGAGAATGAATGTGATCATTTTCCTTAATGGTAAATCTCCCCTTGGGACAAAGAAGGAAGAACGTTTCCATTTTTTGTTTCACTGAGCACCTAAGGGAGAAAATATAAATTAAGGATGTGTTGAGGGAAGGTGGAGGGAGTTCTGTGTAGTCACTGGGTTCACATAATGTTTTTTAGACTCTCCAAAATTCCAACTTCAGTGTGAGGTGCACACCACTTCCAAAGCTGCTCTCAGTATTTCAGGGAACAAAATCCCTTTGGGCAGATTGAGGAGAGGAAATGTGGGTTAAGATCAACAGAAGCAGGGCAAGGGAACTAATCTTCAGAGTCTGCCATGTGATTGTGAATAGTTTATTCATTGAATTTTTGAATGAAAGACATCACTGTGGCTGCTCCAGCTGCCCTTTGTAAGAAGCCTGGATACAGAAAATAGTTTGAAGTGCTTAAGCTTCCCTTGTGTTTTCTCCTGGAAAACCTCTTTGGTAACACTGGAAAAGGAATTGTTAACTTTTGTGTCTTCCCTGGGTTAGATATCATTTAGATCTTCAGCTAGTCACCCCTCAAAGCAAAAACTGTACACAGGACACAAAGGATGCAGTGACTTAACTGCCTGGAGCCAGTCCTCTTATTTCTGGGGCATCATGGATAAAATAGGAGCAAAAGAAGGAATTTGCAGCTTGTGACTTTGAGGGCTGTCATCCTGAAATCCTGTTGACTCACAGTACAGCATATTCAAGCACAGAGCATGTTGCTGGGAATTATATTTATGTCCAACAAAACCCTGGAATGTGCAGGTAGCTGGAAGGAAACACCTGGTCTGTTCAGCCCAACTAGGAAAGGTGAAATCAGTGTTGATTTTAGATGAGCCTGCAGAAGGTTTCTAGCATGGATGCAGTAGCAGTTTGTGTGTAAATACACATGGCTGCACCTGCAGTACAGAGGTAACAGTACTTCTAGTCCTCATGTGCAAAACAAAGGGATCAGAGATGGTTTTGGCACGGTGAGCTCCTGCAGGAGGAAGGAATTGGGTGTTGGAAAATACAGCTGGATGAGGGTAGCAACAGCTTCTGGTTAATCATGTGTCGGGCACGCCTCAGCCATCAAAATGGATTCTGTGTAACTCGTGGTGGGTGATTCAACTGCAGGTGACAATTTTAAAGAGAAAAAACTGACAAGGTAAACAAGAGAAAGCCATGTGTGGTCCCAGAGTCATTCTGGAGCAATTCCTACTGTTGCAGTGTAACCTGCTGCATTCCCCCACGCTGCAATGTCAGTGACAAATATGCTTTTAGCTGTCGCTTACTTGCTTCTGCTGTAGGCTCAAATCCACAAGATATGCAGGAGAGAAAATGACAAAACTAATTAACTAGACCTACTAAAAAGCATTCCACTTGAAAAAAAAGTTTGATCTTTATAATGTTTAATAGCAGCTAGAAAATGAATCTACTTAAAGTTCAAGAACTAAAGTTAGCTGTGTTCAAGTTTGTGCCATTTCACTGAGGTTTCTAATTTCTGTAGCAACAAAGTTGCATGAATTTTTTTTTTTCTTTTCTTTTTTTTTTTTTTTTGTCCTAGAAGGAAATGAGTTTCAGCTCTACCTTTGGGCACACCATTGATTTCTCACCATAGTGGTGTGCCTATCACCCTGTGCTAATTGGCACCCCAAGGAGTCAAATTAAAGAGGGAGGAGGTTTGTTCTGTCTTGCCTGGGAGCAGCGTCCCCAGAATCAGAGCAGCAGGATCAAGGCAGGCTGTGTACAATGCCAGTTCTATAGTCTGTTTTGAAGAACTACAAGGTGGATCCTCAGGGATTCAGTATATTAATTTGCCCTGCCCTAAATTGACTCCAATCTGTTTCAAGGTAGTATTGATCTGAATGTTAAAGTCATTAGCCTCAGCATTTAGCTGAGGATATGAAGATGTACAGTGAAGTTAACATCACCTGGTCAAAGATACATGTGAGACAGAAACCACTTCTGGAGTTCCCATGAATTGATCCAAAAAAGATAATATCTCTGCATTGAGTGCTTGGTTCCACACGTCACACTTGTTCTATATACAGTCATGTCTCCATGGTAAGCTGCTTTGAATTTTTTTCTTTTTTTTTTTTTAACCAAGTCAGTAGCAAGCTAATGGGAAACCAGGAAGGTGAGAAGTTTTGAAGAGAAGCTATTTTAAAGAGAAGCTAGAAATTCTCCCATCTGAGAGGCCAACAGGAAATAATTGGATATAGTTTATCTTCTATTCTGGGCTTTGAGCTGACAAATAGGCATATACAATTGTTCATGGAAATGTATTTTGAAGTAATAAATAGCAATGTGTCCTGAGCACCTGCAGTTCTTGGGTACTCTGGGCACAAGGACAGTATGGGTTGGGGCTCAGAAATTCCAATTAGACCAAGAGAAGCTGAGCCCCAGCCCCATTCATTTGAAACCATGGGGTAAGGCAGAAATGTTAGAATTAACAATTGAAAGATGTGAATAATCAGCTTTGTGAGCTGGGACTTGTCCAGAGCCTGTAATATTTGGAAATTCTCTTAAGCCCTACAGCATGAGATTTAGCATCCTTTCTTAATATTTTGACAGGGTGAATTATTTTAATTAAAAGTTTTAATCATCAATAAAAATAACTGTGGATGCTTCTGATATCTATGTAGATGTTCTGTCCCATTTAAAATTCTGCCAATTTTGCCCTCATCCCCATCCTATAGCAATTAATTACAGTTTAATCACATGGGTGAATTAAAAATGACACTCCTTTGATCTGCCTTTCATTCTTCACCTCTTAATTTCTTTGAACAACTATCTGGACACATGAGAAAGGAGGAATCTTCTCCAGAGCATTCATTATCCTATATTATTTTACCACATCCAGTCCCAGCCATCTGCTTTCTTAAGTACAAAATTGCAGCCTTTCAGGGGTTAGAATTCAGAGCAGTCTGCAATGTCCTTTGAAAAAAATGGAGCACTTGCATGGAAAATCTTTTTCCCATGAACAGCAACTGCTGTTACATTCAGCCATGAGCTACTGCACGTATTTGCATGCTACTTTCTTTTAATTTTCATGATTCTCAGTGCTCTGGGTCATTTGGTTGGAAGGGATGTAGGTGCTGACTGACAGCAGCACTGAGGCTGAGCTGGTCTCCAGTTTTAGGTGTTGGCTCTCATTGCCTCATCTTCCCACTGAAGGTTGCTATACTTTCTCAAGGAGCAGAAATGGTTATTTGTGTGTAGGGGTCTTCTCTGACACAGATTTCCACTCCATAGCAGTGCCCAAACCAAAATCAACCAAAAATCTTCAGCAGAGCAGATGATTTAATTGTTTCTTTCCTTCCTGGCCCTGGTCCCACATGTAAGGCCCATGACACAGGAATTACTTTTAAAGCAAGTGTTTAATCCATCACTTCATTCACACACACACACCTGGAAGTTCTCCAGGCTGGATGGAGCTCTGAACAGCCTGGTCTGTGAAAGGTGTCCCTGCCCCTGTCAGGGGAGCTGAACAAGGAGATCTTTGAGATCCCTTCAAACCCAAACCTTTCTGTGCTTCCGAGTCTGTGATTCAAGCTCTGTTACATAGGTGAAGGTGAAACTATGAGGGTGTATTCCCAATAAAAAGATGCTGTTCTGGGTTGGAGGATTGAGCTGTCACCAACTGGTTTGGCACTGTGAGTGGAGTTACTGTGGCCCTGCAGCTGTGGCGTACAGAGCACCAGTGATGTGCTTTCCTGTGGAAGCAGATATTGTGAGTCTGGGCTGTGCCTGCTGGAGGATGAAAAACATGAGAAAGAGACTGTACAGCTGCTTCCCTAAAAAGGGAGAGCTCTTCCCAGGTGTCAGGTTGGCTGGAGAGCCATGCTTCAGCCCTCAATTACGGGACTATGAAGAATAGGATGTGCAAATACACTGAGACAATTGGGAGTCTGAGACCTTGCTTAATGAAATTAGGCTGGAGATAACTGCCTATAAATATACTTGGAAGAAAAGAAAGGTAGCACCGCAGAGGGAACAGAGGTAGTTAAGCCAAGTAATAATGCACATTAGTAAATAAATGTTAGAAGTTAGAAGGATTCTTTTTTTTAACCAGTGAAAGTACACACAGGTAACCCTCTCTGAAATGATCCAGAAGAGCACAGTAAGGAAGAAATTAAATCCTGCAGGGGGAGAAAAATTGATAAATTTATCTTCTCTCTCCTTCTGTTTGTTAAAAAAAAATAAAAAGCACAGAAGCAGACTGGTTTATGTGGCTGAAACTTGAAAAGCTAGGACAGCGATAATGAGGAGGGGATAGGAACACTTGGAAATTGTTTCAGGAGTAAAAATAAAGAGCTAAAGGTTAAAAAAAAAAGAAAGAAACAAAAGTTTGAAATGCATTTCTTTGGAAATAGGACCTGCCCTCACAGCAGGGAGCAGAAAGGAAAAGCTGAGCACCTGAAATTGGAAAATGCAGGAGAAATACAACAAATGGCAAGTCCTGACACGGGGTGCTTGCATGGTTCTGTGCAGAGAGGGCAAGAGGAAAAGTCACATTGCCCGGGAGCAGAGCAGCTGATACCATCGGTGTTTGCACATCACCTCATTAACACCAGCAGGCTCTTGCCAGGTCTGGCTTGTTTCAGGGCTGGATGCAGCCCTGTCACCACGGTGCTATTTTTATCCCTAAACAGAAGATTTCTGAATTAAAAAAAAAAACTTCAGCTGGCAAAAGGTTCCTTTGATTTCTGGAAACACAGCAGCTCTCCCGATTCAGGTGCAACAAGCAGCCCTGATGCTTGTTTTATTCCCCAAAACTGCTGCATGTTGTTGAAAATGAAAAAAAAAATACAAAAGACACCAAAAGCCCACTGTATAGTTGGTTTTGGTTTTTTGTTTTTTTTTTTTTTTTTTTTGCTTTTTTGTTGGTTTTTTTTGTTTGTTTGTTTGTTTGTTTTTGGGTTTTTTGGGGTTTGTTTTTTTTTGTTTTTTTTTGCTTTTCTAGAGGAATTAATCATGTACAGCTCCAACTTTGGATCCTAGACTCAATTTCTCAAACATCAGGTCTGTCACATAAACAAAAAGCAGACTAGTTCTGTTCCACAAAAGAGAAAGAAGAAAAAGAAAACAACAAACACACCTGACTGCCGTTTTTCCAGATCTAACTCAGGCTGACAGTCACTGTAGTCTTTTATATGTTTTACCAGAATCTCATTATTGCAAAATGTAGTTACCTCAAAACAAAATTTTATTCAGCTGCTATCCCCATCTGATTTCAGAAGAAGAAACAAAACAAATCCAAGCTTCAAAATGATGCCCATGAATGAAATGCTTTGAGTGAGCCACCACCTGCAGCAGGACGAGCTCACCTAATGCTGCCAGGGATGCTGTGGGTGTGGATGAATATGCATGCACATGCTTGGGATCTTAGTCCTTCCCACCACTTAACATAATCTAGATTGTGGTGGAGCTTCTCCTATAAACACTCTGCCTCCTAAGGCAGGTATTTCTATTTTTAAGAGACGCCACCCAGAAGAGCAAGCTTGCTGAAACTGGTAAGTTATTTGAACTAGGAAAGGATGAAGATAGAGAAAAACAGATTTTGAAAGGAAAAAGTTATTTTGCATTTGAATAGGATAAAGGGATAAAGTAAGGCTTGGAAATAGATGTTGTAGATCAATATTGTTCTCTGTGCAAGGAGACATCTCAAATCTCCAAGCTGTCAGTCAGTCTTGACATTGGCTCATTATTGTGCTAAATTTTGGTTATTGTCTTCCTGTAATTGAAATGAGTTGAAGACTCCTCTTTGAGTGAGGTGTCAAGATCAGCTGTCAAAAGTTGACAAAAAGGTGAAATACCATATAATCTGTAACTTCATTAATGTATTGTCTTCCTCATGATGTTCTCACTATCCTATTGTTTCAGTTGTCTACTTGAGACAAAGGTAACAGAGTAAGACATTTACTGATAAATAAGGGTTGTATGAAGCTTCCAAAATATTATTTCTTTTGTACTGCATGTGGAAATTGGTATATTAGTCTATGAGCTTTCCTTGAGGACCTTGGTATATTAGTATCCATAATGAGGCGTGATGTAATAAAGCCTTGTTGAAACAAATTATTCAAACAAAATGAAAAGAGTAATCTGTTTGTTTATTTGCTGATTCCCTGCTTGCCTTTCCAGCTCAGTGGCTTGTGTAAAGTTGCCCTGTAAGTTCTGGGTTTGTACACAGTTGTATTATGCTAATCATAGAAATGGAATTAGACTTTCTAATAGGAGACTGTTCGGATTTGTTTGGGTTTTTTTTTTCCTCCCCTCTTCCTGGGAAAATTATCTGTATGAGTGCTGCTCCTGGAGTAGCAGAAGTTATTCCAGAGAGTAGCTGGAAAAGGAGGATTGCTGTAGTGGTAGACTGTTGTGAAATGCTAAGGGAGGAATAGTGATGCAGCTTGTGGAAGTGTAGGCTGTTTGTCTTGGCTGTTCAGACTTTTTAAGGTGTTTTTGGTACGGCTCATTTGAATTTCCTGGAGTGATGCTGGGACAGCCATGGTGGAATCATTTCCAGAAGGAACAGAATTGTGGGCAGGTACTCAGATGGTTGCACAGGCTGGTTGTGCCACCAGTGCTCACAGAGGAACAGGATGTGGCCAGAGGGATGAGTGGGATCCAAAAGAGACCATTAAAATGTTTTTTATTGTGGAGGGCTGTCCCACAAGAGAAGGATGACCAACTCTGCTCCCAGGGAAAGCATCTGCTCACCTTCCCCTGCAGCAGAATGACTAAACTTTAAATCCTGTTTGACTCACCTGAAGTTCTGGCCTCTGTGGAGCTTTTGCATACCCTTTATCTGGCTTGGCTGGAGTTGGGAGGTTTTCTTATTCTGGGTGAGCTCCTTGCTGCTGTGAGCTCAGGTAACTTTTCCCACATTCCCTTCAATGTGCATAGCTCTTGTAGGACTTGGCACACACCCTTCTAATCAAAGGCAATGTCAGGGAGAACTTGCTGGAGTGTCTGTGGTGGTTTAAACACAGTGAAATGTGTGTGAAAGGAGATGCTTCAAAGCATGTTTGAACTGATGAATGTTTTGAATGCTTACTGATTTTACACTCCATAGAAACTGCCAGAGATGAAGGGGCATGGTAAGAGCTACTGAAGGAAGTTTGTGGGTGACTTCCTGGTGTTTGGGATATCCATTAGGGAGCTGGGATGCTCCAGCAGTTCTGATCTTGCCTTGCTCCTTTTAACTATCCTTTGGAGATCAGCCCTTCCCTGATAAGGTATTCTTTAGCCCTGCCATCTCTCCTGCTGATATTTATTTACAGATTCATTAAGTACTATTTTCCATACTTAGCTTGATTGGGGACTGCTCAGCTCTGATACAAGATTGTATTAAAGCTCATATAATCCCTGCCTGGCTTATTTGTTTGCAGGATAATTCTCCAGTCATGTTAACTTAATAAGACATCTTTTAATATTCTGCTCCCCCTGTTTTTCTGTGATCCTAATGGAAGGCTCTGCTGGGAAACTCAGCCAGCCTGTAGGAAAAGAGACTGCTTCAAGCCCCAAATTCCTGCACTTCTTTCAGACCCTCAGCCATTTCCCTGTAACATTGAAATTAGCAGAATGGACCCTGGCATTGGAAAGGTCCAGGAGCTTCCCAGGGATGGAATCAAAATTAAACACTTGGATAATTTTTTATTTCTTCTTTGTTTTTTTGTTTTGTTTTGTTTTTTAATTCAGGATATGCTCCAGATAAGATTTATGGGATGAAATCCTGGCATCTGAAGACTATTTGATGACTCTGATAGTGGCAGATATCACTATTTCTCAGGCCCCTTGCTTGGGTGTTGACTGTTCTGCTGTTGTTTGTTTTGTTATTCATGCAGAGCTGGATATGACACAAGACCTGTAGGAGCCCTGGTCTCCTCTGGAGTGCCAGCTGGAGGCCAGCAGGGAAGCCTGGTGCATCTTCAGTGGCATCAGACATCCTCTGTAGAAAGCTGCATCCTGCCATGGGCCAGAACACCTCTGATGTAAAAGCACTCCCTCTTTTGCCATAGAAGAATCTTGTATTAAAGCAAATTCTATGTAAATTTGATAGCTCATATTTTAGATTGCATGCGCTGTGAAGAACAGTGCTTCTGCTGTTCACTGCTGTGGGGACTGACAGCCAACACAGCTCTTCTGGAAAAACAAAAATGCATTAAGATGTGAGGTTTTAACACTCTGACCAGAGTAAAATCTGTTGTATTCCAGTACTAAAAGGGGCTTACAAAAAGGAGGGAGAATGATTTTTTACACAGGCAGAGAGTGATAGGACCAGGGAGGCTGGTTTTAAACTAGAAGAGGACAGATTTGGGTTATGTGTTAGGAGAAAGTTCTTTACTGTGAGGATAACAAGGCTCTGGCACAGGCTGTGCAGGGAAGCTGTGGATGCCCCATCCCTGGAAGTGTTCAAGGCCATGGTCCTTAAGATTCCTTTCAACCCAAACAATTCTATGATGATTCTATGTTATTCAACATTTCTGTGCATGCCTTTGCAATTTAAAATATCAAGCAGCCATGTAATCAGAAGACTGTGTAAAATTCCTTTCTTATCTGAAATTTCAGAAAAGAAAGAAAACACAACCCAAACACATGGAAAATAACATGAATGAGGTGGGGGAAGCAGCTGAAACCCTGTGGGGTTGGTTTGTTGGAAGGCTTTCCCAGGCACTATACTTTTAGATTATTTCTTGCATAAGCATCTTGTAATGCAAGGTTGGGCTGTGTTGTCATGGAGACTTTCAGGTTACCTCATCATTTTGCTAGGAAAGACAAATTTCAGAGTGGCTGTCATTGTACTAATTTTGTCATGAGACCTGACTTCCCACTGGTTTTATGCCTGCAGTCCTCGTCCATGTTTACAGTAAATCTTGTTTATGCCATTGCAGGCATAAGAGTGGCTGCATGTTCCTTTATGAAGCTGTCTTCATGTGAATTCACAATGCTCAGCACAGTAAATTAGTATGAGAAGGGATTTATGGCCAGGCTGAGAAAGGCCTGCAGAAAGACTTCAGTCTGAGGAGGGGAGAAATTTGCACTGCCATCATCAGAAACCTGGGTGGACTCTTTGCTGTGTCAGGTGGCACTGACTGCCCAGAGCCTGGGGAAGAATCATCCAGACACTGGATATGTGATGGCTAAGCTCATACCTGGATAGCATCATTATTCTCTCTGTGGTGATTCCAGGTTCAGCACTGTGACCAAAGGATCTCCAGCTGACCACTGGAAGTGATGAATTTGAATGCATTCTGTTGCAAAGTGGTTTGTGGTTTGTGTTGGGCTTTTTCTGCTCTCTGCCTACCTCTTCTTCAGATGGGATTTGCCCTGCAGTTAAGTGGCAAAATGGATTTTACTCCAGGTGTGTGCATGGCTGGCCTCAGGCAGCTGCCCACCTAAAAGGGTTTAAGAGAAAATCAGCATCTGACTGCCACAAGCAGCTTCCAACCATGATTTTTGCTCTGACTTGCCACTCCAATTTTCAACTCCCCTCACCTCAAGGTTGCTGTAACATCCACCCCAACCCCAATTTTTTTTAATTCATCAATCCTTCCTCATTTTATCCCTGTCTTTACCTGCTCCACCTTCAATCCCCCTCAAACCTTCAGGATTCTCTTGCTTCTTTCGCTGTTTTGCCTGTCATCTCCCTTCTGCAGGGGACCACAGAGGTTATCAGATGCTGCTGGTATCAGACAGTTATGAGGAATTTTCAGGGATGCCAGTCTCTATCTGTGCCCTTCCCCAGGAAGAATCTGTAGGTGGAGGTGACAAATAACATGAAGCCCTCACAAAGCTATTTCAGACAGACAATGTGGGAAGAAAATGGACCTCTGGTTGTCTGGGTTGCTGTGTCCTGTCTGCTGTCCCTCAGATTTATTTCACCTTTGTAGGATATAATGATTACGTGAAACCTATTTCAGGCTGATGTCCTGAAAGGACTGTTTGTCCCTATGACTGGGTTTTTTTCTCCTTTTTTTTTTTTTTTTTTGTCATTGTTGTTGTTGTTGTTGCTGTTTCTTTGTTTCTTTTTTTCCTGTTCTCTGCTAGAGGCAAATCAAAAGATGTTTCTGGACTGTTGTAAATGGTCAAATGATCAGTGCACATCCTCATTAAACTTTTCCAAGTCAATTCATCTCAGGACTGGTATAAGACACCCCTGCCCTCCCGTTTCATGGAGCAAGGGGTTACACTTTTTTTATTTACTTAATAAAAAATATCTTTGCTTTCCCCTTCTGTATGATGCTTTTTCCATGCTAAAAGATTGAGAGGGAACCACAAAAATCCAACTGACTGTAGAGAGATAAAAGGTTCTCCAATGGTCAAAGACTCTTCCCTTCCTTTTTTGCCATCTAGTCTTCTCTTTCAAGCATTTCCCCAGGTTTTTAATCCTCCTTTGGATTTTTCCAGCACCCCAAAACCACCATGATGTAAGAGGGAGACTGGGTTCTTTGTGGGTTGGTTGTGATTGCTGAGGTTGGAACACCCACATCTTCACTGTCCAGAGCAAAGTAGAAAAAAGGCAAATTCTGCCTGCTGAAGAGATGATAAATTTTGTGAGTCTCCCTGTGGTTCCTTCTTAGCTTCATCTCATGGTGCTGGATGCATTGGCAATACTGAGAGAAACATCCTTGAATCTCAACTGGAGAATCTCCCAGGAATTGACAAACTGCTGTGAAATCTTCTGGAATCTGCTGCTGGCGTTCCCATGTAGTTTTCCACAAGTCTGAAATGGCACCACATTCTAGAGGGGGTCATCTCCATGGGAAGGAGAGTCAGGTCTGAGCTGTCACACTGATTGCTTCTGTGGATCACCTTGGCTTCTCCCAGCTTGAGTCAGCAGATACCTGTCCATTTACATTCCCTGGGAATAGATCCCAGAGAACTCCATGTTCTGCTGAGCAGCCTCATCCCGTTCATCTTTACATCAGTGTTCAGCACCAGAGAAATACAGTGAGGTGGGGAGGGAAGTATTTGAGATCTGTCCTGACTTGCAGATGTGTTGTGCTCTGAGAGCTCCTACAGAGGATGGATCCCCACATTTCTTCTCAAGGGTAACAAAAGGGAAATCTAAGTACTATGTGTTCTCTCAGTAGTAGGATGCAAAAGCTTTTATTATGCCTTTATATTATTTTTTTTTTTTGTGATATGTGTGGGGATTTTCCAGCAGAAAGTGTTTCACTTGCTGCTTTGCTGTCACATGTTTAAGCTGGTCCCATAGCCTAAGAAATAGGTATACAGCGACAAGAGAAACCATAACAACTGGTAATGGTCTCACTGCAAGATCCTAGGCAGATTATTTGCAGCCCTTTTGACATGATACTGTTGGGAAAAGTATACTGATTTTAAATGCTTTGAGTTTCTAATGTGTTCAGTTCTTTGTCCCACTAAACTGCTTCTAGGTCTCAGGAATGATAGGCTGGGCTAAGGGCTTGATGGTTGTTTTAAGCAATCTTCTGCATTTAGCAACCTGCCATAAATCTTAGAAATGCCAGCATACATGTTGGTAAAATATGGACACAATGAAGCAGACTTCAGCTTTTAAGAAGTGACAGTAAAGGTAGCTCATGTCATTAAAGATGGCTCTTTACCTGACCCTTTTTTGGTCTTCTTCAAATGCAGCACATTAACCAAATTATTCCACTAATGCAAGGTGTTCTTCTGGAGTAGGCAGAGATATTTCGTAACTCCTAACACTGTTCCTCTGCAAGCAGAGATAAACCCCCCCTTCAAATGTATAAAATCCTGCAGTAATCTGTTTCTTTAAGAGATCTTTAAATCTCTTGTGTGTAGCTATTGACTAGAATGTCCCAATTGCTTTTGCCTGCAAAGAGCTTGGAAAGAATGGATTAAATGATTTTGTTAATTGCCCACCCTGCTTGGCTCAGATGGGTGCATATGTACCAGTTACATTTATTTGGCAGGTGTTCCTTTCCTCTCTCTCCTTTGGACTTGTTGTTCCCTGTTCTGTTACTCAATCAAGGCTTATAGGAGAAAAAGGAATAAATAAAAGAAATTAGTATGATGCTTGAGCACTCTGTACTAGCACAGCAGTGTGGAAGGTACAGAAGGAGCCCTGCACATCTGACCTCTCCTTCAGGTGCTGCTGTACTCAGTGCTAGATAGGAAAGCTGAGGTGGAGAAATTAGGGCCACAATGATTAAAGGATTGTTTCACACTCAGAGGTATCAAAATGCAGAATTTAGGTAACATTTAGGTCATCACTACCTATGCAAAACTCAGTCTGATGTATGCTGTATTTCAGAGCATGTCTACATGCAAGAGAAGTTCTGTTGCCACATTTTTAAAGACTGGGTGTCATAGTAGGTGACAGAGAAGTGGCTCAGCTCATATGAGCAAAGAAGTCTGGCCTGGGCTGGGATTCAGAGCTGTCTCTTGAGCAGTGAGCAGGAAACTGCTACCAAGCAGATTGCCAGCTCTACTTCATGTCATGGAATATGGCAAAACTAAAGATACCAGCCAGAGATGCTTAGAAACCCACTGTGAGCAGACACAAGTCTCATGGCTCTCTTAAGCCAGCTCTGCAAACCAGTGAGTTATCAGAAATCTCAAGCAGGAAAAAAAAAAAAAAAAAAAAAAAAAGAGAGAGAGAGAGGTTCAGGCAGGATTTGAGGAGTTAACTTCAGACACAAAGATTATGATGAATGGGATGTGTGGATGAGTTCTGATTTTAATAGCCAGTGGTCTGAGACTTCACTGTAGAGCATATGTAAGATCACAAGTGTTGACTTCTGTCCTTTCCTTCTTTGTGTATTCCAGGGATGAACATATATGTCGTAGACATCTTCTATGGAAAATCCTTTCCTTAGGATTTTTCCTCCTGAGAAGCTGAGAGGCCTCAGGAACAAAATGTAAACATTGATTATCTGCTGCTGTGGAATGCAACAGGTGGATCTGTGATTGGTCTCATGTGGTTGTTTCTAATTAATGGCCGCTCACAGTGAGCTGGCTCAGACAGAGAGTCCAAGACGAAGCCTTTGTTATCATTTCTTCCTATTCTATTCTTAGCTAGACTTCTGATGAAATCCTTTCTTGTATTCCTTTAGTCTAGTTTTAATGTAATATATATGATAAAATAATAAATCAAACCTTCTGAAACATGGAGTCAGATCCTCGTCTCTTCCCTCATCCAAAAACCCCTGTGAACGCCGGCACACATATATCTGTAATTTACTGTGACAGGTGCTGTGCTGCCATAGATTATGGCAGCCCAAGGAAAGTCTTAGAATTGCATGTAAAATACCACCTTCCAGCTCTGCCAGCTCGTGTGGGCGAGGGTTTGACCTTCTGTTTTGAGCTGCCATTCAGGATACCAGAACAGAACACTTGGGCACTGTGATCATCCACAGCCTCTTCTGAGATGGAGAATAATCTTATACCCTTCTGTCCTTCAGTGAATGGAGCCAAAGGCCAGACACTCTGGCTTCTGTCACCTGAAATCCTGGGAAGATTGCCATAACACACTCTGTTTCATCTTCCTTCCTAGCAGTCAGCTTTACTGCTGCCTGACATAGCACACAAGACACTTCAAAGTCAGACAGCTCTCAGGCAGTCACTGGAGAAGTGGCAATGACATTTCTGTGGTCCCGCTGATGCCCCTAACCTAATGATCAGGTTTTTGTGTGTCTGTGTAAGTAATTTTAAATACCTGATGCTATTATGAAACACCTACCTGCCAACCTCAATGGGACATCATAAGGCTTAATTAAATGCTTGCAGTGTATTCTGCCATGCTGAGAAGCAAGGAACTGCAGAAGGCAAAATATTATTACAATTAAAAAAGTCTTTCACAATCTGGAAAATGGGTAAAAAAAATGAAAAGAGTCTAGTACAATCACTTTCTGTTGCACTCTGCAAGCATGAACCGAAAGAGATTCTCCCCAAAGGCAGGTCCTTCATTGACTCAAGAAGCTATCTCACATTAAGCAAGTAAGTTGTGAGTGTTAGGCAGATACTGAGCCAGAAATGTGGAATAATTATGCTTTTTTTCTTCTTTTTTGCTTTTTTTTTTTTTTTTGCCTTTTTTTTTTGTGGTTTTGGGGTTTTTTTTTAGTTCAAATGCATACTTTGCTGTGCTCAAGATGGGAGTGATCCACTTAACCTCTCTCTCTAGCCAGGGTAGATAAATGAGTTCTTTCGCTACCCCTGGCTGATTTGGAGTCTTTTTTTAGAGCAATATGAGTTTCCACATAGTTGCAACTAGAAAAGTTTAGGTTTTCAGTTGTATTTGTGTATCTATGCTGTACATATCGATACATAGTCTGTGTCTGGAAACATGGATTCAGTCAGCCAACATGCTGTAGAAGGATTTTGTATAATGTATCTGAAGTGCCCTAGTATGTAAAAATATCTTCAAAAAAGGTGAAATCTGACTCATGCTGAGACCCTGAATTTATCCTTATCTCAGGCACTGAGTCTGAAAATGGCTTGCATAGAACTTTTCACCCAGGACATGAGGTGGACATCAGTATGCTGCTCAGATAGTGCTGGGGTTTTACTCTGTAGATGGATATCTTCAGTTGTTGTACATCATATCAGCAAACTGCTCAGCTTGCTAAGGATGAGACCCATGGATTCTGCTTGTTCATTCACTCTCCATGCTGTGACTTGTTTTGCATTTGATATCCTTCTCTGGGTAAAACAACTGGCACTTATGTGTCACTAAGTGGTAGCCATAAAGAAAATCAGCTGTGCTTGCCTCTGCTGTCACCAGAGGGGAGCAATCCTGAAGGCAAAAGAAGATAGTGTGAATCATAAGTGGAAAATAAAATTCCCATCTCCTTCTGCACAGTCTCCACGCATCATTTGTACTCCAGCACAATCACAGCCAGTGGGAAAACTCTAGATATTATTACCACTCTTGTTTTTATTAGCAACAATCTGGAATTAGAGCTGTAGGTAGTGTTCTCTGTCACAGTGCTACCTGAGGACAGATACAGACATCATGATGGGACACTGGGGCAGATAAAGCGAGGATCATTTGAGACAAATCTCATGTTGTCTTGCTGGGACAGGAAAGCTTGTTTTGATCTTTAATATCTTTCAGTTTCAGAAGCCAACAGGTTCATGTTGCTCAGAAGGCATAAAATGAAACTTTTTCCTGTCCAAGGGGGAGCTGTGTAGTGTAAATTTTTTTGAAAGTTACTATGGAGCTAGCAGATGGCAGTGGAGAAGGAGAAAGTGGGGCTGAAAGACTGGAGTTGTTACGAGCAGCAGTGGGAAGAGATAATGGCTAAAATGGAGGGGTCAGTTAGGGGGAAATAGACTTGGACTAGTTGGTAGAGTCAGAAAAACATTAAGATCTGATGTGTGATCAGTGATGTTGAGCTCCTGTTCATCCAGCACAACCTTCCTGAAGGAGACTTGATTTTAATGGGGAAGCTTCCTGATGTTTACTGAAAACTGAGCTTATTAAATTAGTTCTGATTGGATTTTATTAGAACTTCAAAGCAAAACATCTGCCACTGTTGGCTCTACCAGTACTGAAGAGTTTTATAGGACAATAAAAGCTACAGCTATAGGACAATAAAGCTATATAAGCAATTAATATATGCACTAATGCAGAAGCTGTAAATATTTTCAGTCCAGTCAAAGTATCTTAAATAGCACTTACAGCATTGCTCTTGGTGTTACTCCAAGAAGACAATCATAATTCATTTGAATAGGAGTTAAAAGCATCCATGCTTCTAGAAGCATTTGGGATTATGATGATTTGTTCTTCTACCCTGCCCTTATTTTTTTGCTTTTTTCACTGTATGTATAGTCTAATCCAGAGTACCCAACAATAAAGAGATATGACAGGAAAAAGGTGGGCTGGGGTGTCTTGATAGCTCAGCTCTCTCCTTCCTGCTGCTTCTCACATCTTCATTTCTCCAGGGAGGAGTGGGACTGGGGCTGGGAGTGATTTGCTGTGGGAGTTGTGTCATGTCCTCACTCAGCCCTCACCTCAAACACCCAGCCCAGACCAGGTGAGCCTCAGGTACCTGCAGTTCTGAGCTTGCTGTTCCTCTGTCCTCATCTCCACTGACTGCCAGGATCACCTACTCCTTTTGGAGGTGAGAAGAAAACAAAGTGTGGAGAGAGTTGGCGTTCTGGGGAGAGGATGTAGATCAGGAGATGAACCTGCTGAGGCAGAGATGGTGGGAGGAATTGGAATGGGTGGACCTCAAAGTCATGGGGATAATGGATGTCAGAGAGGTTTGCTCTAAAAAACTGGGAACCACTTGAGTTTCTTTTTCCCACCTGAGATGTAGAAAAATTTCAGTGGTGTACTCCACGATATTTTACCAAGCACAGATACATCTTTTTGTGAGAAATGCATAAATAGACTTATTTTTCTTCTGGTCTGAGTGTTTTTAGAAAGCAATCTTTTTTTGACAGATGTAATAAACCAAATTTTTAAGCCCTTTGAGTCCTTCACTTCAAGCATTTATTTCTAAACCTCTTTCCTCTTTATATTTGTGTTCAATTCAGTCTGTTCACACACTAACTGAAGTATATTTTGTAAAGTGATGGATCTTCTAAAACTGCATTCCATGGTGTGTTGTGCATCCTGAATTTGGAACTGAACTGAAACTTAAACCATTTCAAGAAAAACGTGAGAGTTGTTCTTGAGAGTTCAATTAGTAACACAGATCAGTTAGCAGAGATGAAGGTAGACACATTGAAAAGGGACAGAAATCAATGAATGCAGAGATACCTGTGTTTGGAGGGGGGGATTTCTTTTAGAAGGAGCTGTAATCAAGTACTGTAATTTCAGAGTTGTCAATCTAAAGTGTTAAAAATTATCAGAAACAAATTATCCTGGGTTCTTTTTCTATATATTCTTTTAGGGATTATATTTGAAAGATTTTTCTCTAGGAAGTATTAAACATGCTATATGCGAACAGAATTTTAACTTCAGATCTCCATTTCTACAATGGGATATTTTAGGAAAAATGGCAAATACTGTCAGATTCTGAAAGAATATAGCTAATGTGTGACAGCAGTACTGCAGTTTGTTTGAATTTCAAGAAAATAATTGCTAACTGAAGCTAAACTATATGTTTCATTAGTGCCAGCTGTTAATGATGCAGAGGAATAGAGTATATGGATGTACAGCCACATGCCCTGGAGAGCAGCTCAGTCACAGTAATGACCAAAACACGTGCTGTGCCTGTGGTGAGCTCAACCTGCATTTAAATGGCAATAATTGCTACAGATTTATCATGGCAGAAAAGCAAGTCAAAAGCAAGTTCAACCAAGAAAGCTTGGTTGAACCTGTGACTATGTGAACAAGTATGTGAATGAGGAAAACAGTCTTCTACACAAAGTTCGTCACTGTGATAAAGGCACCAGTTCAGAACGTAATAAAAATTTAAATTAAAAAAAAAAGCCATGTAGACAACAGTGCTTTTTTGATAGCTACACCTTAATGTGAGTTTGATATGGCTGTCTAATCTGTTCCAGACATCCTTTTATATTAAATGTCTCAGTAATGGAAGGTCATTTCCACATTTCCATTACTCTATGAAGATCTAGTACATAGTCAATATGAAGTAAAAGCAAACCAATCATTAATGACTACGTTAATGAAAAAAAATAGCTAGAAAGAGAGAGATTGCATTTTTCCATTTATTTTGTGTATTTAAATTCCAGTGTACTGTGTGGACCATCCTTCAGAGTCCTCTAGAAAAAAAAAGAATAAGAAAAAAAAATTCTTGAGAGACCTGAATATGACTTGGGAGATTTATTCTCAGTCATTCTTAACTCAAACCCAGTCTCATTTCTTGAGTGAAGAAGAGGTTTTATTGTCTTATATCTGCAGGAAGAAGAGTGTGGACATATCAGAAAGAACCCCTTGGTACCCTTGTCTTTGTTAAAAAGTTTTTTGGGAAGAAGTCATTATTAGAACCACAGCATTCCCCTAAACAGTATTATTTTTCAAAGCTCAAAGACTAAGGAAAATGCTGACTTACTAGCTTTTTCAGAGCTAATCTGTCTCAGGAAGTTGTCTGGAATGTCTTTTCCCCATGGAGTTTCTTCAGAACAGTTTTTTTGTATTAGTTAACATATGTCTGCTCAGGACTGAACTTGGAGAAGCATCAAAAGGTCACTTGGAGCAGGAAGAGCATCAGTGGAGGAGACTGGGAGACATCTGCTTGCTGTCCATGCTGGCTTTCACCTTGAAATAACTTTCCTGTACAGCCCAAGATCTGACCATGGTCAAAATTAGGTTGTCTGGGAGAAATTTGCTTTTACCATTGCAGGCAGAAGGAGGATGCAGTTTTCCATGTGTTTTCACAGAATCGTAGAATGGTTTGGGTTGGAAGGGACCTTAAAGATCCCCTGTCACGGACAGGGGCACTTCCACCAGACCAGGCTGCTCAAAGCCCTGTACAACTTGGCCTTGGACACTACCAGGGAGTGTTCACCACGTCTCTGGACAACAACCTGCAATTTGATTCATTGCATTATGTGCTAAAGGTAGCAAGAACCACATTGGTTTCTGTATTTATCAGAACTAAAAATGGCTTTCTGCCTTTTTGGGGCCTATTTGAAGTCATTCAGCTCTCATTAACCCACTTAATAAAATAACAGTGGGTTTAACCTCACCCTCAGACTAATAGCTTGCATGTGATATACTCTTTCACTCTGAAGAAGCATCTTTGTAGGGGGAAATCTTTTGAAAGAACTCATATTTCTTGCACAATTTTTTCAATGTGTTATTCTGGCAGGAGTTCTTGTACTACTGTATCTCAAAGATCATGAGAAAGTTAGTTCTGGCTGTATCATGCTCAGTGCCTTGCCACAGGCAATAATCCTGTGATAGCCTGAAATTCATAAATCTTTCAGGCACCAGCCTAACATATCCAAGTATCATGGGAGTTCTGAGTCTGTGTGTGGGATAAAGAGCAGATCTGGCATGGGATTGTGTCATTATAGGTTTGTGTTGCAAGAACTCACCCTAATAATCTACAGGTATCTTAGCACAAGGCTGTGTGAAAAGCAAAAACAGTTCTTGAAACTTTATTAAAGAAAAAAGGAAAAAATCCCCTCTTTTCACAAACGTACAGAATACATTAGTCACCTTGATGTAAAGCCTACTAATGTTTTATATTGTGATTGTAAAATCACCTCCTTCCTTGAACCAAAGCTAAAATCCTTCTCACAAGTGAGAAGGCATAAGCTTTAACAATATGAGAAAAATTCATTTTGTATTGCCATCTGCTTCTGGGATGTGAAGAGGAAGGGGGTTGGTGCTGTATGGACTCTGCCTTTGTGGTTTAGTTAATCCTGCTGTGATAAAGTCCCACATCTGAAGTAGTGATTGTCAGCAGTTCCTCTGCAATAATACACATTGAAAAGCAGGTGAACAAAAGAAACACAAAGCCAGAAGGAAAATGAAAATGCAGAAATTTCAGTTGTAATATCGCTTGTCAGGTTCATGAGAAAATGAAACCTTCTCTGTTCTCATGCTCACTGCTGATTTTCTACCTTTTGGAGACTTTCATAGGAAACATGGTCCAGTATTGTGTGGAAAAATGGGAATTTGCCTCATTTCTGTGTCATGGGCTTCTGTCCTGACCCCTGGCTTGTCACTTAGGTCCTCTTGATGAGGAAAATGGTTAATTACCTTTAACCAGAATGAGATGTCAACAGCAGATTTGTGTCACAGGTTTCTTTATCCAGCAAATAACAAGCCTGAATATCCATGTTTAACCAGGATGCGATGAGATCCAATTGCCCAGCTGCTGCCAGGGGAAGAGATACAGCACAAGTTCCTGTTATGTGCACTTAAACACATCTCTGTACATGATATATCTGGATCTCTCTCTTACACACACATATAGATACATTTATATGCCCATAAAAAAGTGTATTTTCTTCTTCCATGAAATCTGATTTCTGAGACTGTAATCCTTTGTTCTGACTGTTGTGAGAGATGCTTGGCACTGAGATTTGAAAAGTCAGAAGCTTCATTCTTCTCAAGGAAAGCAGATGGCATTTTGGTCAAAGACAGGGCAAGACCTTGTGACAATAAAGGTGAATTTTTATGCCATTACTTGAAGGTGCTGATCTTTAGTCTTCCTGAAAACTGCCACACAAACTGAGAAGAAAAGATCATGAACATTTCTTTTAGAAAGCTCTTTGTATGAAATGCCAGGCTTGGCTGGCCCAGATGCAATCTTAAACAGGGTCAGTACCATAGCTCTTAGAAAATATTTGACCTAGTTCAATGACAGTTTAAAGAATTCAGAGGTAGGAACACATTAAAGAAAAAGGGTTTTCCCTGCTGCACTGAGAGAAAGGGTCTAACGTCATGGAGCAGCTAAGAATAGATGATTGCATTGTTCCTGCTGGTCTTATCTTGGAAACCACATATGCCTGCAGTGGGAGATCTGTGACCTTTGCTAAACTTTGTAACTCTCTCTTAAATGTAGCCTGAGACCAGCTACTACTCTGTCATATTTGTTAATATTGCACTCAATTCCCATCAAAAAAACTAAGTCTGTGTCAATGAAA
Organism: Calcarius lapponicus; assembly: GCA_039654755.1. Classification (NCBI taxonomy): domain Eukaryota; kingdom Metazoa; phylum Chordata; class Aves; order Passeriformes; family Fringillidae; genus Calcarius; species Calcarius lapponicus. Next base: position 157,583,561 of record CM077464.1, on the reverse strand, counting down.
AACACATTTTTAACAGATGACAGCATCCTCGTGTTAACTCTTGTAAAGGCTAAGAATGCAGTCTTTGATAATCCAAAGACACTAAACTTTAAAAGTAAATGTGAATGTTTGGATGAGTGTTGATTCGAACTGTCTGCCAGGTTTGTGTGCCCAGCACTGAAAATGTGCATGCCAACAAATCTAGGCTGGAAGATGGTACCCGAAGCAGGAGGCACTTTTGCCAAAACTGGCAAACATCTGAGCTTTTTGGGAGTGCTGTGCCTCCTCTGGGAAGAGAGGGAGATGGGAAGTATCCCAAAGTGCTGCTTGTCCTCATGGATTTGAGTCCCATGGCAGAAAACCTTCAGTGCCTTGTGGTTCCCAGTGGTCATGGTGACTGTGGCATAAAGCCTGAAGCGTCTCTAACTGGAGCTCAGGCCCAGCTGGGCACTCTGTGCCTGGAAAAGGAGATTCCATATGACTGGCTCTTTTAAATTATATAGTGTGGTTCCTGGATAACAGGAAACATGAAATGAAATAAAAATGAAATAGCAGTACATATTGTTAAATTGACACTAGAGTTGACTTGGTAGAATTCATAGCTGAAGGCTGTGATTTAAACATCTTCTTACTGTGCTTTCTCTGCTCAAGAGACTGTTTCTACTTTAACAAAAAAAGAAAAAAAAAATACAAACAAACAAACAAGAAAACCAAACCTGAACGGTATTATTTGTTTCTTTCACTGGAAGCACCTTTCTTAATTTATTTTAACCAGTTGGTGCCAGCTATTATCCCTCTATAAGGATTGTGAAAAGCAATAAATATCTGCCATGCAGACAGCCAACTCAGCCATGGCTGCTGATTTATTTTAAACAAGTGCTTTGATTTTTTCCTTCAAGATTTACTCTGTAGTAGGAGGTGACACTGTTGTCTTGTGCCATTAATGTTCTTCTCTTCCAGTGACACAGCCTGTTAATTAGAGAAAGGAGATAAATCCAGAGTCAGGTGGAAATCTATTGATCTTGATAAAAATCTATCTATTGATCTTGATTTCAAAAGATTATTTTCTTTGTTTCAGGCTTAAGCACCTTTATTTCAGTACGAAAAGAAAAAGGAGTGTGTTTTTTTATAATTTTTGATAGTCTAGTTTAAATACTGCTAATGTTACAGTAGTGTTTAAACCATCTGACCTCTCAATGCCTCTCAGTCCTGTTATTTTTTAGATTTTTTTTTCTGACTTAGAGATTTCTGCATGTTGCTTTACTTTCTTTCCGTTTTCATCACAGTGATTATTTTTCTAAAGCTGCCTGATTTTTTTTGCCTTTTTCCTCAGGTTTTTGAGCACTGCAGCAACAAATAATTTGATTTGACTCCAGTAGAAAACATTAAATTCTTCTGCAAGGTGCTTGAGGGTGTCTAGCTGTGTCAGAACCGAGGAATGTTATTTACTGCTCAGTGATCCTTTAGGCCAAGGGAAGATGTGTGCCTTTAAAGCTATACCTGAGCATGGGAGCTGTGATGGGAGGAGGAAATAGAGCAGCAGTGATCCAGAAATCATTGCTGCCCTGACTCATTCCTCCCTTTGGTTTGCCTCAGAGCCAGAATTAGCTGACCTCTTGGTCAGAGCACAGAAAAGGGTGATTGCAGGTGGGAGAAGGCACAGAGAGAAGGATTCTTGACCTGCTGTGAAGACTTAGTTGTGTGGATGATTTTCCTGGTGGACTGTGGCACATTTGACTCTGACAAGTTTAGTGGACACTGAAGGAGTGCACAGCAATTCTTTGTTGGCTCATGTACTCAGCAGACACCCGTTTAAGTTTCTGGCAGGCTGAGCATTAATATGCTCACCACAGTGCTCCTGTTGGCCAGGCACTCATCAATCAGGCGGGGAGGACTCGTCTCCTCTGCTCCCCGGAACAGCCTGGCCCCTGCTGCTGCCATCTTCTGATTGCCTGATTTTTTAATTAGGGTCTCATACCTTTTCGGTGTCATTACTTCTTCCCTCTTGAATGCTAGCACTGCTAGCTAATTAGCTACTACTTTTCTGTCTTTGTTTTCACCTTTCTGGTTGTTCATAGTTTTAATTCTTGGGTGTTCTCACCACGAGGATAGACATACTCACTACCACCTCCCAAGACATTTGTTAGGAGCACAGAACCAGGGTTATACAGCTGTTCTCTACCAGGCTGGGTCTTGGTTCACAAATAGCTGAGTCCTTCAGCCAAGGGCAATCAGAGCCATCAGGAAAAAAAAAGGAAAATTGGACACTTGTGGAAATTTGCAGGCAGTCCCGACGTGGGAAGAGACGAGAATCTGACTCCATGTTTCAGAAGGCTGATTTATTATTTTATGATATATATATTATATTAAAACTATACTAAAATAATAGAAGAAAGGATTTCATCAGAAGGCTAGCAAAGAAAGGAAAGGAATGATAATAAAATCTTGTGACTGACTGAGAGTCTGAGACAGTTGGACTGTGATTGGCCATTAATTAAAAACAACCAACACGGACCAATCAAAGATGCACCTGTTGCATTCCACAGCAGCAGATAATTATTGTTTTTCTTTTCCTCTGAGGCTTCTTAGCTTCTCCGGAGAAAAAATCCTAGCAAAAGGATTTTTCAGAAAATATCATGGCTACAGACACTTATAAATTAAAATAGGTAAGTTTCTGAAAATTCTTCTACTAGCCCTCCAGGCTGCAGCAGATTTTGGATAACTGAAAGAGAGTAAGTTTAGAGTACATAGTACTCTGAGTGGAGAGGCACTCAAACAGGTTGCTCAGAAAAACTGCAGATTCCCCATCCCTGGAAGTGTTCAAGGCCAAGGTGGAGGGGCTCTGAGCAACCTGGCCTAGTGGAAAGTGTCCCTACCCATGGCAGGAGTTTGGAACTGGATGCTCTTTAAAGTCCCTTTTAACCCAAGCCATACTAAGATTCAATGATTCTATAATTCTACAATTCTTTGCATTACAGTATTTAAGAATAGGTTATGGACAAATTTATAACCTGCTACTGTTGGAGGTGGAGAAGAGAATATCTGGTCACTGAACTCTTATTTATTTTAACCTTTTGTGTGTGTACACTCTTTATGGCCCATTCTTGCCGCAATCAATTTGCTGATTTGCTAATAGACTGTTTTCTGTATACCCTGTTATCCCTTTGAGCTGTTTCTGTTCACTCAGAACACTTTAAAATTGGATCTTACAGACTTGAGGACTGATTTCCAGTTGAAAAGGTAATGTTCAACTTGCTCCTTTCTCCTATACCATCTGTCTTCTTGACAACAATCTAAAATGCTCTTTACACTTGGAGTAAATACTATGGATCTGATAGCTGTGTGCATAAATCCCTGCTGCTTTGCTGACTTGGATTTATTGTATTGATTGCTTAAGACGACATCTTTGAGATTATACTGTAAAAAACAAACAGAACTTGTCTCCAGCTGAAGGGTGATCTCTGAATTCTGTGCCTCCCTCCTCTTCCTCTCTGTTTTTGGTTCAACATTTACTAGGTGGGAATGGGCTCACAGTGTAATGTGTTAAACAGTCGTGCAGATATGATGCCTGGCAAAACAGCAGGTCCAATTGCACCCTTATCTTATTTTTCCTTTCCTTTTTTTTTTTATTTACCTTAATTCTGATCCCTGGACCCTGATGTGAACAGTGCCTGATTCTTGGCTGTTCCCATGGCTAGTTTAGTCTAGAAAGCTATGCCCAGTGTAGCATGAATTAAAGAGGAACAGGGTCCACACAATCATAAAATGGTTTGGATTGGAAGGGACTTCAAAAATTGTGTAATTCCAACTCCCCTGCTATGAGCAGAGACAATTTCCATACCCATGGTATGGAGATTGGAATTAGGGTTGCTACAGTGCTGTCAGAGTGGGACTCTTGGCTTGCAGAGAGCAGCCTGTATCAGCTCCAAAGCAGGAACTCCAATGCCAAGGAACACCATTTTCACAGTGGGAAACAGATGTTTCAATACCTGTAATCCTATTTCTGCATGTCAGAATTGGATACCAAATTTTGTGGCTTTAAACGAGTCTGGTGAGTTGGCAGAAGCTTTAGAGCTACCATGCTGAGATAAAAATTCAAACTTTTTCATTGCTGCCCTGAGTCAACAAGTCTTAACAGGAATGGAGGACTTAGAGATGTAAAATGGAAAGTGGAATTTCTGCATAACAGACTAGAGATGTGATGATTTAAAATACATTGAGACTGCACTCAGACTGTTTTTTTCCAAAGGAGTGAAGAGGATGCACTTACTTAAACATTGAAATTCTTGTTGATTTTCCTGTTTATGCCCTGGTCTGACACCACACACATCTGAGGCTGTGTCAGGAGCTCCCTGCAGGAAAGCAGCAGCCTCTCTGCAGACAGAGACCTTCTGTGAAACAAATCAAGGTGAGGAGATTCACCTTTTGGCTAATTCAGGGACTGTCTCGCAGGTTCTGCTTGGGTGCAGAGAGGAAGCTGGACTTTAGGTGTGTCAAGGTAATTTGACCTTCCATTAATGAAAACTCTACACACTCCTGGAGGCAGAATGCAGACATGAACCAGGGCTTGGTGGAGCTGCTCTAATACTGTTGAACAGAGTTTATGATCTCTGTGTAAGCCTTTGTGAAATTGAGATATTTTTGTTTGTTGAGAACAGGATACAAGATAGTCAAAGACTGGACAAATGCAAATTAAACCAGACTTTTCTAACAGGAGAGATACATTCTGAAAGGGGTGAAAAAGGCTATTGCTATGTGGTGCACCCTGCAAAAGCATTCACAGATGGGATATTTTGATGAAGCAGCTGTCCTGTCCAAATGTAGCTGAAGCAGTTGGTTAGTTCCCACTGAGACCAGAGACACACTTGGCAGGATTCTAACAAAATGTTAATGTATTGTGAATGTATCTGCCAGCCATTTGAACTGTCACCATTCTTTGCTACAGGCTGCAGCACAGCAAGGGCAGGGCCACGGGCACTGAATTTCAAGGCATTTGTCAGAGCTGTCATCTTGGTGCTGTCTCAAAGCAGAATGCAGCCAGCAGCCAAGTTTTGTTCAAAGGGAGCATCCAACTGCATCAGTGTCAGCCCCTTTGCAGCATTGCAGGCTGGCTGTGCCTGTCCCTGGGTCACTCCTTGTTCTGAGGAGGAGGCTTGCTCACAGGGGAGCAGGGAAACCTGATGATTCCTATTTATTTATCTGGCTTTTCTAAGTTTTAAGCAACTTGTAAATGAGAAGTTGTACTTTCTGAGCAGCAGTGATTTGGAATTGAGAAGCAGCACCGTGTTAGACAGACTTCACTTGTGCTGTATGGCTATTAAAAGACTGGATCACAGCAGGAACTTGGGCATGGTGAATGGATGCATCTTGGAGGGGTAGAGGGGAGTGTGCATCCCTAAAATAGGCACAGCATTTGATGCAGCTCTTCATGACACCCAAATTAGAATAGTGGTGGGTGTGTGCCTGACAGGTTGTCCCTGCTGAAGATGTAACTGTACCACTGTCATCCAAAGAAATTGAAAATAGGTAGAAAACCTGGAAGATAATTGTATTTTTAAGAGATGGCTGGAATGGCTTAAAACCTAAGAGAAGACCACTCAGGTCGGGTGGTGCTGTGTGCTGCAGGCATCCCAATTTCCTGGCGCTTCCAAAGAGTGATTCCTTTGTTGAAATTTTACAAAAGTCCATGTAGATGTGTCTCCATTTGAAGTCCATTGTGAACCCTAATCCTCATGCTCTATCCTGCAGAGTTCTACAAGGAATTTCAGCATTTAGGGTTGGTATGAACAGTCCCCTCTGTTCCCAGGAATGAAGCTAACCTTGGTGCATAAATCCATACTCATTTTATCTGGGCTCTCTCAAGCAGTATTGCTGCATGGCACCACAGCATTTTTTAGCAAGAATGATTGTAATAATGATGCTGACTGCTGCTCACACAGGTAAAGAAAGCATGTTTTGTTGCTATTATTGTGGATATTGCTTCCAAGGTAGGATGTCTAGGGTGAAGTAAATGTGGGCACAAGAGCAGAGGTTTTGCAAAGATTGAGCAGTTGAATTTTGATAGAATAATTGCTTACCTTTTCTAAAAATGAGACTTATACATATGTATTAGGATTGAAGAATCCATTTGTTGGAAGTATAATCAGGAAACTGAAATGACTGCAATACTAAGGCTAACATATCTTCAGCAGTTACTAGTACCAATATAACTAACCTCTTCTTTAATTAATGTTTGAATATAATTAAACAACAGCACAGTGTAAACTTAATGGTGAACTTATCATTGAGGAAACTCTCATTTCCTTGAAGGACAAGAGCAGAGATAGGAAGAATAAAAATATTTAAGTCCTCTGAGATTATATGAGTGTATTAATCTGTATATTACCTACCATACCTACTTTTCTGAAACAACAGCACCAGAAGGTTTTTTTCATTTCTGTCCCTAAACACATTTAGTGAGCATCATTAAACAGTTCAACAGTTCAAATAAAGAAGGTAGTTTTATCTTAATCATTCTTCACAAAAAAAAAAAAAATTTCATCTTCACAAAAAAATCTTTGCAGCATCATTTGAATTGCCAGTACAGTATGGAATGAAAACCAAAAGGCACAAAACATAAAAAGTTAGATCATTCAGCTTCTGGGATAGAAGCAATAGTATAGAAAAAATAAAAGCCTGTGTTTTCAATTTTAAAAGAGTCTAACAAATTCCTTTTTGTTAGTTTGTTGCTATTGCAGAGGAGACACTTTTCTGAAGGTCAAAATACTGTGAGTTTCAGGGTGTCTATTTAGAAACATAAACATATATTTATTTTTAAATAAAACATGGATCTTCTTTGACACAAAGTTGTCAAGTGTGCTGTGTGTTTTGATTTGATTTTCAATTGAATCAGGTTCAGTTTACAATATAACAATGTTTATCAAGTGTGTGTTTCCATGAAATATCTTGTGTTTTTAATGAAGAAGATAGATAGGTATACACTTCCAGAAAGCTCCCTGTGGTGAAACAGAATGGGATGTCATGAGAATGATTCAGGATGGAACAGAAAAGAAAGAAAGCCAGGCTCAGATCTATGGAGCAAAAGTTTGGGGAAGAAGATAATGAGGTGATGTAGGCATAAGGAAGACCATACAAGTCATTAAAGAATTTGGATAATAAATATTAAGCTTTGGGCAGAGGAGATGATTCTTACCTAAATGATTATTCCAAAACTAATGAGCTGAGATTTAAAACCCCAGAAAGAAGCAAAAGCCTGCAGTAGCTGCAGTGATGGAGAACACCTGGATAAGTGCTTAAGGTGGAAGGTCCATGTTGCCAGACACTGCAAAATAATCAGAGAATTTCTGATTGCCTCAGACAATCATATGTCTCAGACACCTGGAAAGCAACATAGAGCATATTCCACCATGGTTGTGGAAGAATAAGGATAACTAATAGACATTATTAGGGAAGAAAAGGCCATTAATGTATGAACGTAAATTTCATGCACAGAAATGCTTTTGATCCTAATCAATAACTATTTTACCCAGTTCCTGTCTGAGCTGCAGCACACATCTTAGAAGGAGATGTCAAGTGATGATGAAAAAAGGTTGGAAAATATAGTTGGAAGGCACATTTTAAATTTTTTTTACGCAATCTTGTTGGAAATTTCTACTGAAAATTTTAATTGATTTCTCTGATCTTGCCACACAAGGCTGTAAATTAATCTGCCAGACATGAATGAAAAATGCACCTCTTGTTAGATTTGGCTGTTGGATAGTCCCATGGAGATGTGACAGCAAAACTGGGCAAAGGCCAGTTCAGTTTTTGGGAACCGGCAGGGTTGGGAGACAGAAACAAATGCTGAGAGATTGCTTGTCATCAAAGGACAGCCCAAACATGTTAAAGGGGTAAAAGGAGGGCAGATCCTGGAGGAAAATGACCAGTGATGATGTCTAGAAGAAGACACAGCAGTTACAACACAAACCAAGTGAATGATGGCCCAGTGCAGTAGCTGAAGGAATTGTCACAACAGGGCAAATGAGACCCATTCACCAGCAAATGGACCCATCAAGATGATTGTCAATGGCAACAGAAGAAACCAGACTGCAAGGGCGCTGCTGCTTTGCTAAATGAAACAATTTAGGCATCGATCTCCAGTGCAGAGGTCAAATGCCAAGGGGCTGCTCCTCCTCTCCTCCCCTCAGCTCACACTGCCTTCAGGGAATGGTCCCTGGCAAGTGCTTGTCCCAAACCTGCCTGAAAAGCTGCTAATTGGCATTCTAAATACACCACAGCAAGCTGGTGCTAACAATTAAAAACCAAGAATTACAGTTAAGATTTAAGTCCCCATTTTTATGTAATAACACATCTCACCCAATGACACCGGACATGGAGGACATAAAAATGTGAAACAGACCGTGCCATCAAAGTTTGAATGGAGGAAACAGAGCTCATATATTCAAAGATGAGGGTTGAAGAGATGTTCCTGCTGTACCTGGGAGACAGGCATGAATACAACGGGCATTGAATAAGCAAAAGAGAATTAGGCTGAAAGTGAGCAAGTCAGAAACCCTGGAGCGATGGGGTCAAGAGGGCAAACCAAAGAGATAGAGATCAAGGGCAGGGGAGACAGCTCTGAGTCAGCAGCACTGGAAAGAAATCAAGTGAATTTCTCTCTTTTGGCCTGGGGTCCGTTTATATCATTTCTCTGCAGTGCTAGCAGCAGCAATATTTGCTGTAGCAGATGTGGATTTAATTAGTGTGCAGCTTATTTCTGTCTCTGGGTCACTATGAAACCTCAAATGGAGGGCAAGGGTTTGGATGGGGAATTGCTTTCAAATTCAGGTGGGGTAAGGGAAGACTGTAGGGTCAGTCCTGGAAGTCCTGGGGTGAAGGAAGCAGCAATTGGGGCCTCTCACCCTCATCTCTCTGCTGAGGTCGAGAGTAGGAGTGAGACATGGTTGTTTATTTCTGAAACTGGAGCTCTGGACACCGTGGCCAGCACAGTCTTGAGGGACTCTTACAGCAGCTCATTAACCTCCAGACTGTCATGTTTGCATGGCTGTGTAGGTCACTGCAGAATTTATTTTCCCCTCAATTTTCCTGAACCCACAGAAGGCCACTTCCTCAGGAGGTGTTTCCCTAGAGAGTGCTCTGTGATAGCAAAGAGATCTCACAGAAATGGATTGGAGGAATGGTGTCAGCAGGAAAGGTCTGCTTTATTTTTCTGCACATCTCCCCCCTGCCTCTTGCAGACATTTTGACAAAACTGCCACAATTGCCAACTAAAAATATTATTTTAAAAAGTACTGAAAAGTTAAGACCCTGGGGAAAAATACTAAAATTTCAAATTTTACGGGAGTAAAAGCTAAGTTTTTAGAATGATATGAAAATTCTTCTTTTAACAGATAGACCTATGTCTGTTGAATGGGATTGCAACAATTTTAATGGAAAAATTCACTCTGTAGGAAAGGTTGGAGTGCACAGTGAGGTTGGAATAAGTATTCCTATTTGAATGCCATTCCTGCAGAGTCAGTGTCTGATCTCCATTGCAAAGAAACTCTGGGGGCAATTCCATTTCAGAAAGGCTGAAGCAGAGGTAGCTGGGCTTTCTCAAAAGGGGGTGAACCTTTCAAACATGTTTTTGGATGATGCAAGATTGATGGAGTGTGGTCAGTTCATGTGTCACAGAATGGAAAAGGACAGCAGCACTGTAGAATTGCTAAACAGTAATCAGGTGGCTGAGAATAAACTGGTCAAGCAATACCAATAGTTGGAAATGTTGGTAAAGAGGGGGCAATTCAGGATGGAGGCTTAATTGAGTCTATAAAGCCAGGACAAGTAAAGATTCCTCTGATTCCTCTGTTTGTTACTGTCTGCATTCTTGACATCATTTTGCAGCTGATATTCCCTGCTGAGCCCACTTCTGCTTCAAAACCCCTCCATGATGACACCAGAATTTGGACAGGACCTATAGATGTGCCTGCTAGCCCACATCTGTGGGTTCATAATCTGATGTGGTAGAAGGGAATCTTTGCAAAGTCTATTTCCAAGCTCCCATGTGAGGCTCCAGAGTGACTGATTACCTTCCATTGCCAGTAACTTCATAAGGCACATTCTGCTGTAGGTGCTTGGCATAGTAATTAGTTGGACTGAATTTGGCTTGGCTGATTTATAATAGGAGAAGACAATAAAGTATTTTGGCTCCAGCTGTGGGGTCATTAGTTTTTTTAATTCCCAAGGCAATGCAGAGCTGTCTCTGATAACTGATTTCTTGCTCCCTCTTTCTTTCTCTTTAGAAATATCTCATTTGTTAAGTGGCTGCCCCACTCTTGAAGCTCAGCCAGGTAGCAATAGAGAGATTATATTGAAGTGTTCATATTAAAAGAAAGTACTCAGGGCTAAAAGCACTGCCAAAGGACTGTCCAAACTCAACTTTAGGAGGTTGATTTCTCATGGAGGATGGGTTGTCCCCCATTCATAAATCAAACATGAAGCAGCATTTATGAAACCCAAAACTGTCAAGTGTCAGAACAGAGAAAGTCAGTCCTACTTCATAGCTAGAAATGAACTGTCTTCATTTGTAAAGCCTTTGGGGACATGGTTTAATGCTGGTCTTGGCAGTTCTGGGTCAGCAGTTGGACTCAATGATCTTAAAGATCTTTTCCAACCTAAATGATTATATGATTCAAAAAGTAATCTTCATAATGAGGCCTTTCATTTATATTATGGTTCCGCTATGGAAACTCCTCTCTAAAGTTGGAAAATAATTTATATAAAAGAGAGAGAGATTAATTAGTATTACTTACCAAGATAGGCAGCCCTTCAGGCACCGAATTCCTTTTAAAAAATTGACTAAACATAAATTTGTGGCAAAGAGTTTCCTGCTGAGCTGTGAGGATACCAGTGTGCAGATGGATTGGAATGGGACATTGGACTCAGCAAAAAGATGAGGCTTGTTTATGGCTCAGCAAGGACCCTGAGGGATATCTTCAGGGCATCACCCACACCCTGGGAAAGGGGTCCACACCTTGCTTTCAGTTGTAATAACACTAAAGTGACCCCACAATGCACTGTCCAACCTGCTTGTGTTTGACAATGCAAAGGTGCTTTACCTCCTCACTGGCAAAAGTGCTGTAAGGCCTGGAGGATCAGATCAGGGAAGATGTCACAGAGCAGAAAGGGCCATGTCCCTTTATTCCAAAAGGCCTTTTTACACAAACAGTTGGCTTAAGAGAAGTTCAAGTACACCTTCAGTGTTCCACCCTCTTTTGTGAATGGTTCGTTCAGAGCTAGAGTTTTTCAGCAGGTGCATCAGCCCTGTTCTTCACTCCATGTGTTGAAGTATCAACCATCCACTAGACCCTCATTGTCAAATTGTGCAAGACCAAAGGTTCTGGCCCTGGGTTTGAAGTGGATATCCAATGGAGAAGAAAAAGGGGTGAGTGTCCTCGGAAGTTCTTCCCTAAAGTTCCTCTCCCACTGTTCTGCTAGTTTCCCCTTCAGAGACTTTCTGAGTCGCAATTTGTTGCTGTCCTCAATGCATTACTCTTCAATGGACTTATCTCACTTTGACACCATGCAGACTTGTGCACTCAAAATTATTCATTCTTTCTCTGCGGTGCCCAGTGCCCCTGTTCAGTCCTAATTCAACACTGTCCCACAAAAACAAAAAAAAAAAAAACCCCAAAACTAAACCAAGCCCTCAAACAAACTCCTCCCAGAAAGCTACAAACCAAAATCCCAAACCCACAGTTCTTTGCACAAAGTAAAACAACATATTTCCTAACTGAAATCTATAAAAGCCTGGATTGTTGAAACCCAGGAGGGATTTTCATGGAAAAACAAATCTTTAGAGCTGTAGGTGTTTTAAGTCAACACCTTGGCAACTTCCAGGAGTTGTCTACCTACGGGGTAGGAAATTATATATTACAAAATGTCTATTGATGCTGTTCCCCCGCCACCACTCTTTGTTTCTTGGAAGTGGAGGGCAAATGCTGGCCAGATTGCTGGTGAGAAAGGAGAGGGATGTTCCCTTAGCTCTCCCCATTGGGTTGTTTTAAAAATAGTAAAGAGTAAGAAGAAATAAATCTTTTCCATCACAGGGAGAGTCTGGAAGAGGCTCCAGCACCACTCAGCTCCAAGCCAAGTAAGCAAGGGTTGGTGAAGCTTTGTCTTTTCCATTCTCATTTAGTGTCCTACATGGCCAGAGATACCGAGGAAGATGGGATAAAATTTCTTCATTGATAAGGAACTGTGGCAGTAGCAAATTACTTTTTGTGGGATCAGATGGAATTACAGCTTTCTGTCAAGTTCTACCAATTTGACAGTTCCTTAGCAAAGTTTTAGAAAGGTCTGTGCTAATTTCCCATTTATATTTAACTGGGAATGTTCAAATTTTTCTGACATATATAATGCATTACAAAAAACATCCCAACAAATATTATGAGTGAGAAGGAGGTAGTGGTAACATCTTATTGACTCCATGGCTCTTTTGACTGAAGAACTTGATTCCAGTGGAAGAGATTTTCATCTTGGTGAGCCCTCAAAAGAAGTGTCAAGTAATCAAATGGGCTGAAACCAATTCAGCATCTCTAAAATCTTTCTCCATTTTATTTCAAAGATTTTTGATTATTATAGCACTCTTGAGAATTTTGAAATCGTTGCTCAACTTTTATTCTCTCGAGAGCTCTTCTATTCCTTCTCACCATCTTTCTAAACTCAAGACTCTGGAATTTGGGATCCTGTGATACTGTTCCAAAACAAAAGCATCAACAAGTTGGTTTCACTCCATTAGCATGCAGATGTCTTGCACCTGCCTTACACCTTTTCCAGCCTTACCTTCTCTTCCATACTGTCTTGTTAGCTTGCGTGTCTCTGGGGTTGTTTTTTTTTGTACATCTGAAATTGATCAGACTTCCTGAGTGTTTGTTGTCACATCACAGGATGACATGAAATGCTCAAGAGACCAGCAAAGGCAGAATGGAACCTTTGAGACAAAGTAAAAATCCCTAGAGTAAAAGCCCATTTTGAATTAGGTGAAATGTCCAAGAGAGGTGAAAAGTCTCTGAAGTTAAAGCTGAAAGAAAAACTGCATAACAGACATAATAAGGAGACAAGGAGTAGGTAAGAACCCATAACAAGTTCTAGTACGAGGACAAGTCAGCCTGACCTAGGAATTCTTCCTGATAAACGAAACTAGCAACAAGTGTCACGCGAAATCTTATAAAAATGAATATGTATGAACCTATTGTGAAACTGTATGCATATGTATTTACAAGGAAGATAAAAAGGAGATCTGAAATTCCCAGGGCACGCATGCCTTTTGAAGAGAGCATCTCCGCATGCGTCCAGCGCTGTAATAAACATACCAGCTTTTACAACTTTAACAAAGTTGTAGAGTTCTTTTCTTTATCTCCGCAAAACATTTTGGCGAGCCAGCCAGGAGTTCTCTGTCCCCGCAGGGGCAGAGGAGATAGACAGACCTCCAAGGCGCGCCCTAGGATTTTTTTTCCTGGTGGGGCTCCGCTCGTCTCAGCTTGCCTCCTGCGAAGACAGACAAGGACCTGCTAGCCAGCAGAGAGAAGAATCCTTAATAAGTTATGTCATCCCATTGTAATTTTGTTAATATTAGTTGAAATAAGTTTAAAATTATTCATTATATTGTTAGTTTGAAATTGGAAAATACTGCAACGAGTAGCTGTGTTAACTTCTTTATCAGACGTTCATGGTAAAGCATTAAGAGACACTTATTGTCGTAACGGTTTGCTTTAAGTAAAAGAATTTACTTATTTCCTAGGAAAGGGGGGAATGAGACAGAGTAAAAATCCCTAGAGTAAAAGCCCATTTTGAATTAGGTGAAATGTCCAAGAGAAGTGAAAAGTCTCTGAAGTTAAAGCTGAAAGAAAAACTGCATAACAGACATAATAAAGAGACAAGGAGTAAGTAAGAACCCATAACAAGTTCTAGTACGAAGACAAGTCAGCCTGACCTAGGAATTCTTCCTGATAAACGAAACTAGCAGCAAGTGTCACGCGAAATCTTGTAAAAATGAATATGTATGAACCTATTGTGAAACTGTATGCATATGTATTTACAAGGAAGATAAAAAGGAGATCTGAAATTCCCAGGGCACGCATGCCTTTTGAAGAGAGCATCTCCGCATGCGTCCAGCGCTGTAATAAACATACCGGCTTTTACAACTTTAACAAAGTTGTAGAGTTCTTTTCTTTATCTCCGCAAAACACCTTCACATCCCATTTGGTCACTGTTCCTTACTGAGCTGCCTGGTCCCCCAGGTTGGAGCACCACCAGTGTGGACCACTGTTCCTTTGTGGACTCTGAAATTGTAGGAGACAAACTGTATCAGCTAAATGTTCCCAAGTCCATGGAGCCCTATGGGATTCATCCCAGAGTTTTGAGAGAATTAGCAAATGTTCTGGCAAGAGCCATCTCTTTAATCTACAAAAAGATTGGGAGTTTGGAGAGTCCCTGTTGACTGGGCACTTGCCAGTACTATTCCAATCTAAAAAAAGGCATGAGGAAAGACCTAGGGAACTACAGATGGGCTTTTCTAACCTCAGTTCCTGTAAAAAATTATGGAGATGATACTGAGTACAGCTGAAAGGCATTTAAATACAGTCATCAGGCACAGTCAACATGAATTCATAAAAGGAAATTTCTTTTAAATTAATTTGATGTATTTCTATGATAGAATCACCCTCCAAATGGTTGAAGGGAAGGTGGTGTTTTTGGGTTTTGGTGAAGCTTTTGATACTGTGACTCACAGCATCCTTGAGGATGAGTTGCCCAGCTGTGGGATGAGGGGGTCCATGGTGGGTTGGCTGAAGGGCAGGGGTCAGAGGGTTGCAGTGAATGTGGCTACATCTGACTGGTGACTGGACACCAGAGGTGCTTCTCTGAGGTCAAGCCTAGGTCCAGTCCTGTTCAATATATCTGCCAATGATCCAGATGCAGGAGCTGGATGTGCCATTAGCAAGTTTGTCTCCTCTCCCCAGTTGCATATAAAGGAAGAAAGTACAGGATAGTTAAGTACCTAAGGTTGGTGATACTTCAAATCTACAGGAAGCTGATGAAGAGAACTGGTTGCTCTCTTCTGATCTCAGAGGTGTCTACTATGTTGAATAAACCAATGCTTCAGCTGTTCCAACATCTGATTGTCCAATCACACAGTGAAATTTGAATTTGAATTACTCTATTTCCTATCTGCTTTTCTTAATTGAATTGCTAACGATGACACAACTGTTTGTAAAAAGTATCTGGTGGAGGTGTTGCTTGATTCTTTATAGTTTTCCAACAAGTGATGTATGAACCATAGCTCTGTATTCAGTACACTCTTGCGAACAGACTCGAGGATTTTTTCAGCCTTTACATTAATCAAAGTTATTGAGGGTGAATTCAATGAGAACTGATGAGACCAGCACATATTTGAAGGCTGGGTTACAGCTGTGGGGCTGGGTTTCTTAGAGATCTGTTTCTTGATAATTTTTAAGAGCACTACACCTTCAGTAAGCCAAATAGTTTGGAATGTGCCTTTAACTCTGTGAAAGAGCAGTGAAGAGTCTGCAAAAAAAAAAAAAAAAAAAAAAAAAAAAGCAAAAGCTGTAGTCTTTGTCTCTAAAAACAATGAATATGGCTTCTTGCCTTTTCAGCAAAGACATCAAGGCAACCTTCTATTTCTGACATCTGTATTTACTGAAGAGTAGTATGAAGCTGTAATTCTTGAATTGAAAGTTATATGTATTTTTCTTTTTCTGTATTTTTGTTTTCCTTGGTTTTCTGGAAGATATCAAATACTCTCTCAGTTTGCTAAGCCCATCATGCAAGGCTTAGCCCAGGAACTAATTTGCCTATCAGTCACTCAGCCAGCTCTATATTTGTGTTTTCAATGGAGACTTGATTGCATAGACTCAGTGTGGGGTAGATGGTGTCTGGCTCTCAGTGATATACTTGGAAGGATTCTGCATGTGAAAGTATATTCAGTGGGTGATGAAGTGAAAATGCATGATTGAATTCCATTTTGATTCAGTGTTTGAGTCAAATGGTAGAAAGTGTTGACTGCAGATCAACATGAGCTTTGCAATCCTGGAAAATTCCATGGGGAGAGCATCCATTCGTTTGTCCTACTCTGCTTCATTGGACATAGAAGGACTATTACAACAATAACTGTGGTTTTATGTTAAAAACCCCCCACAGCTTATTTTCCTTCTCCAGCAATCAATGCTCAAAATAATTTTAGAGGAAAAAAGGTGGGAATAGAATTCTGCATCCAGGGTTTATTGCCCAACCAGAAACAACAGACCTTGTTAGCTTTTCCCAATGTGATAGAAACCTGATCTGTTGAATGCCTACTGAAGTTTAGACTGAACTTCCAGTGTGCCTGAAAATGGCAGGGTTTGGATATACTTGGTACTAAAACAAGATAGTGTGTTATACTACTGCACATTTCTTTGCTTTTAACATAATTCTGGAAATTTTTGGTTTAAATTTTTCTCTTTCCTTTCCTGTGGGGGCCCTAATGGGCCCCTGTGCCCCACTGGTTTCTTCCCTTGTCCCTGTGCCCCACTGGTTTCTTCCCTTGTCCCTGTGCCCTACTGGCTTCTTCCCCTGTTCCTGTGCATGGGCTCCTGGGGCCCTCAGGCCCTTTTCTCTGATTGGGCCTTACCTGGGTGCTGTGTGGGGACTGCTGGGAAGCCCCGGGGGGAGGGATTCTGACCTTGGAGGAGGACGGGGTCGGAGGGACAACACCTATGCCGCGGCTGAATTAAACATCTATGGACATTGTGCAAAAGTCTCTTCTGCTTCTTTACCTGGACTTTCAAGCAGCATTTTTATGAAATACAACAATGGCGACCCAACCGGACGAACCCCGATTTTCCTACCCCATTGTGGTGAGTTTCAGATTTTAGTTCCTTCCTCCTTACTTTTCAGTGTTGTGAAGAGACTGAGCTAGATGGAGACATCCCTCACCCACGCACAACAAGAAATTTACCTCTACCTTAAAGAGTCTTTTCCTCAAGAAAACTTTTGGTCGTCAGATGAGGACTTGAAGTACTCTTTACAGTTATTATTTAAGCATTTTCCTCATGTTTCACAGAACTTACTCTTAACCGATGAATTTTTACAAGTGCTCCATGAAAAGTCAAGAGCTAACACAGAACTGTGTTCTTTATTTGGTATGCTGTTAAAATGCGCTGTGACCCTTGGGGAGGGACATCAGCCGAAAACCGCTCCCCGGGGTTCTCCCGTCTGCACTCCCGCTGCCCAAGATGGCGCAGACCGCATGGCAGGAGCCACGGGGTGCCCCATTCTGCCCCCTGCTCCCCACACCCCCTCCGACGGACGCGTCCACCCGGGTTACTATAACACCGCAAGACGTAGCGGGAGTAGCAAGAGTCAAAGCCCTTCAGACGGGGGCTGCCGCCGCTCCGAGCCGCGCTGCGGTTGTTCCCCCCGCGGAGAGCCCAGGGCCGCCCCGCTGCCGCCCAGCAGAGCCAGAGCGAGTGAGCCGATGCTCGCTAACCAGTGCCCCCTCAAGCCGACGGCAAGCGAGTGAGACTGGCGAGCCCGGGACGCTGTTGCCGCGGCGCAGGACAGCCCCGTCGGGAGATGGCTCAGAGCCACAGAGCTGGCGAAGCCGCCGCCCCCTGCCCACCGCCGCTGCTCCAGGGGCCCCGCACGGACCCGGAGCGCCGTTGCCGCGGGGCGGGAGAGGCTGCCCCGCCCCGCCCACCGCCACTGCTCCGGGAGCCCCGCGCGGGCCCGCGAAGCCTCTGTCGTGGGGGGGGGCGGACAGCGCCGCAGCGGGATGGCTCAGAGCCGCAGTCCTGGCGGAGAGGTCGTGGCCGCCGCCCGCCCTCTGCCACTGCTCCGAGAGCCCCCCACTGGTTCCGCCCGCGAACACCGGCTGAGACAGACGCCCGGGAGAGTCCACCCAGCGGAGCTGCCCAGCGCCGGGAGCGGGACAAACTGCACGCAGCAGCGCACCAGCATCGCGTCCAGCAACGCCAACACAAAACCCCTGGCAAAAGTAAAAAAGTCCTTGCCATGAACGTTTTGGGGACAGTAAAATGGTTCAATGTAAAAAACAAATACGGTTTCATAACCCGGAATGATAACCAAGAAGATGTGTTTGTTCATCAGACTGCTATAAAAAAGAATAACCCCAGAAAATATCTCCACAGTCTAGGAGATGGAGAAATTGTAGAATTTAATATAATACAAGGAAGGAAAGGCCCCCAAGCAGCGGACGTGACAGGACCTGGTGGAGTTGCAGTTCAAGGTAGCAAACATGCACCAGACTACAAACCTACAAAATACAGAAGTTCTCCACACACCTACCAAGGAAACCAGCAACCATCAAGCCCCAGCAACAGCCTAAAAGCAAGAAGAGCACAGAACATGGGCGAGCTGTCCTGCATTCGGAAGCCCATGTCAATAATGAAAGAACCTTCCAGTCTGATAAGTCCGACTTCTTCCAACACCCTTCCCCAATTCCTGTGGCCTTCCTGGCCCCATCCCATTTTTCCCCTTTCCTTTCCATTGTCCTATTACCCCCTTTTTATGATTCCACCAACTACTAGTCCCTTTCCCCAGAGTTCCTCCATAATACCAGAGGGAGCGTGATTACGAGAGAAAGAAAAGAAATGTCCCTAAAGTAACCACCCCATGTTTTTCTCTTTGAAGTAATGATTTCTGTTTGGAGTTTCCAACAGGCACACCACCACCTGAGCTGCCTTGTGCAGAGTCTATCACAGCCGAAACCTTCTCCAGACTCAGTTTCCTGAAAGACCGTGCTAAAACGCCATATCCCTCCTGCCAGCTCTAAGAGACACTGGACACTCAGAATTGTTTACATTTTGAAAGTTGTCTTATGTTTTTGTCATGTTGTGTTAATCCTTCAGAAAAGCTTTCTTAATAATGTAAAAAACAGGGAGTTGTGGGGGCCCTAATGGGCCCCTGTGCCCCACTGGTTTCTTCCCTTGTCCCTGTGCCCCACTGGTTTCTTCCCTTGTCCCTGTGCCCTACTGGCTTCTTCCCCTGTTCCTGTGCATGGGCTCCTGGGGCCCTCAGGCCCTTTTCTCTGATTGGGCCTTACCTGGGTGCTGTGTGGGGACTGCTGGGAAGCCCCGGGGGGAGGGATTCTGACCTTGGAGGAGGACGGGGTCGGAGGGACAACACCTATGCCGCGGCTGAATTAAACATCTATGGACATTGTGCAAAAGTCTCTTCTGCTTCTTTACCTGGACTTTCAAGCAGCATTTTTACGAAACACAACACTTTCCCTCTTTTGTTTTCCAAATGACTAAAAGGGAATTCTCTAGAGAGCCAACCTCACTTACTCCGCATGACGCCTATTTATCAAGAAATTCAGGTGTTTTTCTATGTCCTGCAAAATAGAAATTTTCCTTGGAGGGAAAGACTTCAAGGTTAATTGGAAAAGCATAAAGTGTGACAATAGTCCATGTGACATGACTTGTTAGAGTAAAGACTCTCATGGCAAAGTGGATTACCCTTGTATTTCTGTTACTTAGGAAGGAAAAAAGTTGGGAAGATATGAAGCCTCTGATCCATGAACAATGGGGTTGTAAAGGTTCATCACATATTTAACCCAACTCTTTCCAAAGGGCAAATGGCAGAATTTTACACCATATTTGTTTTAGAGTCCATTTTCCGGCAATTCTCCACATCTTACTTTTAGGATTCAGGTGTTGTTAAGTCCTATTCTTTTTCTTCTAAACCATGCAATGTTTGTGAAGTGTTTGATGGAAAAGGAGGTATTTGAAGGAAAATAATAAGGTAGCCCCCTGCATGTTTCTGGAAGTTTCCCTGAAGGTAGGAACTCAATGGCAAGATAAGAAAACAACATTTGAAAAGTTCAGTAATTCTCACTTGCTCTGAATGAGGGGGGCACTGCAGAAAGCAAGGTGAAAGATTAGTGCTCAAACTGGTTTTGGCAAAGGAGGACAGGTCAGGGGTTACTGAGACAGAAAATAAGCCCATGGCAGGCCAGGAAAACAGCCTTTGAAATCTCTTTCCAAGCAGGCAATGAACCTGGCAGGATTGCATTCACAAGATCAGGGAAAAGGCTGCTCCTAGTCAGAGACTGACAAAGGGAGACAGGGGATGAGCTTTAGGTGTGTGCAGACATAGCAAAATTCCTGTGCAATTAACCTGCCAACATACAGATTAAATGTAAGGAACCAAATATTTGCAATTGATTTTAAGATCTTGCAAGATTAAACCTCGTGTCACAGGCAGAGAAATTATTAAATCCATGGTGAAGAATGCAAAGGAGGTCAAACTTTTAGGGGAAGTTTGCCTATAATTCAGCAGAAGCTTTAGGGCTGTTGACATGTGTTGTCACACTCCTAATTTAATATAAAGCAGTACATACAGAAAAACTGTTTCGAAATGTATTTTATGATTTTCAGTTTTTGCAAAAATGCTTTTGGAGGAGATTGTGGAAACAAACAAAAAATCATTAAATGTTTTCAAACATGAGACTTTTAATTAAAAACAGGAAAAACCAAACAATCCCCCTAATTTCCATATAATCAAACACAGCCTTTTACAATAACTGTTCTTTCCTACCAGTTTAAATCAACAATAACCTGATTTGGTGTGAGCATGCAAAAGGAAGAGAAAAATGTTGACTTTCACAAAACATTGTGTAGAAGTCATGGAGTTCAGGGCACTATGTTCAAGGCAAGGATCTTCTAATCAGTCAATAGAAGTGCTCTATATGTCAGGAAAATAAAAATACCTTGATATTTCTATTTCTTTCAAAGCAGTAGGAACCAGAGTATAACAAGACATGTTATAGAAGAAAGAACTAAAAGTGATGGTGGTGAGGTTGCAAAGAATTCCTTGTAGAGATCTCATTTAGAGACAGAAAGCCAAGATGACCTTCCCAAATAGCATCCCTCTGACAGCCGAAATACCAATGTGAAAGATCCATCATGCTTCTTTGAATGTATTTTCAAGCAAGACACTGTTGTGGCATTAAGTCCCTTAAAAAGGATCTCAGGGTTGAGGATGCAACTTAAAAAGTGTTTAATAGCTTTTTTATTATACCCCATGTGCATTGGCTGGCAGAACTCTCCCAGATGGATTGTGTTCAAAGCTGCCACAGGCGCATTTTGCAATTTAGCAGCGGCCTGAGCTGTAGTGAACAGTTTCCTCTGCAGTTGGCAGTGTTAAATGCTTTGCCATTACTCTGAAAAAGGAGCTTTTGTCTCTGAGATGATCAGGACAATCGCATTTTTGTAATGGGAATATGTTTACAATCACTTTGTTTTCCTTATCTCTGGCTGTTGTTGTGTTGAACTGATAGTGGTGTTAGCACTGACTTGGGGAGAATGCAGAAGGATCTGGAATAAAGGCAGTCAGTTCTCTGGGCAGAGTGAGTTAGCACAGGAAAGATAAGCCCAGGCAAAGATCCGGGTCCTGGCTCTGCTGGAAGAACTGATTATGCCTGATTATTGACAATCAGTCCTCTGGGTTGCAAACCTTTTCAGGAAAGCATTTACAGGCCTCCATGAGGGTGAACTCTGCTATAGATGGATAATGAGATGATTGGCTCTCGCACTTAAGGGATGACTATTATGTGAATATTAATAAAAGCTTTAGTGATGTATAGTTATGTTATTGTAGTTTGGATGTCCCCTGTTCTCCCCATAGTTCCCTTTTTCCCCCTGTATTGTTGCCATCAGACAGCCGGGGTTGTCCAGGACAGGTACAAAGAAGGCTGCACAGGTGTCCCTTACCTGGGGCAGTGGAAATGGAAAAGCTTGGTGCTTAGGGGTGCAGCATGGCAACACCTGACCCCCAGTCAAGGTACAAGAAAGTAGTTTCCACTGATAAGTGGCAAAGAAGAGCTGACTGACAGACTTTGGGAAGGGCCAGGGCTGGCTGATGCAACCCCAGGGGTATAAAAGACTGAGCATCCATCTTGAAGGGGAACCAGCCATGTGGTATGCCTGAAAGTGGTTCTCAGCACTGTGACTTTTTCCTTATGTAGTCCTTTTGTTATGTTTTTGTTAAGGTTTAATAAACCTTTCTAAATTTTCAAAGTGAGCAGTTGTTTCTCACAACTCCATGAGTTAGGAGTCAGCTGCTGGAGAACCTTTGATAACAGGTGAATTTCAGCAGTTTCCCCTTTCCCTACCTCCTTTTCCTTTGCTATTCCATAAAGACTTGCTCTGGGAAGACTGACCAGTCTCCTCCTTATGGAATTGCAGATGTATGAATATTGGTGTGTTTGGGAGACTGCACCAAAGACCTTTGCTGCAGATGGTCTTTGCTTACCCAGCTCTCACTGACCTTTTGATAAGCTTGGTTCTGTGCTCTCACAGCACGGCTCCGGAAATTGCAAGTGCTGTAAGAAAGATCAAAATCCTTGCAAGTCTTCACTCTTAAAATTATTTCAGAATCTTTATGAGAAGACTGTGTGAAGCATAATTAGTGATAAATATTTTTGCAGACAGAATGGGGGGAAAAAAGCGTGTGGAAAATATTGTGGCAGTGTTTGCATTCTGTTACTGTGAAAACAAATTTTTCAGTTGGAGTTTTAAAATTAGGATGATATCCTCTACCAGTTTTATTTGGAACTTTTGAAACTTCTTGTCTTTGGTAATTCCCTGATCTGCCTCTGCCACACAACTCTGAAACTCTAACATTTATAGGTTTGTATTGAATTAAATATTTGTACTTCTGTGCATTTTGTCTCCAGAAAATAATAGTAAAATGTAGATAGGAATTGAATATACTTACTGAAGTAGAGGTGCAAATGAATAACCCAGAGAACCTGAGAAGTTAAAAACATTAAAATCATAGAAAGATTTGCACTGGAAGGCATCTTAAAGATTAACTTGTTCCAAACCCCCTGCAATGGACAGGGAACCTTCCACAGGACAGGCTGCTCAGAGCCTTTTCCAACCTGGCCTGGAGCATTTCCAGGGATGGGTCATCCACAACTTCTCATGGCAACTTTAGAAAATGGGATTCTGATCTTTACTCATGGTGGAACTGCAAACGTGAAGAATGATGCTTGCCACTTCAGGCTGTGGTGTGATAAAAGCAGAGAAGCAAACACTGGAGATGCTGGTGGAAAGAGAGAGTCAGACTTCTCTCCTCTTTATCATTCCATGGCTGGAAGGTGGCTCTTTCCCTGCCTACCTTGGAATATCCTGGTTCCCCTTCTCCATTGTTTCCTAAATCCTTTGCTCATACCTGTCCACAGGACATGGAAGATCTTTGCTTTAATTTCTGGGATGTGTGATTCCCCAGGTTTGTTTCTGACAATATCCTGTGGCTTTTGTGAGCTTCCTCTTTGGATACCTCCTTGTGTTCACTTGTGGCATCTTTATTTTCACATCTGCTGATGAAATTTGTTGTCTGGAAGGTTCCTTAGGGAGCTTTCCATTCCCTCCTCCTCATCTCACATTTTATTGTTGTTTTCTCTGCCCATAAATTTGATACCCAAGGACATCCAGTTGTCTGTGTTAATTTATTGTCTCTCAGCCCTGAATATCCCAACACCACCACAGACTATATTAGCAACTTTCAACAACAGGGGCATTAAACTTGAGCTCTGGGAATCTGCATGAGTGTTTAACCAGGTTATCTAACAAGTGGATAAGAAAAACTTTTACATTTTAGCAAGATCATACTGCTGACCAGTTTTGTTTTTCTGCAGTGCCTGAAGGCTTAGGACTACTGTGGTACTGTGTATTTTTCCAGACTGGCTTGCAGGCCCTACTTGTAATAGGGATCTATTTGCCATTTAATTGGACTGATGATTAAAAAAAAAAAAAAAAAGATTCAGAAGAGATTAAATTTTCATTTTCTTTCATATGAAAATTAATTTCTCTTGGTACTTTTTGGTGATGAGAAAGGCATGTTTCTATCTAATTATGTAGCAGGACTTCCATAATTACAGTTTAGCTTTTCTGGCTTACATCAAAAACTATCCATCCCTCCCAAGGCTCTTAACTTTGCTTCTCATGGGCTTACAGCCATGTTGGAGGGTTTGTCTTTTCCCACACAGATAAAATTCTGCTGAGCATGGGGTAGGACTCATTGCTACTGCCCTGCTGCAGAGATCTTTGGCACATCCCAGGAGTCCAGTTCATCTAGGAATCTTCCATCAGTTTGCCATTGAAATATAAAAAGTAATCAACAAAAAAATATTGTGATGTCTTTATTTTGTTGTTGATGGGAATTTTTTGCTTTACTCTGGAGAAGATCATGTCTGTGTTGATTTCGATTTTTAACTTTGACTAATTCCTCACTGTTTCTTTTCACTTCCACAAATGAACTCCCTAACATCTCTAAAAGGATCTCTGTTGCATCTACACTATTGTTATTTTATACTTGAAAAGAAATTAAACAAAAAAAATAAATTTAGAGCTATGCAGAGAGGAAATAAAAACAGAAATCAAGACAAATTTTATGTTCTATTCCTGGCAGTTGGCCTTTTCTTCCCACCTTTCTCTCAGTGCTGTCTAAAGGCACTGTCCAAAATACAAAACCTAAATGCAAGAGATTAAAAAAGACAAGATGTGGGGAAAAATCCACTTCTTTTCTTCCCTTGGCTTCCATTATTCACATTCACTACTGATGAGTGGCAGATTCATGGTTTCTTTTGCAATAGCTCAGGGTTTCATAGGGAAGGGGGAAGGTATTTCAAAAGCCAGATAATATGATTATGGAAGCATAAAGAGTATCAGAGAGAAGGTGCAGACACAAGTAAAACTCAGAGTGGTAGACTTTTTTTTCAAGGAGGCTGAATTTTAAAGTGTCCTTTTATGTCCACTGTAGCTGGAATCACAGTTGGTGTTGGGAACATTGGAAATCAGCTTTTATATGTATATAAATGTATAAAAAATATCTTTTACTTTCTTGAAAAACATCTCAAAGAATCACTTGTTCCAGAGTAGGATGGTAATCATTATTTGGAGAGAAAAATGAGTCTACCTTTACAGTTTTAATTGCTACAGAATAAGTTTCATTGAGTTAAAAGCCCCAATTAGTTTTGGTTTGGCCATCTGCAGAGTTAAACAGCAAAGCAGAAAAATACATTGTGATATAAATGGAATGTGCTAGAGACTTCCAAGAAAAAAAGTGCATTTTATTTGAGATACTATGTGTAGAACTGATGCCTTATCTCAAAAAGGATATTTTAGATCTCAGATGAGTGCAAAGAAGGGTGATGACTCTAATATAGAGTATATTGAGAGGTCTTCTTTGAAGTAAAAGTATGAATTTTAACACTATTTTAAAAAATAGCAGTATTTTTGAGGAAGTAGATCAAGAGCTTCTGTGTTTTCCCTGTATCTGAACATTTGGGACTAAGCACAGTCACTGAAACTAAACAGTAAGGAGCTCAAATTCAGCTAACAAAAATGTGGGGGTTTTTCCCCAAAATTAGTGATTAGGATGTGCAAAGTCCTGAAAGCAGCAGCAAAAGGGAATTAGAAAGAGATGAAATGTTTGTGCATGGAGAACAAGAGGCTCAGTAATTCAAGAGGCTCAGTTGCTGGTAATTTTTTTTAAGTGGATCCTAAATCTCCTGCTTTGGCATACAGAAGGCTGATAAAGATTGGGTGAGATGGATCAAATTTCCCTCTTGTGGGTTTTAAGTGTGTCATCCCTTGGTCCTGGATGGCTTTGGCTCTGTAGGATACAAATTCTCAGCAGCTGCCCCCAGAGCCCCCCTTTGCCCCAAACCTGCCCACAGAAGCTCAGGGCAGAACCTGAGGCTTCCAGCCAAGTTTGCACACGATTCAGCAAACCACAGGATATAAGAATATACTTGAAATTAAACCCTTATCCAAATGTGTTGTTTACTGCCTAGAAAATCTTCCTCTTCGTACAATGCTATAGGAGGAAGCTGTTAAAAAAATGAATAAAGTCAGCATGAAATTGAAGTTTTCCACTGAATGTTTTCAACTGCACATTTAGCCCTAATGCTTTTAGAGAATATTTCAGGCACACCTCAGGCTTCTGACACTTAATAAAATGTTTTCACTGCTGCAATGGCCTCTCCATCACAACTGGCTGGTTGTATGGTCAATTCTTTTTTATCACAGTTGTTTCCACATTCAGGAGCTACATTCTAAATAGATCTGCCCATGTCTGTATCAAAACAAAACCATCAAGTAATTTGTGAATATCTCCTGCTTATTTGGTGGGAATTAAACCTGGCACACAATCTAAGTTGTTGGTTGGTTGGTTGGTTTGTTTGAGATTTTTGGGGTTTTTTCCCTAATTAGCTGCATTTAGTCCTACCCTTTTTAGGTCCGCCTCTTTTTCTCTGTGGGTTACCTTTATAAAAATACCAATGAACAATGAGAGAGCTCAGGTGTTCAATTAGCTGGCACCTGGAGTTTGGTACTGAGTGGATTCTGTGGGGCAGTAAAGTGTGTAAACTGCTCTAGATGGCTTTTGAGAGGTGGCTCTTTTTGGGGGGGATTTTCTTTTCCTGTTCATACAGTATTTAATACAGCACAGCTACAGGCTGGAGAATGTACAAGTGCACCTATATCTCTTTCCTAGAGAAGTATAAAGAGGTGCTGTTTGCTGAAAGTATATTTCTGGATGCACAATTAATTTCTCTGATACCTTATTGTTTAATTTCAACTTGTGGGCAAAAAAAAAAAAATCCTTAGTGTGGTTTTTGCTGAAGAGCAAGGTGTATGCTCCCTTTTTAATGGATTCATAAAGGGATGGTAGCAGTGTTGTTTCAGCTTTTCCCAGCATCTAAATCTTGATAAATAATTCAGTAAAAGTCATCGCCACAGTGAATGGTAATTAGGTTTATAAAAGAAAGAACAGTTGCTTTAGATAAAAGAATGAGGGCCCTATTTCTCACACTGCCCAGACAAACATCCATCACTGTTCACTCTCAGTGTGACAGCAGGTCACACATTTCATACAAAGCAAGCAGGGAAGTTTCCACTTGAGAAAATTAAGGTTGAAATTTACCTTGTACTTTTTAGCACAACTGCTGAGTGTCACACAGCCTGTGCTTGGTTCTAAAGCCAGCTGAAATTTCAACTGCAATTACACAAGAACATGAGATTCACCACGAGCAGCTCTTAGAAAAATGAATCTCTGACCTGTCTCCAGGTATTCGCCAACTTTTTCCAGTTTAGATCACCAGAGTGCCCAGAATAACTAATTGAATTTGTCCAACTAGATCACACAAGGTGCTCTGTGCACTGTTAAGCAATTAAATACTGATAAAAAATATTTAAAGGCCCAAACTTTACAAGAAGTTCCCAAAATTCTCATTTATAGTCGTGATGTGGGTTTGTCATTCAACCATCTCCTTTTTTTAGCCATTCAGTTAAATAAGATGTCCCTGCTTTGTAGTATATCATATGCTGTCCAGTTTCTTTGACTGTTTTGAGTAGTTCACAAATTTTCAAAGTTCACTGTGTTCTTGAACATCTTCTACTGCTGTGGCTCCTTTAGGGGGTCAGAGGAAGGTAATGTAGTCAAATAAATTTTTGTATCAAAATAATTGCATCAATTCTATTTAGTTTGTAGTTTCAAAATCCTTTCAATTTTGTGGAGGTCTGCATTTCAAGGGATAATAGAGCATAAAAAGACCCTTTTTTCCCATTGAAAACATTAAATAAATAATGACAAGAATGAAAAATACTGCACTACAGTCTAACATTATGCAACCAGCATGACTGATGTGATTTATCAGTCTCTTACAACTCCTTTTGCTGCTAAAGGAACTGTTCCATGAAAAATATTCTGTAGACTGGAGAGATGTGAGGAGATTTAGTTACATCATATTTTTATGACACACATCAATATAGATTCATTAAAATTGCAGAAAAAAGTCTGCCAGTCACAGAAATCTTCCCTTTGCTTCCTTCCATCCTTATTTTCCACCAGGGTTCCGCACATGGGGACTCTGCCCTCCTCCCCTTCCTCCTTTCCTCTGAACCACTGAGCCCAGAGTGGTATGCCCACAAGGAACTCAACTGTTTTCCTTGCTATACACTTAATATTTAATATGGAACATTCAGCTCCATATTCTAACTTAAATTGTCCAATAGACAATGTATTATTCAACAGATGAAACCTGAAATGTTAAAGAAGCAGGAATTTCAGATCCATTTATACAAGTGGGCCTGATTACGTAACATTTCCTTGCTTTCTTGTAGGTTCATTATCACTTTTAATTCTTTCACTATTTGATTAAGTTTAATGCAAAGCAGTTTGCCATCCAGGACACTTCTAGCATTGACCTCTTTTCTTCTAGGTAAGTGAAAAAGTGCAGTTAGTACTTAGCCCAAGTGCATAATGCATGCAAAATTAATAGAAGGGCAAGATTTGCTTGAGTGTTAAAAAACCAGGACAAATGAATGTGCTGGGATTTATCTTCTTCATATAGTTTCTTGCAGAGTTCCAGGGGTACTTTTGCAGAGTATTCTTTTATTAAATAGGATGGAGGATTCACACCTGCTGACACATGTGAATTACTTATGCATTCCCAGCTCCTGTTGTTATTTGTCTCACAATAAAGTGCAAGAACATACTTTGACTGAGGTGTCTTCAGTGAACCACAGAGCTCAAAACTGAGTCTAGAGAAAGGTCAAAGAGCAGCAGCACAGATTTTCTGTTATCTTTGTTGACCAGGGATTTAAATATGAAAAAAAAACGAGGCCAGTTTTACTGAGGTGTTTGGTTGCCTCAGTTTCATTTAAATAAATGGGAATTAAGTGCCAAATTGCTGCTTAAAAGACTGGCTGAGAGTGATATCCAAAAAACAAATTATACCAGGTCTTGGCTAGAGGCATAAAATGCCCTTAAGTTTGCTGACACCCATTCCAAAACAAACCCATTTTTTAGCCCAATCACTGGGATAATTTGATGCCTTATAAATAATACTAACCTTCCTACTCCCGGTGTGAAACCTAGAGCTGCTATGATACAATTCCTCAGGAAGGAGGAGACATTGCTGTGAGCACTTATCCTACCCTCCTACAGTGGTAGAAATTCAATCTAACAAATCCCCTCTGAGATCTGAGGAAGGAGACCAAGGCAAGTTGCATAAAGAGAAGCAATTTTTTAATTTCTTCAGTCATGACAAACCTTATCAATCTTGCCTGGGCAAAATCACCATTCCTGGATTGCTAGAAATCATCTTGTAATTTTCCAGCCTATTTCTGAACATTATATATCCCATTGATCTTGTGCCAGTATCGTACTTAGAGTTAGCTAACTCTCCCCCTATCTTGACATTCAGCCTTTATAAGTGTGAGTCACCATATCCTCCCACAACCTTTATATTCCTATGCCAAGCTGAGATTTTTGTGCATCCTTGTCCACAATGATCACAGTCACCTCTTCCATTTCCCTACTTTTGAAAACAGGTGATTAGAAGTGCTAAACACAATTCCATCTGATGCTACAGCCAGGCATTTTTTACAGCTGGATGGGTAATTCCTTACCTCTATGACCAAATTCAGAATGCTTTGCCATTTGTACCTATACTGTGTCCATAAATTCATAGAATCTCTTGAGTTCAAAGGGACCCCCAAGGATCATTGAGTCCAACTCGTGGCCCTGTGCAGGGCAGCTTCAGGAATCACCCCAACTGTCTGAATGTGTTGTCCAAGTACTTGAACTCTGTCAGACTTGGGACTTGTGACCACTTTCCTGGGGAGCTTTCAGTGCCCAGCCACCCCCTGGGTGAAGAACCTTTAACTAATGCCCAGGCTAAACCTGGCAGAGCTTCATTGCCACCCCCTCAGGTCCTGTCCCTCCTCACCAGGGAGGAGAGATCAGTGTCTGTCCCTCTGCTTCTCTTTGTGAGGAACTTTTAGGGTGCACTGAGGCCTCCCCTCAGTCTCCTCCAGGCTGACCAAGCCAAGTGACCTCAGCTACATTTCATACAATTTTCCTTCCAGATCCTTCACCATCATAGCTCTCCTTAAGACACTCTCTAATAGCTTTATATTTTATATTGTGCTGTGAGGAACTCACTCATGGGCTGAGCTCTCACAAGAACAGGAATGGAGCTCCTTAGGGATGAACAAAGGTGAGGCACAGCCGATTGGAATGTGGTAACAAGGGAGACCACTGAGGAGATAAGTTAACTTTGAAGACAGATTGTTGTTTATCTCATCTCTGGGGATGCAGTTTTGTCCTTATCAGTACATGATTTAGCATCCTTTGCATTTAGGTCATGGGCTGGAGTTCTTGCTTTGCACACAGTCATGTCACAATGATGTCACATATCACAGCAGATTCACAGCCTTGGAGAGCCCCAGCAGGAGCATCAGTCCTGCTGCAGCCTGGGGAAAGGCCTGACCTGGAGCACAGAGACAGGAGAGGAGGGAGGAGCAGCCCAGAGAGGCTGGGATGGACCAACCACTGCCCCATCCCCACCGAGATGTCAGGGAAGTCAGGAGTGAAGTGGAGAAGGGGTGTTTGGAGAAAAGCTGTGTAGAAGGTGTTTTTTGTGCTTCTTGTCTTTCTTTCTCAATTCCAGAATATATTTTAATTGTGAATAAATTAAATTAATTTTCTCTGTATAATCCTGTTTAGCCCATGACAGGACTGGTAAATGATCTCCCTGTCTTTACCTCAGTCCCTGAGCTCTCCCATCACACTTTCTCTCCTTGTACCTCTGGGGAGGGGGAGTGATTGTGCAGCTGGGTGGGTGTTTGGCCCTTTGGAAGGAATGATTGTACTGTCTGGTTCTCTTGAGGTTTCTCAAAGGGGTTTTTTTTTAGGATCTCAAGCTCCATTTTGTATGGTTGAGAGAAGTGTCTTGGCTCTCCAGGAGACAGGATGCACCAAGGTTGTGGTGTGCATTCCTGCATGCCTGGGGGAGTCCACTTTGAGACACAGGCTGTATAACATGTCTGCACCCCAAATTAGTAAATCCTGAGAGCTCCTGATGTGTATCAGTTCAGGCTTTAGCCCCACTAATGCAGCTGCATATCTCTGTCTATATTCTCAGACAGCAGAGCCTGGCTATTTTTGTTTGCCCTGCCAAGGGGGAAACAAAAGTCTGCAAGATACATTCTGGGTGACCCTGGACTGAGGCTTGTCAGGGAAAAGATGTCTTGAAGAATAGCAGATTTGGTTTTTATTTCAGCATTTAGGAGAAGGCAGCTTCCCAAGACATCTAAGCATGATCTGCATAGCAGTAAATGTTGTGTGTGTGAGGTACTGCAGAGGCTGTATTTGCATTTATGCTGAAAGAGCAGAGCTGCACAAGGAGGTGTGTTTGTAAATAGTTCTGAAGCATCCCTCTGAATTACAGCAGTCTGCCAGGCTCCTGATGGTGAGAAGAGACATGCTAAGGATGTGCAAAGGAGTTAAGCAGGATTGCTTCATCCCAGGTGTGATTCAGAGGTTTATGTAAGGCCATGACTGACTTTTAAAAAAAGCTTTCCCTCAAGCTGTCCTGAGATGGGAGGCAAATTGTCTCAAATGTTGAGAGACTGGCTGTTCCTGGCAGCATGAGGGGTGAGGATCAGAGGGATGGGGGCTTATAAAATAAAGAAAGATTTTTTTTACATGAGCAGATAGTGATAGGACAAGAGGGAACGTTTTTATACTAAAAGAGGAGACATTTAAATTACCCATTAGGAAGAAATAATTTTCTGTGAGGATATTGAGGCCCTGGCACAGGTTACCTGGAGAAGCTGTGGATGCCCCATGTGTGGAAGTGTTCAAGGTAAGGCTGGGTGGAACTTTGAGCAAGCTGGGATAGTGGCAGGTGTCCCTGCCCATGGCAGGGGGTTTGAAACTAGATGAGCTTTAAGGTTCCTTCCAATCCAAGCCCTTCTATTATTTTAGGATTCTTTGATAACCCCTCTTACGTTTGTAAATGTGTGTGCCACTCCTGCTGTGGTGTGAGCTCTGCCTCTCCACCAGAGGCTACCAATGGCTGGAAGTGACAGAAATCTCATCTTTTTCAGCAGAATGGAGGAAATTCAGTGTGTGGGGTTCTGGGAGGGGGGACATGTAATTGCACAGAGTGTTTACATTGGTGGAAGAAACAAAGGACAAGACTGCAGTGAGGAAAAGTGCAAAGAAATGAGAGCCAAGCAAGTGAATCTCATTTTTAAAGTGCAAAGATGTAGCCCTGGATGCCGATCACTGTAACTCAGATATGCTTGTGCCACCTGAGTATGTGCCAGTTCGGTTTGCTCCAGAAATCACTCTCTATATAGTGAATTTATACAGTGAATTTATTACTGCCATGGGTTAATTCCCACTGCTTGTAGTAACAGCTCTTCAATCTTGAAGTCTCAATGTGATTTTTTCTTTTAATGAAGTTGCCTTTTTGCTTCTCAAGAAATAGTAAGGAGAAAATAAAGTGCTGTACAATTTTGAATATTGGCACAGATATTTAAAGTGAAAATAATCACAAGTTGCTTGTGGAATGACAAAAAGAAAGGGTAAAAATTACTAGAAGAAAAATTTTATTTCAGAGACTGAACGGTGAGGGATAAACTTGATGGTTTGTTTCTTATGTGCCCTCTAGTGTTCAGGACTCCTTTTCCTCTGGTGTGTGCTCACATCCAAGGAGTTTTTTGACCATGGGAAGTAAAGCAAAGTGGTTGAGTTAGTGGAGAAAACCCTTCAGTTGTCCATCATCATATGAGTTCAAAGGATTCAGTTTGTTTAATTGATTTGTCGTATTAGAGAAACAGGAGGACAAATAAATAATCAATCTCATCTCCAATCTCATCTCAAATTTCTTACTTGTTTTTAGAAGCTGACAAGGTCTGTGCAAGTCTGTGAAACTGGAAAGATTGATATAATCAGAGATCATTGTCCTTGTGATTGAAACAGATTTGTGGAACCTTCATTGGAATGTTCTGAGGTAGTTGAAAATGTTAATTTATGGTAATTTAGAGCTTGAAAAATACAAATACGAAAATATTTAGAAAACATTTTTTTTTTAAACTGATCTTAATCCTTAGAGCCAGCATTGTATTAGTCATCTTCTCAAAATATTTTTTAAGTTTCAAATTCAGGAGAAATAGAGGTTTTACATAAAAAATTATGAATTTATTCTAGGAACCTGGATTGAACCTTATTTATGCTAAATGTGCATTAAACCTGTGTATAACTGGATTAATACTGTAATACCTAAAGTTATACTTGCAAAAGCACACACACACACACACACACACACACACACATAAATATCTTGTCAATATGTGATTATGGACTAATTCATAATGTGTGCAAGTATACTCACATATTTAGTGTCTGTGTGCATTTGTATAAATTCAGTATATTTAAAGAAAGAATGTATTTGTGGATGTATATGTGAATATATATATGTATCTAATAATGTGCAATTCTAGGTTATTAAAACATATGGATTGAGGAAACCTGGACTTCTGTATTGGTTTTGGAGCAAGGTGTTCAGCTGAGTCTCCCACTCTGGAGCTTAAATAATATTTAATAATATTTAATTGACTCTCAGCACCTCCTGGAAGCTGGGATGTGCAGTGCTGCTCCCTCTGTCCCAGAGGAGACCCTTTGGAGCTGACAGTGCCTCCATCCCCCCTTGCCTGAAGCCTGCTCAGCCAGAGGTCACTGTGTGGGCTGAACACTGGTTTTGGTCTCCAGGAAAATCCCCTGGAAACTGGGAGGCCTCCAGGGCAGAATTCAGTCTCCCTATGATGAAATAGCTCAAAATTATTCTTAGTTCATTTCTGATATTTTTCATGGCTACTGCAGAAGGCAGGTTGGAGATGAACTCAAATGGGTGTCCTTGGAGTGGCATTTTGGAGACCCCCAGGTGTCTGCAGGAGAGAGAGAGAGAGCTGTTCTAAGACTGAATTCCCTGCCAGGTTTTATTTTCCCCAAGGCTGCAGTGAAGATCCTGCAGCAGGGCTGACCACATCACACAGTTCTGCTGTTCAGGGCCAGTATTGACAAAGCTTCCCTTTTCAATCTCTGCCTGAGCGGAGTCACTTCCAGCTTCTTGCAGGTGACACATCATTATTCTGCACCCATCATTACTCTGTTTGTTCCTTGTGTCACAGCCACACCTCAGCGGAGAATTTACTGAAGTTCACCCTGAAATGGGTAATGATGGTGCTTGGTGACAGAACAGAGCTAAACAAAATGGTTTTGCTTTTTTCTCCATTTCAAAAAAAAAAAAATGCAGGTGGTGATACCTGGCCACATTAATGAATGAACTTGCTTTGGCCTGGAAGGGAAAGGTGCAGCTGCCTTCTGAGGACTGGGATCCTGGAGGAGCCCCTGTAGTTCCTAACAGGACAGGCAGGCCTGGAATGATCTCTTGAGGGTTTCCCCACCATGTTTCCAGTGACTCAGCAGGTGGTTCTGATTTCTGCTAGCAGGCAGTGCTTGCTATGGGTCTGTGCTGTGGCCACTCAAACTCAAGGATCCTGTTAAAATCCAAACACCATGTGTTGGTTTGGGTTGTTTCTGTAGATTGCAGAGGATGATGCTAAAACCTAATTAACATAGAGGGGCTGTTACCACCCCTTGTCCCATGCAAGAAGGGCAAACAAGGGTGTGGTCTGAGGTGGGAACTGCACAAAACCACAGATAAGGGTTCATCTCTTCTCAACAGACAGGCTGTGAGCAGAATTTCTGCTGCTTTCACCTCAATCTATCCCTCCTTTCTCTTTCATATCTCTCATATCTGGGTGTTGGCAGGGAACTGGGTCATGCAGGCTTTCAAGGCAGAGGGAAATGTTTACTTTTCCCTTTGTGTTGAAGAGATTGAGCCTCTCTCTTGCCCCATTTAATTTCAGAGCTGGGTAATGAAGTCAATGCTATTGCTGTGTTTGTGACTGGAGAAGAAAGGATAATAAAAAGAATGTGATGTAATGCTCTGATAAATTCCATTATTATCTTTAGCCTCCTTTCCTTTTCCTTTTTATTGGCCTGACATGTTCCTGCTGTGCCAATCTGTTAGCCAGGATGTCGTCACTGAGAAGTACACAAACATGCAATCTCTGCTTTTCATTTCACAGACTGAGTGCAAGGCAGGCTGCTAAGGGAAGGTTTGGAAACCTGGGAAAGTGACTTCTGTAGTGAGACAAGCACAGACATCACAGAAAAATCCAGAGGGTCTTTAGTTCAGCTCCCTGTTCCGAGAAGAGTCAGCTGTGGGGCCAGCTATAATTGCTCAGAGCTTTATCCAGTCCAGTCTTGAAAATTTCCAAGGATGGACACCACACAACCCCTCTGGACATTGTGCTTCACTGCTTGACTGTCCTCAGGCAAAAATGGTTTGAATCTCTTTCATTTAAGTTTGTTCCTGTTTCTGGTTCCCCTGACATGCCACCACCATAAAGAACCTTTTTCCAACTTCTGGATGCTCTGTAAGAGTCCATCCAAAGCAGTGCCTTACCCAGGCTGAAGATTTTGGTCCTCCATGCTCTCCTTACTTGGAAAGCTCTTCAGATCCCTTCTTCTCAGTGGTCCTCTATTCTCTTCTTAATCCAGATTCTCCTTGTACTGGGGGGACCAAAGGTGGGTTCAGTGCTGAAGAGCACTGAGGCAGGGAGGGATAATCTCTTCCCTTTATCTACAGGCTGTAGTCCTGTTGGAACAGCCCTGGAGGCCCATTGTCTGTGTTGCTAAGTCTCACATCCTTCTCACTGTCCAGCAAGAACCCCTGAGCCTTTTCTGCAGTCCATCGGTGCCAGTGTTTCTTCCTCCCCAATCCCCTGCACTGAATCAGGGATTCTAAGGGCACAGCAGTGTTTGTAAGAGCCATGTTTTGCAGTTCTCACTGGTTGCTGGACCTATAAATAACAATATTATGGATGCTTTGAGATGATGTTGCTGTGGGTAGTGCCTCATGCTCCCATCTTCACAGTCTGTGTGGGCTGTGGTGTGTGCACGTGGAGTTTTCTTTTAGCACTTAGGTGGCAGGGAAGACCATGAAACACACTCTGGTGGTGGAGCTGTGCCCAGGGTTTGGGCTCTGTTCAAGGCTTGGTTGCTGCCTGTCTGAGTGGGAATTTTTTCTGCTAGGGTGGAATGGGAGAGGGGAAACAAAAAGATGTTTCCCTCCCTTCCCCCCAGTCTAGAAAGCTGAGAAGGAAAAGGAAAATGTCCTTCTTTCTGTCACATATACATCCAGCCTTTGCAGTCATTCCCTGGATTCTGACCTTGCTAAATTATATAAGGTGATCTGCAGCTGTTCCTCAAGATTTACAGGGCCAACCTACAGGCAAAATCCTCAACAAAAAGTTTTATTTTTATTCCCTGTGGAGATAGATAACATCTTTTCTTAACATTTTTGGTAAGAGTATGTAGAAGGATATTCTGCCTTGACTGAGCCCTGAACATGAGTTTTGTTGGTGGGGTTCAGTTCGCTGAGAAATCAAACCCCTCTCTGTTCCTGTCAAGCCTCCAGCTGAGAAGCTACTGAACACAAACACCCAAATCCTTCTATCTTTCATTCATATCTGTCAATATTCTGGCAGTTTGGTCTCAGTGTTGCAGACATGCTCACATAGCTGGGACATGCAGTGAGTCCATTGTCATCCCCCCAGATCAGCTCCAACTCCACATCTACTCAGTCTTTGTCCTCCCCATTGAGTGAAACCATTTGGTGGCTTGTGTTATCACTGATTTCAGTTGTCATATGCTCAATTGAGGCATTAAAAGGAGGAAATGGTTTTGAATTATTTACCTGTGAACTTTGAGATAAGTCTTATTCTATGGCAAACCTCTGAAGTCCTGCAGTTGCTCTGTTCACCTGTGGTTCACCTCTTTAGATGTGTAGTAGTTCTCTCTGTCTCTTCAATAAATAATACACTTTAACAAGAGCAGCAGATGTCTACAGAGGTGCTAAGACAGAGTTCCTTGATTTTTTGTCCAGTGTAGTATCTTTCACCTTTCTTTGAAATACCACAGGCCCAAGAGCATCATGTAACTGGCATAGTCCCCTTTATGAAAATCCTTAATGTTCAGCTGATTTTTAAGTTACAGCATGTGTATTTCATAACATTGTTTGCCTTTCACTCAAAGACAGAAGGGTTTTTTGGCTAAACTCTACAAAGCAGGTTGGTTAATTTCTTCTCATTAACTTTTCTATCCACCCAGAAGACAGGTGAGAACTGGTCCCATGTAGCCACAATTTTTGGGATTTCAGAGGTCAGTAAGACTGAAGTTCTTTCCAAAGCAATGTAGACATGTCTCAAAAGTTTTTTACTAAGCTCCTTCCTTCTCATGAATGACCTATTTGCTAAAAGCAAATATGAATGTGAGGTAAGGAAGCATCCACTAGCAACCACCATTATTACCTAGGGTGGTGGGAATGCTGAAAAATATCCTTTTCTGGTTTTGTTGTAATGAAGTCTATAGAGCTGTGGTAAAAGGTGAGACTCATCAGTCTGGATAACGAATTTTTAATTTGCTTTTCCTGTACTTTAAAATACTGTTAAGAGCTTGACTTTTACCTCATCTTATTCCTTCATACCATTGCACTTCAATCTTGAGCCAGGGAAGACAAAATGTCTCCAGCAGTTTCCACTTTCCCCTTTCAATGAGCTTTGGGGTGTCATTGACCTAGAAAGAAAAACAGTGGTTGGAAGTTATAGGTCAGCACTTAGAGCAGCTTTAAATAGGTGTTCAAATCTCAACCATGAAACCTCCCTCACTGCTCAAAGTTCTGGCTTGCCACTTGGGATTTGCCAACAAATTGCCATCACGTGGTTGAATAATTTGTAGCAGTCAAGAATATTCTGGAGTCAGAAACCTGCTCCCCTGTCCTTTTCACACCTATAATATACCCTTCCTCAAGCATATTTAGCTTTCTGCACCATGGTTTACCTAGACACAAATGAGGATGGATGTTTCTCCTCTCCCTGCAAGGCTGAAACATTGTGCTTATTGTAAGCAGTGCTAGACAAGTGTTTGGTTCTGATATTTTAAAATAATCTTTGGTTCAGATATTTTAAAATAATCTTTATATGCAAACTCCAGTTAGTAGTTAGGTACTACTAGTACTGCCTGCCAGCTGGTATTTTGCATTATAAAAGACATATATATTAAAAAAAAAATCTGAAAACCTCTAGGGAAGAGTCTTAAACAAACAAGCCCATCTGGCTGTTTAGTGAATTAATATGTATTTTAGGTGGGAGTGATACCAGTGAGTGTTGTTAAGGTTGTCCAGCATTTCTTATAGTAACACTCTAGCTTTTATTGCTTATCATTTTGCTGTATCTTAATTGCTTGTGCTGAAACATTTTATGCAGGGACATCTTCCTTGGACTGAATTAATTTGTGAAAATTGCAGCCAAAATAGTTTAGATATTTCCATAGAGGAATCTAGGAGAAATAATCAGTTTTTCCTGCATTAGAAATGGGTCATCTACTCTTCTTTGGAAGACTGTACTTATGTGCTTAGGAGCAGATACTCCAAAGAGAAATGAAATTGTCTTTCTGTTGTGTCCATCTCCCAGAACTTCTATAATAAGACAGCCCATAAACCTTTGAATAAGCACAATTTTTGGGTGCTCTGCAGCAGGTAGACATAAATAGCCAAGTTCCTCGGATGTGCTGAATGTACTGGATGTTTCCCAGTCTATGTCAAAACATAATTCTCTGCAAGTTTCCTTCCTTTTCTGTGATGATGTAGGTTAGGCCAGGTGGGACACAAGGTGGGAGAGCACCACTCAAGGTGAGAGGAAAGCTTGCATTGTGCCCAAAATAAATAGGGGAGGAAGTTGCCCTTATGATGCACAAAATTGGCAGAGGGAGGTGACAAGGGGCCAAGGAAGAGACCAAGTGATTTAGGCTTAGGATACTGTAGGTTGACTGGGATGGAGGAGTCTAAGGTGTGACTATAGGGTATGGCAATACACCTACGATGGTTTGTGTGTGGAAGAAAAAGGAGGTTGTGTATAAAACCAAGGAAGAGGTTAGGAGTTGTAGAAGAAGGGGGCAGAGATCAGGAATCTCTGGAATGCATGCTGGGAGCAGTGGAGAATGGGACTTGTTCATGGTTTCATAGAATGGTTGATGTCAGAAATCACTTCTTGAGGTCACATCATCCCTGGCCCTGCCCAAAGCAGGATCAGCTAGAGCAGGAAACAAAGGAAAATAATCAAGTTTTGAATATTTCCAGTGATGGAGACTCCACAATTCTCTGGCCATCCTGTTCCAATGTTCAGGGAGTTCAGCATTGACCACTAGAAAATCTCAGCTGTTTGTGTGGGTGCCTCTGAAAAAGTCCAGGACTTGTTTTCCATGCCCAAAATAGATGGCAGTGGCAGCCCTTTTTCAATAGGAGCATTTAGAAAAATATTGATTGTGATTCTGTGAGGTACTGCAGTAGTGAGCTGTGCTTTGCAGGTCCTAAGGCTGCCTGCAAAATGATGTTTTGGGCCTGGGCTGTGTTATTCACAAAATCCTTCTTTATAGTTGTGGTTTTTGGGTTTTGTTTTTATGGTTGTTGTTTTGAACTTCTAATACTGCAGCAGTTCTTTCAAGTCCTATCAAATGTTTGCATCATGTTAAACATTTGAAGTGTGCTTATTTGCTCTCTGTTTTCTATCCAGTATGCAATCTTCCAGAGCCCTGAATGAGAAGACTGTAACCTGGGGTTTCCCACTGCCTTCCAGGTAAGGGAAGCACTGGTGGTAAAAGTTGGTTTTTGATACTTAAAGCAAGGCTGTTTACCTGGCAGGCTGTCTGTAACAAAATGCTGGACTAAAACTGAGTGGTAGAATGAACAAAATATTGAATGGATGGCAGCTGAATGAGGACTCTGTGGCTGGAGGACAGGATAAGTACAAAGACTTGCAAGGAGAGGTATAAACTCTTCTTGGATGCAACCATTGAAACAAGCCAACTCTTTATGATCATTTTTATGTTATACTGTGTGGGTTTTGTGTGAAATACATACTTATTAAAATGATAAATTGTACTTTTTCTAGTACTGTAGACTTTACCTTTAATTCTTCACTATGATATGTGAAAATCCCACATGATTTTAAATGCTGCATAGTTAAAAAAAAAAAAACCACAAAAAACCACCTGCATTATTTTAAAAACACCTTTATACTGTGGAACTTCCTAAGAATCTGCTATATTTATTAGAATCATAAAATGGTTTGGAGATCATCTAGTTACAAACTTCTTGCCATGATGGAAAGCAATAACTTTTACTGGATCAAGTTGCCCAAAGCCCCTTCAATCTGCCTTTGAATGCTTCCAATGATGGGGCATGGGTGATGGAGATCTGACTGTCACCAGCTGCATCAAAGTAAATATTGATATACTTTAGTTGAAACTTGTGGTTATATTTTTCTCAAATAGCCATGTGAAAGGCATCTTTTGATCCCTTCTCCTGTTTTTCTCCTTCCTTTGCTTAACTGCTTCTCTGTTGCATAGCATGAAACTGGATTGTGTGAGACTGTGTAATTAACATTAGAGCATTTCAAATCCTGCTATAATGATTTGGTGCATTTGCTTCCTGAGTCTTGCCATCTGAATGCTCCTAGAACACACAGAGGATCCAGAAGTAATCAAAGCCTCAAGACTGAGAGTTCTGTTTGCTTTTCTGCGTCAGACTTTCCCTTTGGATCTTACCCTTTCCTGAAATTAAAAAGTAAAGAGAAATAGCCCCTGGAAATGGTGTTGCAATCAAAAGGTAGATTCAGCTTCTCAGTTCACTAAAGGAAAAGCTAAACTTTCTCTGTCCATTACCTACCAAGCTGCCATGTTTCTTGTCTGGACCACACAATTAGCCCTTGCTTCTTCTCCCCAGCCACGGTGTGACCTGTTACACACCCACCTGGATCTTCCACAGAGGTTTCCTGCACAAACTGTGTCCCACAGCTCCAGGAAAGCTGTCACAGCCAGGATGAGATCACAGCCACTTGTGTGCTCCAGGTGGAAGCTGAGGGTTGTGATCTTTCCTTGACACAAGACATAATCACTTCCTTGCTCTGTGTGTGTGTTTAAATCACAAGCTTGTGCCTCAACATGTCAGGTTTTATGTGCTGATATTGGGGTGTTAAAGGAGTCACAGAATCATAGAGTGTTAATGGGTTGGAAAGGATCTTAAAGATCATCTGGTCCCAGCACCCCTACCATGCCAGGGACACCTCCCACCAGGCCAGGCTGCTCAAGGCCTTTTCCAACCTGCCTTTGAACATTGCCAGGGTTGGGGCATACAACCGCCCTGAGCAACCTGGTCCAGTGTCTCACCACCCTCACAGCAATTAATTTCTTCCTAATATCTAACCTAGATTTGCTCTCTTTATACCCATTACTCATTGTCCTGTCACTACAGCTCCTGACAAAGAGTTCCTCTCCATGTAGGCCCTCTTCATGCAGTGGAAGA
Source organism: Calcarius lapponicus (assembly GCA_039654755.1). Taxonomy (NCBI): domain Eukaryota; kingdom Metazoa; phylum Chordata; class Aves; order Passeriformes; family Fringillidae; genus Calcarius; species Calcarius lapponicus. The sequence continues at coordinate 157,542,232 of CM077464.1, read as the reverse complement.
TTGTTTTGGTTTCTCCTCACAACCTTCTTCTCTTCAGGCTGAACAGCCCCAACTTTCTTAGCCTGTCTTCATGGGAGAGGTGCTCCAGTCCTCTTGCCAACTTTGTGACCACCTCTGGACTTGCTCCAACTGTTCCATGTCCTTCTTATGTTGGGAGCACAAGAACTGTGCTCAGCACTCCAGGTGGGATCTCACAGGAGCAGAGCAGAGGGGCAGAATCACCTCTTTTGCCCTGATGGCCATGGTCCTTTGGATGCTGCTCAGGATTCTGTTGGTTTTTCATCAGCCATCACCCCTAAGTTCTTCTCCTCAGGGCTGTTCTGAATCACTTCTCCATCCAACCTGTCGATGTGTCTGGGATTGCCATGACCCAGGTTCAGGACCTTGTATTTTGCTTTGTTGAACCTCATGAACTTCCTACCTCCATGAACTTCAGAGGTAGGACTGAACTTTGCACAGTCCTGCCTCTCCAGCGTGTCCAGGTCCCTCTGGATCCTTCCCTCCAGCCTGTGGCTGCCCCCCAGAGCTTGGTGTGGTGAGTGAATTTGCTGAGGGTGCCTCCATCCCACCATCCATGTCTCTGATAAAGCTGTTGAACAGCATCAGCCTCAGCAGTGACCCCTGAGGGGCTCCACCCATCCTTGGTTTCCATGTGGAAAATTTGCTGTTGGCCACAACTCTTTGTGTGCATCATCCAGACAGTTCTTTATCTACCAAGTGCTCCATCCATCAAATCCATGCCTCTGCAATATGGAGACAAGAATGTTGTGTGGGACAGTGTCAAATACTCTGCAGAAGTCCAGGTGGATGATGTCAGTCACTCTGGTCCATTCACCAACACTGCAGCCCTGTCATAGAAGGTCACCAAATTGGTCAGGCATGAATAGGCAGTAAGAAGTTTGCAGTTCTAAGCTTATTTCAGTTATTTAAAGAGTTTTTTTTATGTAACCCTGCTCTTAGAATTTATACAATTGTTATTACCCTCCAGCACTGGTAGTGTACAGTAACAGATTGAAATGGAGTCTACAACATGTAGAAATGTTTACCAGCCCAACTGTGTGCCCTGCAGCATGGGCTGGATGCTCCAGTGAATATCTATTAGCTATGCTGCTACCTAATGGGAATATCTGTTTCAGGTTATTATTAAATAACCCAAAGGCTCCACACAAAGAATCCAGAATATAAATTTTTCTGCCTATGATGGATATAGGACACTAAGCATGTCCAAGGATGTCTGGGATTTCAGCCAATCTGAATCACAGAATCACAGAAATTCTAGGTTGTAAGAGACCTTTAAGATCATCGAGTCCAACCCATGTTCTAACACCTCAACTAGATCATGGCACCAAGTGCCACATCAAGTCTTTTTTTAAACACATCGAGGGATGGTGACTCTACCACATCCCTGGGTATATGATTCCAGTATTTGACCACTCTTTCTGTGAAAAACTTCCTCCTTAATTCTAGCCTGTATCTCCCTTGGTGCAGCTTGAGACTGTGTCCTCCTGTTCTGTCTGTTGTTGCCCAGAGAAAGAGACCGACCCACAGCTCACCACAGCCACCCTTCAGGAAGTCGAAGAGAGTGATAAGGTCACCCTGAGTCTCCTTTTCTCCAGGCTGAACAACCCCAGCTCCCTCAGTCATTCTTCGTGCAGCTTGTGCTCCAAGCCCCTCACCAGCCTCGTTGCTCTCCTTTGGACACGCTCCAGCATCTCAACGTCCCTCCTAAAGTGAGGGGCCCAGAACTGGACGCAATACTCCAGGTGTGGCCTCACCAGTGCTGAGTACAGGGGAAGAATGACCTCCCTGCTCCTGCTGGCCACACTATTCCTGATGCTAGCCAGGATGCCATTGGCCTTCTTGGCCACCTGGGCACACTGCTGGCTCATGACTGTCAACCAGAGCCCCCCCCCCCCCTTTCCACCTGAACACTGTCCAGCCACACCATCCCCAGCTTATATCGTTGCAGGGGGTTATTGTGGCCAAAGTGCAGGACTCGGCACTTGGACTTCTTGAACTTCATCCCATTAGATTCTGCCCATCCATCCAACTGTTCCAAGTCCCTCTGCAAAGCCCTCCGTCCCTCTAACAGATTGACACACGTTCCCAGCTTAGTGTCATCTGCAAATTTGCTAATAAAGGACTCTAAACCCTCATCCATGTCATCAAGAAAAATATTAAACAGAACTGGCCCCAGCACAGACCCCTGAGGGACACCACTGGTGACTGGCCCCAGCTGGATGCAGCACCATTCACCACCACTCTCTGGGCTCAGCCATGCAGCCAGTTCTGAACCCAGCAAAGAGTGCTCCTGTCCAAGCCACGGCCTGCCAGCTTGACTAGGAGTATGCTGTGGGAGACAGTGTCAAAGGCCTTGCTGAAATCCAAGTAAACACATCTACAGCCTTCCCTGCATCCACTAGGCGGGTTATCTGGTCATAAAAGGTGACCAGGTTGGTCAAACATGACCTACCCCTCCTAAATCCATGCTGGCTGGGTCTGACCCTGGCCATCCTGTAAATTTTGTGTGATGGCGCTTAATATAAACTGTTCCATTATTTTGCCAGGTACTGAGGTCAGGCTGACTGGTCTATAATTACCAGGATCCTACTTTGCACCCTTTTTGTGAATGGGTATCACATTGGCCAGCTTCCAGTCATCCAGAACCTCTCCAGTGAGCCAGAACTGTTGGTACATGATGGAGAGTGGCTTTGCAAGCTCATTTGCCAGCTCTCTCATTACCCTGGGGTGGATCTTGTCTGGGAACATTCAGCAGCTAAACAGGCACTGAGGCATCCTCATTGCTGAAACCCCAGGCTGCTGTGGGGCTAAGATGGCATTTCAGAGACATTTCCAGAAGATATGTTTTGATTTTAAACTTTGTTGACAGGCATCAGGGCTCAGATGGCTGGTTTGGTGGGATAGATCTGGAGTTAGGGATGGGATTTACCTTTGCCTCAGGATGTTGTAGATGAATACAGTTAAGTGAGCCCTCATGTTTTCCTAACTACAGCGAGAGAAAAAGAGGCATAAGGGAGAATTTACCTGATTGGCTTTAGAAATCCGTGTTAGGCTGAATTGATTTGCCTGTCTTCAGTATTTAAAGCAAAAAGTTAATGACAGACATGACTAAACATAGGTGCCTAATACTATCTGAGATGCCCAGAGGGGTCTGTAATTCCTTAGCAGATCTGCAAGATGTAGGTTCTATATTTAAAATTAATGCTGTGCATAAAAACACAGCCTTTTCCTCTCAATTCTGTCAAATACATCTGTGATGTGTCCTTTCTTTATTGAATCATAGCTGCTTATGGAATCAGCATGCTTTACATACCGTAACTCCACTTTTCTCCCCAGTGAACAATGCAAGTCATCAATCCCACTGTGCAGGACCATCTTGCATGACTGAGGGAAAATTAAACTATTTTACCTTTTTTTTTTTAACTTTATCTTTCCCCCTGTGCTTTGTTAGACCTTTGTCCTCACATGGCATAGGTGAAGATGCCCACTCTGCAGAGTACAGACAGAGAGGTATCAAAGCCATTTGTTTCAGTGGACTCTGCATCTCCTTTGAGGTAGATTTTTCCTCAGTGTTGCAGGTCAGCCCTAGCAAGAGAATTAAGGTGGGCAATTCTTCAGTGGTATAACACAGCCACATTTAGCCAAAGGATCTGAAGGCAGAGGACAACTCTCACCTGCTATTCTCATGTGTCTTCTTGAAATCAGAGATGCAGCTTCCAAAAAAAAAGTCCCAATAAGCAAACTTGGAAAATACAATCTTGCAAACTGGATACACACACCTCAGCAGGCACATTTTTCAGTGCACATCCTGATTTAGCAGAAATAAGATCTGTCTGTGGTCTCAGTGATCTATTCAGAATAACCATGGGTTTTGCTGTCAGCTGGTTAATCATGGAACGGGTGATTTAGATGTGCTCACCACCATTACTGCAATGAGATCTTCTTGCCCTGCATTCAAAATTACAGCAGAGAATCTCCTGGGCCACATAGGCAGCAAATATTTTTTAGCTTTTGAGAAGGGTTTCAGGGTCCTGTCTAATTTTACATGCATAACATTTTTTAAGATTAAAATAGATAACATATTTCTTATTTCTTTTTAGAGTGCTAGAAAGTCCCTTTGAGTAAGCTATTCCATATAATCTCTGAGCAGACATCAAAATTTTTGCCTAAAAGAAGATTAATTATAAAATCTTCAGGGATATGGTTTATAAGATACTTGGAGGCTGTGAAATCAGAAGTTACTCCAAGGAGGACTGACAGTGTAGGCTGGCTGGCACTTTTTCCTCCTCAGTCAGGTAGTTCCAGTTTCTGCCACAGTCATGAGAGATATATAGAAAATGATTTTATATGAACCAGATTATGACTCTGCAAATGAACACAGTGTGGAGACACTGTCTTCTAGAATATCTTGAGAAATGCTGCCAATAGCACAGCATCGAATCATAGAATTGCTTGGGTTTGAAGGGACCTTAAAGAACATTTCATTCCAACCTCCTTGCTAGGGACAGGAGCACTTTCCACTAAACCAGGTTGCTCCAAGCTCCATTCAGCCTGGCCTTGAACGCTTCTGGGGTTTGTGCATCTACAGCTTCTCTGGGAAACCTGTTCCAGGGCCTCACTGCCTTCACAGCAAAGAACTTTACCCTAATATCTAATACAAACCTACTCTCTTCAGTTTGAAGCCGTTCCTCCTGGTCCTGTCACTACCTGCTCTTGTAAAAAAACCCTGTCCATCTTTTTTTGTAGGCTTCCATCTTCTATAACCATTTATCCAGGTTTGAAACTTTAACAGGAAATACCATCCAGTTCATTTTCTTAGTGCCTCAAACTCACAGATTCATATCATGTGCAGCATTCAGGTTGCAAGCAGAGATCTGGCAGCAGGAAGCAAATCCCTTTAGAAAGTTTCCACCAGTGATTTTTCTTTTTTTTCAGTATTTTCTAGACAGTGTTTCACAATGTCCTGCAAAACGTACCAGCTCCTGAAAGAACTGTCATGGCTTATGAGCATTACGTAGCTTTGCACTGACATTTTAGGATGGAAGTGACATTTGATTGTTGTGACCTTGTTGTGTCTTGTGATGTTCCAGTGCAAAATGAGAGCCTCACAACATGCCTCTTTGATTGATAAATGGCAGCTGAATGCCTTGATTTCACATGTCTCTCTCAGTTAATACCCAGTATTTTGATCATGTGGCAGTCCGTCCACCTGAGGTCTTTTTCCTTTCTTACTTTCAGATCATTAGACAAAGGCAAAGTTCAGCTTGTTTGCTTCATGCATGAAAGAATTAGTGTCCTGTGCTGTGTGAGTGGGTTCCTTTCTGGAAGGTTTTTTTCTCACTGTTTGGTGGTTAGAGGCAATTCTCTCTCACACAAAGAACTCACTTCTAGGGCTATTTCTTTATGTAAAGAAACCTTTACATGACAAGACAGCAACTTTTAAATCTCAATTTAAAGGCAAAGGATTGCCCTTCAGTTTAAAAAATGAAAAAGTTTAAAATTGCATCACAGCAGCAACTTTGAAAGTCATTCCCTTCCCCAGCTTTGCTGTTTTATTCAGTTCTTTATAAAAAGGCAAGAACCCCCTAAAAAAAGAAACTTCTCCCTCCTGGAAGCTGGCGTTTGACCTTTGCAGGGCAACGAGCTCTCTGCCGACAAGTGCAGCATGCAAACATTTTGGATGCATCACTCCATCTGCTTTCCCAGAGCCCCAAAACCGTGCCAAGGAGTGACCTCCATCCTCCTGGCTGCCTCCTTCCTTATGGAGAGGGGCTCTGGGGTGACGTCCCTGTGCCTGCACATCGAGGGCTGCTTGGCAGCCATGGGTTGGAGCAGATCTGGGTGCTGGGGCAGCTGTTGCTCTGAGCGGTGCCGCCGCCGAGTTGGGTAACCATGGCAACAGCATCACCGCCAGCATCCTCCTCCTCCTCACTCGGCTCTCCTCCTCCTCGGCATCATCAGGAGCAGCAGCAGCAGCAGCAGCCCTGGCAGGAGCCAGAGCCCGGCAGCCGAGGCTGCAGCCAGCTGCTGCCAACCCCTTCCTGCACCGGCACCCGGTCACAGCCCCGGCCCCGCTGCTCCCGGGGGGAATAGGGCACGGGGAGCCGAGGGAGCTGCACTGCAGAGGGATCCCAGACCAGCCAGGTAAGAGCTGTGGGGCTGCTCACAAACTCCCCGGGATGGGATCGATGTTCTGTGTGCCTGGCGTGTGTTTGCGTGCGAGTGTTGGCTGCGAGTTTTCCGGCTTGCTCTTTCCAGCAGCAGTGTGATGACAATTCCAGGCAAGCATGTTTTCCAGCTCATGTTCCCCATCCCTGCCATACTGTCCCCCTCTCTCTCCTCCACCCAGAGAGAGGAGGAATAATAAATAATGTTCTGAAAGGTTATTGGAAAAGGGGATGGTGGGGGGGCCCAATGTGAGCAGAGTGGGGAACGGCTGCGCTTCTAAAATAAAAGTGGACAGCAGTAGTGGAGCAAAGGTTGACGTGGTAATTAATAACCCTTAAAGAAAAAAAATTATGCGACAACGGACTTCTGTCTCTGCCCACTCTACAAATAAATCTCTCTCATCATATTCAGCAGAGAGCTGTAAAGCAGAGAGGTATATGAATAGACAAGACTAGAAAGCTCACTGTAGTCCACAACTGTCAGATTCACCTTAAGTGCTTTAAAACCAGAATAAATGATTACATTATCAATGCAGTCGTACCTGAGAATACATGTATGTATAGAATTGTAAAAATATTGCTCTTAAACCTTTACACCTCCTAATAAATAAATTAAAAAAAAAATCTTAAAGATGTGCGTCTGATGGCCACACAGTAAAAGATGTTCACTTCATCTGTTGTGAGAAAGCATGCAGTGGGTACATTTCAGAAGGTAGGAAGAATAGTTCTGATCCAAAAGCACATAAGGACAGTTCTTGTCATTTTATAAACAGAAGCGATACAAAGCTGTGGAGTGTCCTTGTGCAGGCAAATAGATGTGGGTGAGTGCGTATGTCTGAGGAGCACGAAGGGAGAGACAATAAGAAGTAAGTTTAAGCCAAGTGTTTAAGCTCTGACTGTTTGCTGTGTAATGACTGCAGAGAGCTCTTTCTACTTCCACAGAACTATTTTTATTTCTTTCTTTGTTTGTTATTGTCAGCAGTAAGGAGAAAGAGATCCTACGCTGCTGCTGTCTCTCTCTCCTTCTCTAAAACCCGTTCTTCCTCTCTGGTGTCCCTTGTCCTCCCTAAATCATCTTTGTCTGTGCAATGCTGGAAATGCTTCCTAATTCAAGCATGGGGATGGGTATGGCCCAACACAATTACTTGTGTACTTGTGTGTATATATATTTATTTATATATGTATATCCTTGTACGTAGGTTAAGAGACACCTGTCTCTCATGTTCAACCTGATTTGAAAATCAGAGCAGTTTTTGGTCCCAGTCCTGCATTTTGCTATGTCTGTAGATCCTCCTAAAATCAGCAGGAGCTGGAATATAATTTAAGTTTATAGGTACAGAACAGAGGGCAGAATTGCACCCACCTTTTCTCTATGTTTACAAACATTCTCCTCCTGCAAGCTATAGAACAAGGAATTTGGGTAGGCAGGAGCTCATGTCCAGTTCTTATGCAGAAGTGCTGTAAAAATTACCTGGGAATTATTTTCCATCCCAAATTGAAAAGGTAAAGGATAGAACAGGAAAATATAGGCATCTATTTGGAATCAGTGCTTCAATCTGAAAAATAATTCTTGAGGAACTTGACCTCATCACAACAGGTCTTCTCTACAAGGGGCTCTTTGATCTATGGTAATGACAGTGCTCACAGACACCAAGTTTAACTGAAGAGGAGGATTTTGGATACTTACATTAATTAAACTAAAGCACTGTAGGGCTACAGTCCTTAAGAGTCTGGACACATTACGTGGTGCATTTCTGCATGAGAATTGGTGTTTGCTTCAAATTCAGAGAATATTTAGGTCTTGAGACTTCTTTGTAGTAACAGACAAGGAATAAAAGTGTCTGTCAAAATGTAAAAAGAGTGCAAACCTGATCATGTGTCTGACACTCAGACACCAGTAACAGAGCCACAATCCTGTTTACATGTGTTGCAGAGATGCACAGTGCATAATCCAGGGGCAGCTCAGTGAGGCACAGAGCAGTGACCCTCCCATCAGCACAAGCAGATGATTGAAGGTCAAAGGGCTCTGGGTATTACACATTAACACTCTGCAAGTATTCCTGCACAGTCCTGCTTTGCTGTTAGTAGTGGGCAGGTGATTATGGAGAAGCCAGAGTTCATACATGGACTTTTGATTGCCACAGGGCTGAAAACTTCTGTTAGAAATGACACTGGGTAAGGCAGGGAAGCTGGATATTTTCATGAGCGCTGCTTGGCCATAGAAATTCTCTGTGGAGGGCTGTTCATGGAAAGTCAGGGCACTGAGGCTGATATCCGTGGAAACAGCAAGGATGTTCCCCAACTCAGATATCCAGTATTTAATTCTCAGTGTCCCCTAGTCCTGTAGCTCCTTCCATTCCTTAACCTGGAAAGCTTAGGAGAGTTTTTTTTTTTCATTTTACCTATTTTTTTTCTATTATATTTTATTTTATGAGTTTAGTAATGGACAGGAACATGGTCTTTCTTTTGTTTTGTGCACAGCTGTTAAAAGCTGCTCCCTCAATGCTCACTTATTGTTCACTAGCAGCATTCTAAGGGGAAAAAATGTGTATCTCATGATATAACTAAGCATCTTTTAAAATCTTGCTTGCTAATTTTCATTAGTCACCCACTATGGCTCTCAGAGCTCAGAACAAAAGAAGACTTATATAGTAGTATGTTGCTCTAAAGTCAGCATTTGCCAACAGGTTGAGGCAGGAATTTTGGAAATGCTGCAGCTAGGGTTCGGGTGATTTTTGTTGTTATTAGTTTTTCTTTTTTTGTTTTTGTTGGGTTTGGTTTTGATTGGGGGTTTTTTGTTTTTTTGTTTTTTTTTGGGGGGGGGGGTTGTTGTTTTTTTTTTTTTAATAAGGAAGGTTCTTTTTTTTCCAGATCCTGCCCTGTAGTAAGTTGAAACAAAAGATGATTTGAAGAAGAATGTTTTATCTTGCCTTTAGTTTAACAATGCTATTCATTTTATTTTGAGCCTATGTGTACACTGCTGTTTATTATTCTATTCAATAATCACATTCTGTTATTTTCCCTCTTGAAATATTGTGGGTTTTTTTCTTTACACTCTATTGTGATTGGCTAGGTTCTCTGTTTGATAAGACGGACACTTAACCATGGAAAAGTTTTCCCAGTGAGGAGGGGGACCATGGGATCTTTGCATTAGAATCTGGACACTGCTCTGTCTGTTTAATTCCCTTAAAATATTGTACCCAATCTGTACTTGATACAGAAATAACCTCTTTTTTTGCCAGTTTTCATCTTCTTGCAGAGTCAGACTGGTCTTGGCAAGTTCTCTTAGTCTAAATGATACCCATGATGATGCAATGGGAATCTTTGTGCCCAATGAGCAAACACCCCATCAGCACTTGGGAAGGTTCTAATTCCTTCCTGGTCTGCTGGCTCAGGTGGTGCAAGCTTTGGGTCTCTTTGCTCTGTAACCCCCAGAGTCCATGACTTTCCTTGCTCAGGGTTTGAAACCTTCTTCCCCCACTGGTGAGACAATCTGAGTGTCTGTGCTTCCCCCAGCACAGCTCTGACGGAATTGTGTCCACAAGCACAAACAGTGCAGGTGTCTCAATTTTTGTGTGTGCATTTCTTCTGATCTCCCCTGTACGCAGCTCCCTCCCTTGCATGCTGGTAGTGCCTGACATGCTGCAAGAATCTCAGGGCCTGTGATGTAGCATGGCCTCTGCTAACACTGATTCAGGAGGGAGTGAAACCACCTGGGCAGTTGTGGCTGCTGGGCTGATCCTCCTTCAGAAGGTCAGCACTGTGACACGCCTCATCTCAACTTATTGGGAGAGTGAGTCAGAAGCTGGCTTCCTCCAAATGTTCCAAATCCAAGAGGATATGATTTTATTCTCTCTCTAATCCTATTATTAGTGCCTGCAATATTAAGGACTATGTTATTCAGCAGTTTTATTTCTTCCCCGTTCCACTGCCACAGATGGAGCATCCAAACAAAGTGTAAAAGGAAGAATCTCTTAATTTTGTACACTCAGATGCTGCTGACATCCATGTGCTGTCCCACATTGAAGGAGAATACCTTTGGGGTGGAGGAGGGAAGCTCTTTCTGGTCCTCCTATAAATCTGCCAGAAATCTCATGGCATTTCTGCTTCTCTCTCGGGTTCAAACATGCCTTGGTGTGAATTCTTCATTTCTGTAGCCCCCACACCTCTGACCCAGGTATGTTTCAGTACTAAGATAATTTTCAGTGGTCACAGAGGGACCCACAAAATTTACTTCTCTTACTGCACATGAGGCACTGCAGGTAAATGCAATATCCTGATATGCACTTCCTACCTGTTGTCTTTTCTCATCCTTAAGATCGTGGGACTAAGACAACATAAGCAGTACTTTGACCTTTTCCTGGTATATATACCCACCAAACTCTTGATTTTGTAGTAGTTGTCTAGTATATATACATTCATATATATATATATATATATATATATATATATATATATATATATATAAATGTTTCATATATATATATATATATATAACATGTATCTAGTAGTTATATTCATCATAATTCCTTTTTATTTATTTGTTCTTAGCTATGGGGTGTTGTCATGGATAGCTAAGACCTTTGCACTCTATTGGAATTTAGAGGTGAAACTGCAAATATTAAACAACAGACTTGTACTGAAACTGCATAGCAGTGGTGTGACAGTAAATTAATGTTTGTCTTTGCATGTGAAGACCTGGTCACAGAATGCAGCATAATGACAAGTGGGACTTTCTTTTTGTAACTTGGCTTGGTAGGGACTACCTGTTCTGTTAGGACCCTGATGCCATCATTTAGCAGGGTGGGAGGGGAGGACCAGGCTCTTTTTTGGTCCAGCTAGTTGGGCAAAAAAACCTCCCCATTGTATTGCTGTGCAGATCTGCAGGACTGGGAAGGAATCTGGTTCTGCACCATCTTCTAATGTGGAATTTTGGTTTCTCTCATTTTTAACATTGCATTTATTTCTGACATTGGCAAGCACAGTCCCATTACCTTTTTATGGTCCTAAAAGAACATGAGTATTATGTGGAGGATGTGGCTTCAGTGAAATGTTGCTTGTATCTTTGTCAGTTTGTCAACCCATACTGCCAGCACCATTGTGGAAAATCAATCCTGAAAAAAAAGGAAAAACAATCCTGTTGTATGAAAATGATTTCTTAAAGAACAGAGCAAAAGGACCAGAATTTCCATCCGCTGAATCCTGGACAAGAGAGCTGTTTCAGAATGAAAACTTCCATCTCTGTTAAATTATCTCCTCCTTTCCACTCATAGCCTCTTGTTCTGCTCAGTGGCTTTGACTTGACCTCATTGCAGGGAGATGATGCCTATAGATGATGTAACCTCATATTCTTGCTAAATAGGCCCTTGGCTTGTAATTGTCAGCTTTGAGGTGCCTGCATGAAACCACTGATTTTATTTGCTTAAAAAAGTCTCCCATTTGTTTCAGAGGTGATGGGGCAGAATGGGGCAACACCCACTTTTGGGAGATGGCATCTCTTTGTATGCCACTTTTCTGGATTTGTGTGCTCTAAATATAAATTTGGGTTCTTACTGGTATTTTAGTTTCTGTAGAGAGCTCTGGGCTACAGGTTTTGAGCTGGCAGTCTGCCAGTACCTGTAGCAAGTGCTCTCCCTCTGTGTGATTGAGCACCTGAGTGCTGCAGGTACTGGCTCACATCTGCACAGCTCTTCTGCACTGTTAGGGCCCAACTATCCCACGTCACAGGACATGAGCATCTCTGTGGGACAAGGCAGATGGATTTCATTAGAACTGAGCAGTGTCTGCTGCTGCAAGTATCTCTTCTTACAGGCTCTTACAGAGTACACTGCCCTGCATCATGAACCTGTTCTACAGCCTGCAGTTGCACAGTGCTATTTATTTTCTTTTCCTGCCTGTCTTGGTTTAAAATCTCAGCTGACAACTTCTCTTTTCTGTCCGTGCCTCAATGTTTTCTCTCTGTTTCCCTCTCCCTTTGCAGCTGTGCTTAGGCTGAGCTGTGTGAGGGTGCAGTTTGCCACAGTAGATGTTAGAGGAACTAAAGTCTCATTGTGTGATGTTCTAGAGTGCTCTGCTCCACAGACACCCAGCCCTTGCACCACTGGAGGCTGTGGGATGTTTGCCACTGACCTCAGGAACAGCAGGAGTCATCCCCGTGCACAAAAGTCTTTTCAGAAGGAAAGATAATGCACAAGGCTGTGAAGAGGTTGTTGTTTGAGAAAGGCATGGAAGCCTGAGCCCTCTGGGTCAAAAAGCTTTTGTTGGCTGCCATGGATGGATCAAAGTCAAGCTGCTGTTTTAGCCTGGGATGTCACAACCACCTGAACATTCCTTTTCTTTGCTTGGGGAACCAGGCATCAAAGTCAGGGGCATTGTGAGGCAGATTACAAGGCAGATAGACATTATTTCAACAAGGATACTCTTTTGAAAGATGTCCATATGGATGAATGGATGAAATGGAGATGAATAATAATTCCAGAAGGTGACATGAAAAGCCCTTAGATGTGTTCTTTCTTTTACGGTGGGGAAGGGAGGAATAGATTTTGGATTGCATCAATTCATTTGGATTGCTTCAATTCTTTTGGATTGCATCAATTCTTTTGTCTGAAGAGGGAAGAAAGATTGCTGGAAAAAAAAAAGGAAAAAAAAAAACCCAGTGAAAAAAGCTAGTGAAGAATGATCATCAGACTTCTGCTAATTTTTAGTAGCATTGTAAAATAGGCCTTGTTTTCTTTAGGTGCCTTGTGTTGGTAGTGGGTGACATTAGTGCTTTATCAAACTTGCCGTGCTGAGGAGCTCATTGGTTTACTGCAGTTAATAATAATACCCTGATGGAGAAACAGAAGGTGGGCTAGCTCAGCATCAGACATCGGAGTGCAGAAATAGTCCCTGCTAGCTGGACTAAAAATACACACCAGCATAACCCTCTTGCCTACAGCAGCACGTGCTGAAGGCACTTTGGACTCTGGCAGTGGGGAGAATGGCTTCTCTTTGTTTTTGGCAGCTGCTGGATCTGCAGTACCCTGTGGTGATTCTTTTGTGTGACTGCCTGACGCTACCTTAGGTGTGCAAGGCCCCTCAGAGCAAGTTAATTAATATCCTTGGAAAGTTAATCATTGTCCAGAGTCATAATCAGACTATATAGGGTGAAATGGGCTGCGTCAGATGATTTGTTAAGCCAGCTTGTCCCAGGCTGGGACTTTGTGATCATGGAATCATCCAATGACATGGGAGTGACCAGCAGCAGCCACTGAGATGTAACCATGGCTACTCTGCTCCACTACTCCCTGCTCCTGCTTGGGGACAAACAGCAGATGTCAAGATTGCTGCTGAATTATGAGCCCTGGAGTTATTGCTGCACAATGTGGTCAAGGGGATTGATCTGTGTTTTTTCCTACCACCTCCCAGGGTTTAACCAGCCTCTCCACTTGGGCTCTGCATGGGTGAAATTCAGTTTAGCGTGTACACGTTTTTCTGCTCTGAGCTTCAAAATCTCCATGACAATAAGCTAAAAGTGGCAGAGATGTAGTGGGGATAGGGTACCCTGAAATAGGTTAGTTAGATGAAATTAGGACACATCTAATGCCAGAATCAGCAGTGCAACATGGATCTCTGCTGCATTGTCAGATGGTAGATCAAAGGTGAGGAACGCCTTGTAGATGAATCACAGAATCATGGAACAATTTAAGTTGGAAAAGACCTTAAAGCTCATCAAGTCCAACCTCTAAGCCAGCACAGCCGAGATGAGGAAAAGTGCTCTCTGAAAAAGGGAGTTAATTGACTGTGTTGGGCACAAGTGATGAGACATTGTCTCCAGATAAAAGATACAAACACAAAGTGCTGCGACAGTGAAGACAAGAAGCAAGGCCTGAATGCTCTAATTTAAAATTCCTGCATTATATGTAAGAAAACCCAGCTGTGGTGGGACTGCTTGACTTGTTTGAATATTGAAACCTGTGGCTGGAATGGGAATGGACAAGGGTATGGCTGTAGCTACTTTGGTCACCACACCTGCAGGTAGGAGGAATACAGGGGCTGCATCATCACTCCTGCCTTGCTTCCCTCCCAAAGCCAGGTGCCTGCTGTCTGTACAAGCACAGGTGCTTCCCTCAGAGCAGAACATGTCAAGATATTGCATGAAGAAATGTCAGCTAACAGAACTGGTTTTATAAGATCCAACACAGAGGTAAGCCCTTTCCACAATGCACCTGAGCTTTTTTTGTATTTTTTTTTTGTTTGCTTTATTACAACCAGGAGATCCAAGGACATCAATCTCCTTTGTGTCTCCTCTGGGACTCTTTGGAGTTTGAGGGTTCAGCTGGAGGCAGAACAGGCAAAGCAGAGAGTTTTTTTTTTCTCTTGGAATAGGTGCTTGTTGTGTGGGCTCCTCTGAGTTGAGGTTATCTTAATAAAGAGAGCACCAGAAATGACAGTCTTCCTTGCCTGTCTTTCTTAGCCAGTCTTAGCTTCTTTCTGGGACTGCTATTGTACTTACTCTCTGATGAAGTGAATAGTAAAAGGTTATTTTTGTTCACAGGATAGTTTCATAGGAAAATTCTGGTTGGAAGAACATCTATTCCAATCACCTGCTAAAATCAGGGTCACCTGTGGGGTCAGACCAGCCCTCTTAGGGCTTTATCTAGTTCAGCTTTTTATACTTCTATTTCAGAAAGTGAATGGCCTCTAAAATTTTCTGAGTTGTAAGGACCAGGGCCATCAGGAGCTTTCAGAGAGTGTTTTGAGGAGGTCTGGCAGCACCTGCAAAGGGCATTTCCATGAGGAATTCTGACCATGGAGATATCCAGGGGAAACTGGCAGCAACTCTGAAAGGAGAGTGGTGCACAGAGCATGACAGAGGTGAAAATGAACTTACCAAAAGCCTTCTTGGGCTGTCAAGGGCAGGTCTATTCCTCAGCATGGGTGGCTTTGGGGATTTGTGGAATACTCACTGCCAGGGGGAAGGTGCTGTTTGCAGTGCAGTGGGTCTGGCTTGCCCTGTGTCTGTACATGGCAGATGCCTGATCTGGGAGATGATGCCTCAGGTCAGTGACTTAATTATGTCTGGTTTGGAGACCTTTTACCACACCTGAGATAACTCAAGGCTTACAGGATGGCATTTGGAAGAATCATCTTCTTCAGCAGCAATAATCAGCAATTACTAAGAAAAGATCACCTTACTTAGTCATTTCCCACTGCTCTCATCTTCCCACCAAACACTCTGTTTATAAAAGCTTTTCTTTCAGGACCAGTGCCACTGATAATCAGAACCCTCAGCATCACAGAAGCGTTTTAAAAAGAGTTTGAAGGCCAATTATATAAATGTTTCCTCTTTTGTAAAACAGCTTGGGACTTGTAAACATATTAAGTCCACATATCTCTAAATAATTCATGATGATGAATTATTTACTTGTATAAGCTGTGTTTTAAGTAAGGAAATATTTTTTCCTAATATGAGTTAAATAAAGATATTTTAGATAATTTTGAAAGAAGAAGTTGCCTTTTCACTCTTTTGCATTTTTGTGTTCCAATTGATTTTTCTGATGAGTGTGTTCTTCAGGAGTGGCTGGTACCAGGTCTGTAGTGTGTGAAGGTGACTTCCTCAGCAGCAACACCCACAAAACCTTTCAGCAGAATAAGGCTTATCAGAAATCAAGGAGTCCACTTCATGTTATAGATGTGCTAAGGGCACATGTGACTTAGAATTTTAGAATCAGTTTATTTTACAGATGAAATTAAGGATGGCAACTTCAATCCATGTAAAGTAAAGGTGAATGCTGTTACTATGGAGTCCTTTATAAGGTGCTTTTGGGTTTGAACCTTATTTATGAGATTATTTTGAATTTTGTCTCTTTTATATATATATATATGTACATATATGTATACATGGATCATTCTGTTGCATTTTCTTTTCTCTCCCCTTCCTTTTCCTCCCTCAACAACAGATGATTTTGAAGACAGCATGAATGAAACAAAATGTTGGCATGGTCTAGCTGAATTTCCTGACAAGATAAACATTAAGTTAAATGTGAGACATATGCCTTAGTGTGTGACTGTAATTTTATAGGTTCTTTTATATGTTATGGTTGGCAACAGAATCCCTGTAGCTTATTCTGGCTAGAAATAACAGTATTTCTTAGTCTTAAGACATGATTTAAAAATCTGTATATGCTACCAGCTATACTGTGTGAGTGCTGAAGTGTATCTTGGTTTAAGTACTGTCCATTCCAGTTAATCTCATAATCAAAGATGGTTATTCAACCATGGTGCATTTGTGATGGGGATAATATTCTCATCAGAAGTCCTCTTTTCTGCCTTTGTCCCACCTCTGGAGTTCAACTGTCTGGAGGTGATGCCCTCTGTTTGCTCCCACTGTGGAATGCAGGCTTGAATAGGGTGAGAATATTTCCTCTGATGGCTGCACAGGTACAAAATTAGAGGGATATTGGCTCTAGGTCATCCTGTGAGACTTTAGTCTGTGCAGCCAGACCATCAGAGGCTAAATGCTGTGCTCTTCCCCAGCCCCCTTAATTTTGGAGTACACAGTCTTGGAGTACTTTGAACTGCAATGAGATTTTTGCACAAGGATCCCCATGCTGCAATGACATTGATAATTCTTCTATGGTAATGTTCAGGCCTAGGAGTGCATTTTGTCTGATATCCTGATCATGAGTGGAATTTATTCAGTTTACTTTAGTAGAATCATCTTCACTCAAAGTAGCCACCAGATTTCATTTTTGTGGACAGGGCAGAGAAATAGATATTTCTAAGGTGCTACCCAGATAACTCCTTTAAAATTCATGCTTTAGGACAGAAAAAATCATGTTCAAGCTTTTCCTTCACTCTCTGAACAGGGGCCTGGACAAATAGCTGAGGAACAACCATTTATGCTGTAGATGTATGTCTTTTTATTGAGTGTAAACTTATTTATTGTCAAATATGGAACAGAGGACAGACACCCTGAGCCTTATCCCTCTTTTCCAAACACCCTTCAAACTTGTCTTTGTGGCATAAGTGATCTTTTGTTTTCAATCAATCATACACATTCCTACTGCCTTTGCCATTCAGGTTTCCAGTCTGTTCTGGCATTTTGGAGGGCAGGACCACATTTCTGTTATCTGCCACCACCTTCCTCTGTGTGATGCCCCACCCTGGACTCCCGGCTGGTTGCTGGATTGGGACAGGGGAAAAATAGTGAAGCATTCCTAGCATTGCTTCCCATTATGCAGACTAAAGGATTTTGGTTCTAAGAAATAATCAAGGAATAAATGGCGTATTTGGCAAAAATGTAGCTTGTTCAGAAGCAGCATTTGGACTTGAAAGATGCAAAGATCCATGAGCCAGCTTGGACAACAGAGGCATTGTAACTTAGCCTGGTGCCCAGCTGCAGCAGGACATCACTGGGATGCACAGATGCTGGGAGAAGGGGACTTTAGCCCAAGCAGAGCAGCCTCTGTTCCTCGCTCCTGTGAGAGCTGGTTCAGAGACAGCTCATGCACACCTCTGTAGTGGTTCAGAGATGCAGCACCCTTTGTTTGGAAGAGTAATTTAGCACTTTGTGTGGGTGCATTTATGGGAACATACAGATCCTCTTAAAGAAATAGGCACTCTTCTGGTATTTGCAGAGGTTATGGTTCACAGTAAGAGAAAAAAACTAAAACAAAACACGTTTAGTGGAGGAAATTTCCATTATTCACCATCAGTTCTTATTTGTACCTTAACTTATTCTGTGTGGGGAAAGGAGTTGAAAGCTGGTTTCCAAAAGGATGAAGTGTGTCTGGTACTTAGTAAATCAATAAACTTGTGGAAAGAATTGCACCTGAATTCTTACAACTGCTGTTAGAGTGGCAATAAGAGAGCCTGAGGATGTAAGGACATAGAACTATTGGAAGTTGTCCAAAGGAAGACCATGAAGATGGTGAAGGGCCTGGAGGGGAAGCCCCACAAGGAGTAGCTGAGGTCACTTGGCTTGTTCAGGCTGAGGAAGAGGAGGCTGAGGGGAGAGACCTCATTGTAGCCCACACCTTCCTCATGAAGGGAAGATGAGGGGCAGGCACTGATCTCTTCTCTGTGGTGACCAGCAATTAGGCTCAAGAGAGCAGCATGAAGCTCTCAGGGGAGGTTTAGTTTGGATATTAGGAAAAGGGTTTACACCCAGAGGATGGTTGGGCACTGGAACAGGCTCCCCAGGGCAGTGGTCACAACACCAAGCCTGACAGAGTTCAAAAACTATTTGGACAATGCTCTCAGACACATCTTGAGACATCCTATACAGGGCCAGGAGTTGGACTCCATTATCCTTGTGGGTCTCTTTCACTTCAGGACATTCTATGATTCCGTGCTTCTATGACGTTAAGTCGTCACTGTCTCCACGAGAGTTCTACTGGAATTTTCCTTTTGTTGCTGTACTCCCTGTGTGTGTGGTTGCAGATTTATCCTGCCTCATGCGCTGCAAGTCTTCCTGATTCTTGCTGAAGTCAAGGAGAGCAGCAGTATGACACCAGGTGAATACTTAAAGCCTGAAGTGTGTAGAATTAAGAAAAAAAATCCAAGAATCCAAGGAGTAAACCAAGCCCCTGACCCTTGGCTGTCTTCCCCCACTCCACACACAGGTCTGTCACCCTGGATGGTGTTGGTAAGATAAGGTAACTGTGCTTCTGTCTGCAGCTCCCAAGTGCCTCACAGCAGCATCTCTCACAGCAGCCACTCTCCAGCTGGGAATGTGAGTGCCAGCCCAGCCTGGGGTGCCCTCACCAGCTGTGGCTGGTGCTGCAGATGCTGACGTGAGTGGCTGTAGCCACCAGTGAAATTTGTGACCTTTCTCCAGCCCGTGATGAGACAGTCCTGCTGCACAGCTCTGCTGGTGCTGCTGATCATCTAGTTGTTCCTCTCTGTAATGGATGATATGTTCTGGAAACTTCCAGAAATTTTCACTTCAGTGCCCTCTTAAATGTGTGGTGGTACCAGCTGTGGGTTTCTCTGGGTCTGGATTGAAGGCACTTGAGACAGTAGTTCATGTTTGGACTCAAGTGTTTATTATTTCTTATCAGTAAAACAGTCTCACTACTGTGGGTTTGGCAGCTTTTCATTAGAAGGCACAAAATGGCCAACAATCTCTTGTTACAAGGTCTTTTAAGACTAAACCATCTAATTAAGAGCTGACACCTAGATTATTTTCCCTTTTAACCCAATAACTGATCCCAAAGAGCCTGCAATGTGGACTTCTCTGCCCAATTACAAAACACCACCCAAACCCATGACAAAGAAGGAAGAAGCAGCATGAAGAAGAAACCCAGGACGACACCCTGTGTCCTGCATCTTGCTTCCATCCACAACATACAAAAAATCCCAAAATCTAAATTTCTCACCAAGTCATACATAGACATTGCTGACAATACATAAAGGAGACAAGTTAAATGGTTGTTTCCTTCTCTCTCCACCATTGTGCAATGCTCTACCCAGTGACTGCTGCTCACTTGGTTCCTGTCGTTGTTCTGGTAGGATCTACCACAGAATCCTAGAATAGTTTGAGTTGGAAGGGACCTCAAAGATCTTCTCATTCTGACTCCCCTGCCACCTTCCACTGGACTGGGTTGCTCAGGATCTGCAGGTCAAGAGGGTGGGTTATCACCAGGAACCTGAGCTAGTCATTTAAACATTTTGCTGCTTCAGTCTGTAGCACTGGAACTGCTGAGGTAGAAGACAAACTCCTCCTTTTTAATTTTAAGGGCAATATTTATCTTGGTTTGTTTATGAATAATTGTCAAGTCTCAGCACATCTACTGTAAGCCTCAAATCAGTGTTGAATGCATCCTTTTTTTTCAGATCATTGATTTAATGATCAACAAAGTAATAAAGATGGTAGGAAATGCAGAATTATTATGCTTAGGTGAGACTTGTGGCACCTTGACAAAGCTGCTTGAAAAAAGATGAAATTCTCTGTTGATGAATACAAAGTAATGTACAATGGAAAGTATTAACTTAAGTGATTCATAGCACTTGCTGGCTTAAAAATAAATTCTGACTACTTGAGAGGAAAGAAAGCCTTCAGAAAACCTTTCTATGTGTATGGGTACCTTAGGAAATAAAATGTCCTGTGAATAAATAGAATCTTTAGTGTATAAGAACTGAGATGAAGATTATTTGTGAATAGAAAAATTAATCATGCTTTTTTGTTTTCCATACAGTGAAATATTTGGCATTTAAAAATGTTTTAACTTCAATTAACATGAACCTGTAGGAAGTATTGATCTAGAATTTGTTTAGGCCAAAACATGGAAATTAATGGATCCAGTTGGAAAGTTCAGGGCTTGTTTGTTTTAAAACCATTTTTTAAAATGTCAAAATGCAATTGTTTTAGAAAAAGCAGCTATTTACATTAAAAAAGTCTTAAATGAAGAGTGTTGATTCACAGAGACACAGTGTTTCTGATCCATCAAAATATTTTTATTTCTGTCACAAAGTTTTGTGGGAAATATAGGGCTTTCATTTGGAGTCTGAACACAAACACCCACCCACTCACAGCCTGAAGATTTCTTGCTACAGGTCCCATGGGTGTGTTCTCCAAAACATTGCAATGCCTCACCAGAAGCGTGGCCTCTGCTGAAGTGCTGCATTTTAATTTGGTCACTGTCTCCCAAGGGTCTGCATCACACGGGCTGGAGGCTCCAGAAGGAGGTGACCGGAATTCATACTGGTTTCTGTGCTTTGGGTTTGAGTAAAATGAACATGTTATTTCAGCTAAGAATTAAGGAAATGCTTAGCTGAAGGGTGAGGTACTCATGTTCTCAGTTTCTGTGAAGTTAATGGAAAAACTTCCTGTTGGATGAGGAAGGTTTTCATTCCTGGTTTTGGTATCAACAAGGTAGTCCACTTGGCAAGCTGGGTGCTGTTGTGCTCTGCAGAACTAACTGCTGAGTACCGAGAATAACAGAAAGTGAAACAATTTACCTTTGTCTCTTTTATTTTCCTAAATACAGGGGAAAGAAGCATTCTTTGAAAGTCAAATGCATTGCTTTGAATGTAGCTTAAAAACAAAAACATAAACCCCCACTTTTAAACCATATAGTTTGCAAAAAAACTAAACCAAATCAAATGAAACCAAAACACCCCCCCCCCCCCAACGAGGGAAAATATCAAAGGAAAATTTAAAAAAAAGAAAATGGGTAAGCAAGGGAAAAAATCCATTTCTAGTTAGAGGATGAGAGCATGAGTTTAAAATCAGGTTTTAAACAGAGGCTGAGGTCAGGGGGCTGAGAAAAATGGTATGATTTCCACCTGGTTAATTTTTGTATTATGCAATAACATAAAAGAGAGAAATTGTAACAAAACATACCTGCTGGGAAACACATTTTTTAACTCTTCATTTGCACAGAATAGCCCAGATTGGAAGAGATGTCCAAAGTTCATTCAGCCCAGTCTTTTGTGGGAAGGACAGCCAAGAGGGGATCATGTAGCAACCTGCCCAGTCACATCTGAAAAACATCCAGGGATGGAAGCTCTACCGTGACCCCGCAGGGTAGTTCCAGGGAATGATTATTCTCACTGTAAAAATTCCTCTTACACAGGGATGAAACCTTTTCTGGTGTAAATTGTTACCATTTCCCCTTTCCTTCTCCATGTGGTTCCTCATGTAGAAACACTGTCCTTTTTGTATTACCCCAGAACAGCTACTGGAAAATTGTGATGAGATTCCCCCTGAGCCTTCTCTGCAGGGAAGAGATTTCCCTCCGTCATTGCTCAGAGGTCAGGTCATGGCACTCCTTTGGAGCCTCTCCCATTTTTCTGTGTCTTTCTTGAGCTGTGGGGACCAGAGCTAGACATACTCTGATCAGCTTTCTCTGACTGCAGCCTTTCAGCCAATTTTCTGCCCATCTTGCAGACCACCTGTCCAGGCTGCATCCTGCCAGCTTGTCCCATAGATGCGGTTTGTCTAGTTGGTAATTTCAGGGTAATTTTCAGCTTTTCATTGAAGCCTCTATCATTAGTACTGTTGTCATCTTATTGTAGGGGTTCCATACCGTTTTCTCATAGCAGAAGTTTCACACCTTCTTGGTGTTTCTCACGGGCACCTCCGCGGTGCACTGACTCTTTCTTCTTCACAAAGCAGCCAACTGAGTCCAATTCCCCTCTCAACCAGCCACCCCACTCTTTTATAGCACTCTTCTTCTTATTGGTTACAGCTGTGGCCTGGTAAAGTCAGGCCTGTTCCTAATCTTTGATAATTGGCCCAGCTGCAACTCCTTAGGGCAAGATTACTTTCTACACTATCTTTATTTTCTTATATTTTATGCCCCTACATGGTACTGCAATGTGGTATTTGTCTCCAGTATTCTGAAGTGAAAAGGTGAACTCCAGCATCTATTTCTTGGGTCATAAACCCCTATCCATATGTGGAGATGTTTCTAGGGTTTTTATTTTTTTTCTATGTTTGTTTCTGTCAGTACTGAAATTCTTAGGTCATAGTGCACTAGGCTTTAGTACATGGAACATGTATTCTGCATTTGCTTTTTAAATGTCACAGTGCCTTCCTTGCAAAAAGCACTCAGAAAATCTGGGTTTGGTACTGCATTAGGAAAAAAAAAAAAAAAAAAAAAAAGAAAGATGAGGAAAAAAAAGATTTGGGGAAAAAAAAAGGAAACATTCTACCCAACCTGCTAATTAACTTCCTTAGGATTTCTTTGGTTTAATTTTTTGGTAAAATTAAAGCTCCATTTACTCAGTGTGCGAGAAATAAGAATGTTGAACTCTATGTGAAAAATGGAGAGGAGGAAATACAGAGGGACTGCAGAATGGCAGGGCTCAGCATATGCACAGAAAAATAAGATACTTATGACAATGGAAAACAAAACTAGAAACATTTTTTTTCTCTTCGGTCTGCATGGTGAAATTGTCCTGTAATAAATCAATTATTAGCAATCTCTTCTACAGGGCTCAAAGGAGACCCATCTGCATTGCCACAGTAGGTTAAAACATTCAGTGTCTCTCTCAAGAAAAACCCCCACTGTGCCATAATAGGATTTAATATTTTCCATCATCATGCAGCTGTGATTATAAAGGTAATTGTTTAAAGCCCCAGTGTTCACAATGACAGGTTTAGAACAGGAAGGCTAAAGCTAGCGAAGTTCCAATGGGCATTTTCCTTTCTTTTTTGCTTTCAGCATAGAAACACCTCTTCACCACTTCTCCTCCCTCTTTCCCCTCTTTGGCAGCATCTTCCATGGCCCTCCCGAGGTCTCATGTAAAATGGAGGCAGAGCTGTGTAAATACCTCTCAATATAATGGACTTCTCATTATAGGGCCCATCCTTATCCCAGGTCCCATAAGCAGACTGCTGCAGAAATAGGGAAATTGTTTCATAGCCCCTCCTCTAAAACTGTGTTGTGTCATTACTGCTTTGTGTTGATGTGCCCAGGAAAAATTCCTGACTGGAGCACGTCCTGACTTCAGTAGTGCTTCAGCAGGTTTGTCCTGCCCGTCTCCAATTTCACAGACACGTGCTGACCATTGCCTCCTGCTGTCTTGCACTCTCCTCCTCTGTCCTTGTCTCTGCTGTCCCTGCATGGGAAGCTGCCACATTTCTGTCACAACTCAGAGTCAATCCCAGCAAACCACCCTGCTGACTGCCAGCTACTGCTCCCAGGGATTTGCCTTTTCTTTTGCCTTTCTTCCTATTAGACAAAGAACAAAAAGCTGTGATAACTTGTCTCTGGTTTTGGAGGATAGTTCTTCCCTTTCAAAATTAAATCTCCTTTCCCCCTTTCGTTCAGTTTGGGAAGGGTGTTCTTGAGCTGGGTCTATCCTTGTGCTTTTTTGTGTCTAAGAGGCTCAGCTCCTTCCCTCTGTTGATTGATTTCTCTGTCTCAGTAATCATGTTCAGCTCTGGGTGCTGAATCGGTCTGAAGTGCTGCAGAAATAAACATCAAATCTTTACTGAAATCTGCAGCCCCTTCATCTTAGGTGTGCTTGAGGTTGCTGCATTTTCTGGAAAAAAAGCTAGATTGTCCATGTCCTCCTTTTCATTCACTGCCTTCCCTCTCCACACCTTTATACCCTACCTTCCAACCTATAAGCAATCTGTGTTTCTCAAAAATCTCATAATTTTTCTCTAGAAAGGCAGCTTTTCCCCATCCCTCTCTCTTTTGTAGAGTTCTAACCATCCAGACCCCCTGGAGCCAGCAGTGCCCTTGTGGCCAAGAAGGCCAAGATATCCTGGGGTGCCTTAGGAGGGTCATTGACTGCCAGGAGGTTGAAGGAAATGATCCTGTCCCTCTACTCAGCCCTAGAGGGGCATCTGGAGTGCTGTGTCTAGTTCTGGGCTCCTCAGAACAAGAGAGACATGGAGCTCCTGGAGCAGGTCCAGTGGAGACAATGAAGGGACTGGAGCATCTCTTATAAGGAAAAACTGAAGGAGCTGGGGCTGTTCAGCCTCAAGAAGGGATGACTAAGGGGGGGATCTCAATCCTGTCTGTCAGTGTCTGCAGGGAGGGCTCAGAGCAGGGACCAGGCTCTACTTGGGTGCCCAGCAAAGGGACAAGAGGAACGGGCAGGAACTGATGCCCAGGAAGTTCCACCTGGACATCAGGAATAATTTCTTCCCTGTGCAGTGACCAAGCACTGAACAGATTGCCCAGAGAAGGTGTGGAGTCTCCCTCACTGGAGATACTCCAGCTGTCTGGACACAATCCTGTGCCTGCTCTGGGATGGCCCTGCAGGAGCAGAGAGGTTTGACCAGATGATCCACTGTGGTCCCTTCCAACCTGACCCATTCTGTGATTTTGGGATTGATTCTGTACTGAGGTGGGGACCAATTTTGCCAGGCAGGAACATGTTCTTATCTCTGCTGCCAGCTGCCTTCTGGAAAGACCCCATCCTCTTCTAAACCAGAGAGGAAATGGCATTATTTAAAATTTTTCCTCTCTAAGTGGTCACAACTAATTATGAAAGCTACAGCTACTGTGAGATGAGCTATTAAATGCCTTGAACCGGTTTCTGAAGCCTGTACTAGAATGGGATGAGTCACAGTTGCACCAGCTGACTGCAAATGAGTGGGTGGGAGGGGAAGAGGCCCTGTACTTTGTTGGCAAGGTGGGAACAAAGAGCTCTCCACAGGCCTGGGATATGATCTGGGGTGAGTTAGGAACGACAGCTCGCAGCAGTGAGATGGAGGCAACAGAGTGCTTGTCAAAGTAAAGCCTGAGCTTTTAAGTTAAATCGCACCTTGAAACCATTCTGTCTGAATGAAGGAACTGGGAGATCAGCAGAGGATTGGTCAGGCTGTAAGATGCCATGTAGGTTTAGTCTCAGCTTCTTGGTCTGACTGCTTGTATGTAGCTCCTTGAACACCAGCATTAGGAAAAAGAATGTGCTGTGATTTGAGTCAAATCAGAAAACACATTCCAGCTTCAGTGTTTAAGATCAATATGATGGAGCATGGGTAGATAGTGACAGGACTGCCTGTTACTAGGAGTAAGAGTTCTAAACTAAGAGGAGAGGAGAGACTGCATGTTAGGAAGAAATTCTTCACTGTGAGGGTGGTGAGCCACTGGAACAGGTTTCCCAGAGAAACTGTGGACACTCCATCCCTGAAAGTGTTCAGGGCCAGGTTGGACAGGGTTCTGAGTAGGCTGGCCCAGTGAAAGGTGTCCCTGCACATGGCAGGGGGGTGGAAACTGGATGGTCTTTACAGTCCCTTTCAACTCAAGCCAATCAATGATTTCAATGAATCTACAAAACTGTCTGCATTCGTGGCCTGATACAGAGGCTCCACATGCAAAATTCAATTCTGGACCTGGGTTCATACCAAATATTTGGTGACATTATGGCAGGGGTTTCTCATTTGCCACCATGATCTTACAGAGGCCAGAGTTTGTTGTGTCTGATTTGCAGCAGAACTGTGCAGACTTGTTTGACTGAGGATAATATCCTGACTGATAAAACCCCTGAGTGTCCTTTCCCAGACTAATACACTCAGCTGCTCCTTACCAGACTTGTGCTCCAGACCCTTCCCCAGCTCTGTTCCCTTCTCTGCACATGCTCCGGCTCCTCAATGTCCTTCTTGTTGTGAGGGGTGTGACACTGAAGGCAGGATTCGAGGTGTGGCCTCATCAGTGCCCAGCACAGGGGCACAGTCACTGCTTTGGTCCTGCTGGCCACATTATTGCTGATACAAGCAAGTCAGTGCTGCTTATTTTGGAAAACACGCCCAGCCTAGACCAGGCATGGTGTTTTCTGCTCTCTCTGATGAGATAATGCAGGAGATAACTATTTTTGGCACATCTTACTTGAGCTTTTGAGACGTCATCTGGCCTTTTGAGGCGTGCAGATTGACTTGCTGCTTTCAGCATGGCATAGGCTGGAAAAATGGGATACAGACTTGCAGGTGGATAGACAGAGGTGGATGGAGAGTCTTGAGCCAGGTTTTAGCATGGGGCTAACAATGAGTATTGGGGAAACAGGAAACTGTGGCCAACTCATGCCAGGAGGATGAAGACAGTATGAGAATGTTGTCTCCTTGCAGTAAGAAAAAACAATCCACACTGACTGATCTAGTTAAAAATATATTCTCGAGAGGTTAAAATAATTCAGACAGACACATCATCAATAACTGATTATTTGTAGCTAAAATTAGGCCTGGAATTGGCATTTTGCATCTTAATTAAAACAAAGATATCTTTTTAATATCTTTTGTTTTATCAATGAGCTATGACAACTTTGAGCAGACATTTCCTAGTGAATGTTAATCCCTCAGTCTCTTTTGATTAGTAGATGGGATTACATTAAAATTGATCCTCCTTCCGAGGTCCATTTGTGTGCTCTGTCTCAGTATTGAATTACATGGCTGGCCCCGTGCCAGGCACAGGTTCCCCATTGGGACAATGAAATCACAGCCACAGTGATGCTCATTTGTGTTTTACAGTATGCCATTTATTTATCACAAAAGGCTCAGGAGACTTTATGCCATGGTGAGATATTATTTAGGCTTCAGATCTCTGTAAAACCTTATTACTCTCTTCAGTTCACTTTGTACAGAGATGGCTTTTGAAGATAGGAAGGGAAGGCTAGGGAAAGAAGAAAAACAATGTCATATTTAAAATCTAGCTCTGGTGAGTTTTCTGCAGTTGTACAAGCTGTTCTGAGGGAATTGTTGAGTTTCAACCTGGGAGAAAAGCTCATTAGAAAAAACATCCCTGGTCAAGCACAGTGTTACAGGTTTGGAAGCTTCAGTTTGGAACTGTGTGGATCTTGTTAGAAGATGAGTCCCTCTGGCTCATAACTGGACTTCAGACAGCCAAACCCTGGAAGAAGCTGTTCCTAAATTGGGCTGACCTGTTGCAATTGTTCTCTGAGGGTCCCTGTGAAGCTGGTGGGAGTCGGGTGGGACATGATCCTTACAAAATTCAGGAGCAGAGAAGACCTGCTGTGTCTTTGTTTTCTGTTTCAATGTTCTTTCTTAGTAATTGAGAGTAATTAAAGCTATGAACAATTCTCCCCAGGGGAACTGGAAAAAAAATTCACAAAAAAATAACAGAGAAGAGCTGTTGACAGTCTGAAAAGCTGGACAGCTTTCCATTGAACTCCCTCCCACCTTTTCCATCTGTAGCTCTTGTCATCAGCCAGCAAGCTGGCCAGGAGACAGTGATAGATAAATGGTGTGCAGTCCCCTAAAATTCCAGATTACATCTTTCCTTTGCTCCCTTTCCCTTCCATTTCTTCTCTTATATGCTTTAATAGCCAGCTTTTATAAAGGGTGCTGTGTTGCTTGGCTTGTGCTGTTGTGATCTGGAAGATATTTACCAGCATCTGACTGGTTCACTAGGGAGTTGCATGAACATTTTGTAAGAGTGTGAACTGAGCTAGTAAAGCATCACTCTGAGCCTGCCAAGGCTCAAATGTGAAGTGGAAATGTATATACACACACACACACACACACACACACACATATATATATATATATATATATATATATATATATATAATTTAGGCAGAAAATATAAAACATTATGGGATTCCATACAGTGTTGTAAACAATATTCTGTTCCACTTTGCTTGTGATTTGGCATTTCTCAGAGAACTAATGCTCTGTGATAGCAGTAAGAAGGATGCTGTGCTTGAGTGGAAATAACGTGGGATGCGAGTGATTGATGTTGCTTGAAATGAGGAATATAAGAGACTCCAGATAGCAGACTAATTATGTAGCTTGTTTATTTTCCAAGGAAGGTCTCATTGCTACAATTGGTGTCGAATGGAGAAGAGAGATCAGTTATTCACTGTCTTGAATCTGTTTATTCTTTCATCTGCAGGTCTTTGAATGCCTAGAGATGGGCTGGTAAGGGTTTCAGAGAAAAAGAGATGGACACAACACATGGTTATATTTTGTACAAGTGTCACCTTGAATCCACAAACCCACATTGATTTTTTTTTTTAATGTGATATCCATACCCAGGTAGATAGTTTATCATCTTTTATTGTGCTTCAGCCAATATTTCCCCTGTAATATCTCCAAGCTTTCCAAGTACATGAAGTGCTACACAGCATTGTGTGCTTCTCAAAACTATACAAAAAATTGGGAGATGAGGCGTAGGTGCTAGAAGTTTATTTTTTTTACTGTGATCTTTCCACTCAGGAAAAAGCAGCCTTAATTAGACTGGTTAAGAACTGATAGCAACCTTTATCAAGTGAAGTTGATGATGATAATTCTGTCTTGGAACTATAACACAAACATGAACATATGTAGCTTTAAAACATTCTCCTGCCTTTGTCGTGCACTGAGACAAGAAACTTCCAGGGTGAATCTGAAAAAGGAACATAGGATACCTACAGTAGATTATGACTGAAGAAAAATACACCAAACCCACTGATTGTTTTCTGTACTTCAAATGTCTTCATAATGCTGTGGGAGGAACATTCATTACCCAGTTTTGTCTGTTTTGCGTGGACATTTCCCAACCTATGCAATGACTTCTCCATGCTGCTGTTTTCCTGCAGAATCTGGGCCTTTTCACCCTACATCTCCAAAGGCACCATATGTTATTTTGAGACACTACCTTGTCTTGCTCTGCTCAGGGTAGTCCATTTTATCCTGATAGCTGACCAAATAATGAGGAATAAGGATCTTTTCTTTCTTTGCATTTCATAGTATTTCTTCAGTCTCATGTGGCCAAATCTCTTTGGAAAAAGGATTGATTAATTTCATTTCATTTCATTTTCCTAGTTGTTAGTGGCTTTCTCCCAACATAAAAGAGGCTTGTGCTAAGCAAACCAGTTCTATTTTTTGCCTACCTAAACTGCATGCAAGCTGGAAGTTTCTTCTTCATGAAGCAAGCTCCCTACTGTTATACTGAACCTTGGAGAGTCTTGGCTTTCCATCCCCAGGCTCTGTGGATGTGTTCACTATGCTTGTAATACTAGAAGTGACTGTTAAACTATAACGCTTCAAATGCTCAATGATTTATTTGTGCGATTGGGAAGAGGCTGCAGATCTTTTGACTACTACCACAAAATCAAATAAAGTAGTAGATCTGTATATATTTTTGAAAGCAAACTGAGCTGTTGCTTAAATTTATTTAATTTTGCTAGAAATGTGAGGAAACTTGTTTTGGGAGCAATCAATCCAGTGGTGCCAGCTCCAGGTTTGACAGTGTGAAGACTTACCACAAAACAAAGCAGAGTGATTTGGAAGATGATGTGGGCAGAAAAGTCTAATCCCCTGAAGCTTTGTTTGTATGGATTTAGGCATGAGTTTGCACTGTTAACCTGTAGTTCTCTCTACCCTGGTTGTTTTGCCTTCAAAATGAAGTTAGACTGCAAATGGCTTTGAGCTGCTGTGCACTCACCTTCACCTCAGTATCAAGTTTTGCCTAGAAAAAGCAGACTTTGTTTTTATAGGTGTTTCAAACAAGTTCACTATATAAATCCTTTGTACACAACCACTGAGACCAAATTTTCCACATGGTACTGAAAGAACATAGAAGACAAATCATGCTCCCTTTAATTTGGTATATTAGTGGAAGGGTATTTTTACTTAATGCTTTTCTAGAGAGACACTATATGAGTTGAGCTCTCTGGTTCAAGGTAAAGAACAGGCTGATTTCTTCATGATTTATAGTAGACAACAGTAAATAATTCCCTCATATTATTTTTTTATGGCATCTGAGCTGCAGCAATGCTGTTCTTCCTCTGCTGGTGGTGCAAATAAAGTTAAATACTGTGGTAAACCAAGCTTATCCCTTTTCAAGTCACTCCTTGCTGCAGGCCACTGTCCTCTGTAGATCAGTTCAGAATGAGGTGACAGAACTTTGGGGCTAAGTGATTGCCAAAGAGACTCTAATGATACCAGTGAATATGAGACAAAGCAAAAATTTCAGCACCTGCTTCGAAGCAAAATTCATCCTGATTTGAAATATGAGTATACTGCCATGAACATTAAATTTTAAAGAGTTTTCACTAGTTCTGAGTATTTTAAGCTATTGAAGCTGATCTCCAAGTACAGAAGCAGAGAAATCTTTTTTTCATACCTGCCTTTCCCATAAAAAGTTGATGAAACCCATGGAGAGGGACATTTTACAAGAGCATGGTAGTGATCGGCCAAGGGGCAATGCCTTCAAACTGAAATAGAGGAGCTTTGGATTAGGTATCTGGAAGAAATTATTCACTGTGAGGGTGGTGAGGCCCTGGCACAGGTTGCCCAGAGAAGCTGTGGATGCCCCATCCCTGGAAATACTCAAGGCCAGGTTGGATAAGGTTCTGAGCAACCTGGTCCAGTGGAAGGTGTCCCTGCCTGGGGCAAGGGATTCAGAACTGGATGTTTTTTAAGGTCCATTCCAAACAAAACCACTCTGACCCTTTCTGTACATAGCCAATGATTGCAGTCAATCATTTTGTGCAGTGGCTTCTTAAGATAATTTTAAAAAACCCCAAAAAACAAAAAAAACAAACTGCTTACTTAAAATTATCTATTGCTGCCAAAACCGAAAAAAAACCCCAAAAGACAAAACACCATGAAAGCTAGTCTCTGTGCTTGTTTTGGCTGGGATAGGGTAGCTTTCTTCCTATGAGCAGGTATAGTCTGAAGACAGAGACCCTCTGATGCAGAGCAATGTGTTTATTGCCTGAATAAGATCAGCATTTCACCTGCTATTTTTTCAGAACAAAGCCTTCTCAAGCTTACTGCTGTGTGCAGTCAATAGCTGCTGCAGGAACAGTATCCAGATGGAGGGTGAACAGCTCTGTAGCAATTTCAGAGATGAAATTTTGGTTTTCAGTTTATCAACATTTAGCAATTTCTTAATTATAGTACCCAGCACTTTACCTTTTCAAAGCACTGCACAATTATTAACAAATTAATTGCTGCCTCATTGCCCTGTAAAACATGATGATAGTTATTTGATTATCTGGTTCTCCAGTAAATGAAAATAACCATATTGCTTGTAAGACTACATATTGTATATATGTGTATACACAGTAATGTATATGGCCTGTATATATAATTCAAAGAAAGTTTTCCTAAGTGAGGGCACTGAAGCCACCCTTTATGAATTTGTTTATTGGAAAGGTTATTCAGTGCTACAGTAAAATTCCTGTATTCTGGCTGATTATTTGGGGAGAACAAAAAGAACAAAGGGAAGTTTATCTTGTAATGGGAGCAAAGAATCTTCTTTTTGTTAATGTGGGAATCCACTGTGGTGGGAACATGAGTTAACAGGCAGAGGATTATCATTTCTGCAAGCTTCTCCTGAGAAATGGGGAAAAAAGGATATCATAGAATGGTTTGGTTTGGAATGGACCTTAAACACCATTTTTCTCCAGCCCCTCTGCCATGGGCAGGGACACCTTCCACTAAACCAGGCTGCTCAAAGCCCAGTCCAACCTGGCCTTGGACACTTTCAGGGATGGGACCTCCATTTCCCTGGGAAACCTATTCCAATAAGGATAAAATGAATAATGTTTGAAGTATTGCCATTAGTTGGACTATAATTGAACAGAAGATCTAAACTGTTTTTTTTTTTTTGAGAAAGAGGAGCTTCCATTTTGTAGATATTTTTCTTTACCTTCTATAAATTTAAGTATTTCCCTGAAAGAAACTATAATCTAACATGAGGATTAATTAAACAGTTAACCACATTTATCTCCTTTACACAGGAGATCATTCTCTGATGGGGGTGGGGGGAGAAGGGGGGTACAGGAATGTTTTATAACGAGTAATGGAAATATGGCAATTTAGGGAATTAACATAGTGTAGTGGCTGACGCAAATGTTTTTTCTATTTATAAGACTAAATATGTTCAGCTGTCTGAGCCTTGAGAGCTAAACATTGGGAATGATGGACCCCTAGTGCCAAGGCTGTACAAACAGGCAAGGGGAAGAGTTGCTTGCTGAAGGCAAAGAAAGGATCAAAATGACATGGGAATTGTACAGTTCCTAAAAAAGTTTCAGTTTTTGTCTCCTCCTTACAAAGTCTACCAGTTTTTAAATCCACGTGCAACACATTTAATGTATTTATCATATTTAGGTATGTTTAGGGGGTCCACTGATAACTTTGCTTACTCTTTTTGGGGATTCATGCATCTGTTTAGTCTTTGTGAGCAATAATGAAAGTATAGTTAGATTGTTGGCATGAAAAGTCATATCCTCTGTCCAGTAGGTTTTCTGTGCTTCCTGTTGTCTAATGGATCCATGCTGATTTGGCTGAATAAAGTGAGGGCATTAAAAATCACCAGTTGTGAATTATGCGGCCATACATCACTGGAAAAAAATATACTGCCTTTATGCCTGTTTGACCTCTGAAGCACCAAGAGAAAATGACATATTCATATTTGAAGATTGCCCTCTCTTTATTTTTTGGTTTGTTTATTTGTTTTGGTTTTGTTTTGTTTATTGTCAATGTGTTGCGTAAACCACAGCTCTGAGTTCCAGAATTTCCTAACAAGTGCATTTGGGTGGTGCCTTCTCCATTTGATGTTGCTCAGACAGTTTTATTGTTCATGGTAGTACAATCCTGTATCATGATACTTTCAGACTTCGGCTTTGTTTTTCTTGCATAGTTTATTCATGCTCATCTCAAGCTCATCTTTCAACACTTTGGGAGCCTCAAACAAATTGAAGATTTAAAATTTGCAAAGGAACAAGGGATAGATCATCTACCCTGGCAGAAAAGTATCTGGAGGTCATAAAGTTTAGAGAATAGCAAATACCTCCTTAGTTTTCATTGCTTTAGAGATTGTGGGTTCTCTGTGTGAGGCTGTTGGTCCTCCTGAAGAAAAATCTTTAACTCCTTAACCATTCTTTTGTTCATTGCTCTCATTTCTTTGTGAATTTATTCTGCTTCCTTGGATCATTTGTGCTATTTTTATTTTTTAAAGCAGGTTATGAGTCTCTTTATGCAATAGCATGTCCCTCTTCTCCAGACTTTATATGGAGGTTTTTTTGCTAGAGAGTGAGTCAATGATTTGGCCACTAAATGTTCATGCCAGATTTGTCTCTTGCCATTGCAATAAAACTGACAGCATGTGTCTGGGCTTTTTTTTTTGATCTTGTTTTCGATTTGTTTTTTTTCTTTAAATTAATTAAAGCTCCCAGCTGA
Source organism: Calcarius lapponicus (assembly GCA_039654755.1). Classification (NCBI taxonomy): domain Eukaryota; kingdom Metazoa; phylum Chordata; class Aves; order Passeriformes; family Fringillidae; genus Calcarius; species Calcarius lapponicus. The sequence goes on along the minus strand of CM077464.1, from coordinate 157,508,467 downwards.
CAAAACCATCTAGCAAAAAGGATGGTTAACCTGTGAGCCATGTTTATGCATATGATATTATCTCATTCTGAAGATGTAATTAATATTCTGCTTCATGGGGTTAGGAATAAAGTCCCGAAGGTTTTATTTATTCTATCACTTTAAAATTTAGCATTTAGCATCTCCTTTCAGAAGATTAGTGCAGTGTTGTTGACTAAATGGTTCAGTACATCCTTTTTATATAACCCTTTTGCTGGGCTGGATTCCAGATTTTCTTGATTTCATATGTTTTTTATCTCCTGAAGAGAGATTAATTCTATGTTAATTACCATATTAGGGTCAGCTAAGTTAAAAAATATGATTTTTGACTTATATAACCTTAAAAGCACTTTACCTGATAACTTTTTTTAATATATTTGATGTTTGAATACATTTGGGAAAAGTTAGTAGTAATAATAATAATAATAATAATAATATTTTTAAAAGACAAACATTTTCACATATTAATATAAAGAGCCAGGCTTTTGTGTTTTTGTATTCTGTGGCACTTTGTTTTAGGGGGACTGCCAATACTGATGAGAAGAGAATAAGTATTAATTCTTCCCTGAAGCTCAGAAACAGCCACTGGCAGATTTTCAAAAAATAAAGTTCTGCTTTTTGTCCCTTCCTACTAGTCAAATTGTATTGATATGACCCAGAGCAGAATTAAGCCATTCTATGCAGATAATTCTTTATTAAAATTTATCACATTTAACCTTTAAAATTGTCTTTCATTCTTTAATGTAATTGGTTTTGGTTTGTTTGTGTTAAATCCCTTGCTCTTTGGCTGTAGTGTCAGGCAGAAGCTGTTTAAAAATTACAATTGTAGCAAAAGTTAACATGCAGATCCCAGCACAGATCTGCCTTTGAAGTGATAAACTGACCAGGTCCAAGCTGTTTCCCAAGGCAGTCATGCTGTGTGCAATATTTTTTATGTATTTCGCAGAGGAGAAATGCAGCTTTCTGTCATTCTTCAGCTTCCTCACAGGAGAAGGCAGAGGGGCAGGCACTGATCTCCTCCCTGGTGACAGGGACAGGACCTGAGAGCATGACTGGAGCTGTGTCAGAGCAGGTTTAGGTTGAATATTAATAAAACCACCCTCTCTTCCCCCAGAGGGTGGTTGGGCACTGGAAGAGGCTCCCCAGGGAAGGGTCACAGCACCAAGCCTGCTGGAGTTCAAGGAGCATTTGGACAATGCTCTCAGGCACATTGTAGGATTGATGGGCTGTCCTGTTTAAGGCCAAGAGTTGGACTCAGTGATCCTTGTGGGTCCCTTCCAACTCTCTTTCTGTGATTCTGTGAAGGCTTAGAACAGAGATAATCCCTGATCAAAGCAATACGGATTTGGAAAGACTTCTTTTTTCCACCTGTAATCAGTGCTGTGCAAAGAAAGTTCCAAAAGCATTCAAGGAAAGATTTCAAGTCTAAAAATTTCAGACTAAAATAATGAGACTGCAGTAAGGATAAGTGAGGGTTCACAGTCATTCACCAAGATCATCATGCAGGTTTCCACTTTGCCAATTCCAAAGCCCTTTTGTTAAATATGAGCTAAAACAGACCACTTGTGGCAGGAAGTAGGAATGGCTGGTGAGCCTTTACAGAAACCAGTTCAATACCTGCAGGCTACTGAAGTACAAATTGCCTGGTGTGCTGGAGGAAAAAGGAAGTTGTTGAAATGGCATGAGAAAAGCAGTATGTGAAGTAATCTGCTGGGACATGAGCTTTAATTGTAGCCATTGGGTCAAGTGAGTGGTAATGATTCTGTGGATTTGGGATGGGTTTGGTTTTGTTTTTCTGTAAAGTAAAAACACAAAGAAACTAAAAAGTGTCTCAACACAGAAACAAATGCAGATCACAACAAAATCACAAGGTTGCCCGGTGTACATGAAATCATTCTTCTTCCACCTTGAGACAGGAGCAGAATGCCAGGCTATTTTATATTGAACAAACATCTGTGCAGGAGTGAGACTGTGAAATGAAGTTTTGGAAGGGATACAGGCACCCCTGCAATCACAGATTGGAAGAGCTGATCATGGTTGGTCCAGATCCAGCCAAGATCAAGTGGAAAGATCCAAGAGCTGAATAGATAGGTCATTTCATCAAAATGATTAGTGACTAGAACATCCACTGCTGTTTAGTGAATAAAAATGATACTTTTAGTGAGTCTTTGTCTCTTGACCAATTACCCTGGCTGAAGTGACTGAAAAAAATAGGCAGAACTTATAATAGGAAAATTCTTTTAGAATTCAAAGGGGATTTAAACCTTCATGGAGTTTCATTTGGTTGGAAGTGTGTCTGTTTAATTCTTTGAGCAGTTACCCCAAGCCATATGAAAAATCCACTCTATACTCACAGGCAATGAACAGATATTAATTTAATTTCTTCTCAGATGAATTATGAAAATGTGGCATTTCTGTATATAAACCCTAGAAACTCCAAATTATACAGAACAGTAAAATATGTATCTTCAGAGACATCTGGCAACCAACCCCATGCATATACTTTATATTTTCTGTCCAAGAATATCTGAAACATTTTAGTCTTCAGTAGCATCAGACAGCCACACGACACCTTGGAGATCAGCTAATGATGATGAAAAATGTAGTTTGTTGGACAGCTCTCCTGATCTGTTTGAACTCTATGGAACAAGAGCTCTTATGTGCATAAGAGAGGTATTTTTCAGTGGAATTCCACATTGACCTTCAACAGGCAGCAAAAGGTTGACATAAGTCTCACTATTCTGTCTGTAAGAAGTATTTGCTTTCAATGCTCTTTAATTCAAATAGTGACATGAATGTCTATTAATGGCAACTTAAATGAAACATTAGAAAAAAAAATAAAGAAAGTCCAAAGCAAGAAATATTCTCTGTGATTCTGGAACAATAATCACATTTGTGAGATTTATGCTGGTTTTGAACAATTCTTATAGAGAAAGGCAGAGAGTCTGGTACTGACAAGGCTTGCTGCAGGAGCCCAAGCTTTAGTAGAGATGTATTTTGATTTCTAACTGATTTTTCTTCTATAACTTGTTTCAACATTGTTCATTTTTGTCAGGGTCATTAAACTTGAGGGTGCTCTTTAAGGGGCTGGATGTGAGCCACTTTTTAAAGGGCTGCTCCCTCAGCGGCAAGTACCGAGGCTTGGTGAAGTGGGAGATTAAGCTGCAGCCTAAACTTCCTGGCTGCAGTTTGAAATATTTTCAGCACCAATGACAAAAAACCCCATTCTTAAAGCTGCAGGGTCTGCTTTTCAGTATTGACATACATTTGTCATGTTTATACAAGTCTTCATTCACCATCTCTCTATGCTTTGGGGAAGCACTTGGGATATTTTCAGACACTGTGGCTCAGCTGTGGAACAAAATTCTAATATTACCTCTTCTGTCATGAGGATTGCTAGCCATGCTCATAAACAACAGGAATATGGTCTTCAAAACATTTAGATTTTGCCATTAGATATTATAGAAAAAACAGCAAGCATGGAAATGACATAAAGAATTCTGTACTCACAATATATAAATCTTAATGTGTGTATGATTTTGTGCAGGTGTATTTTTGGCTGTATGCACATGTGTTGGTAGAAATGTGGTGTGAGAAGTTGTGGCTGCCCCATCCCTGGAAGTGCTCAAGGTTGGATGGGGCTTTGAGTAATGTGGTTTGGTGAAAGGTGTCCCTGCCCATGGCAGTGGGTTGGAACAAGATGCGCTTGAAGGTCACCTCCAACCATTCTGTGACTCTACATTTCTTCCTTTAGTCTGTAGCAAACATGCCTTGAATAAGCCTCATCCTCAGCCATTTGTATTCCCATGCCTGTGGTCAGTTCACTAAGGAAACATTTAAATTCTAATATATCTTCACATCTTACTTGCAATTTTTAAATACCTGGCTATTCTGTCTCCCTCCTGAGGACTGAAGAAGTACAAACTGCTCCCTGTTAAAACATTTAGCCACCTTTTTGTAGTGACAGAACATTCTGGGCTGCTGGCAGGCAGAGAGGAATGAAGATGTTGACTTCACAGTCAGTGCAGTGTGTAGATCCCTCCTGTGTGCATTTCTTGCTGCATTAAGGTGTAATAATCCACTCACTCCACACAGCTGGAACTTTATATGTTTCAAAATATAAGAACTTTATATATTTTAGTGTGAAAATTCCTGGGAAGAAGACAATGGGAGTTGCTTTGATGCTTTCAAGTGTTGACTGTGTATGGAAAAATTAAGAATTTAATTATTAATTTATTTAAATGGAATTATATTGGGTACTTCAAATCCAAGACAAATTCCATGATGTTTCATCTCCCATCTTTGTTGGTTAGATGCCTGAATTCATATCTCCATATTGGCATTCCAGGTTCACCCAGTATCTGGTGCAAGGGCTAAGCTTGGCTTTGCTTTACTAAAATTCTGGTTGAAGCATCAAGAGTAGATTATTGGGTTTGAGGTTGCAGATCAGGTGGAGTCCATGGCTGAATATTGATTTCTCACATATCAAATGCACTTAAAAGGGAAGACTTATTTTTCTTTTCTTCCTCTGACTCATCAAGCCAGGAGGTGGAATTTCCTCAGGGTGGAGGGAGAATTTTAGCATGGAAAAAGGGGGAAGCAAAAACTCTTTTCTCTTCCTGTATAAAGTCCTGTTCACCCAGTTGTGCCATTTGTGTGCAGACCAATAAAGCACAGCTGCCAAGGTCGATTTTCATGTGTACCAGAGCCAAATAAGGATGGTATCTTTCAGATCTTGTTCCTGCAGCTCAGGCTGGGCCAGTATTCACATTTCCTGTTGTCTGCTGTTGTGGCTTGTTGGTCTGAGGGTTTTAAAGTGGAGAGCTCGCAATTTTCCTGTAATTTAAAATATAGTGTTCATATGTAAGGGAAAGGTTGAAGGGCCTTGAGTCAATTCCTTTAAAATCTTCATTTTTGCTGTGGTGCCTTTATTCTGTGATACAAGTTTGTCAAGGCTGTGTGTTCAGCCTTCTTTCTCTTGTCCTGGAACTCTCCCTGCCCTCTGAAATTATCCTTTTTCCTGAGAATATTTTTACCACTCTGGTAAGAAAAGTATAAACGTGCTCTGAGCTGAAACTCAAGAAGGGAAGAAAAATCAACTTTTCAAAATTGGATTCTGTAATGTATTATTTTCACATATCTTTTTTAATATTTTTGATTTCTAATTAGGGAAGTGGTTGTTTATTTTAATCTTTCATGCAACAATAGGAAAGAAAAAAAAGGACTTAAAATTTGAATGCTTTTATTACAAACTTCCAACAGTAACAATATTTTTTGCCACACGTGACGTTGACCATAGAAAATTGGCTTTTCTTATCTTGTTAAAGTTTTATTTTGTTTTGTCTCACATTAAACCAGATCTTTTTAGATTTTCAGATGGCAGCTAAACAATAAGGAAACAACAGCAACAGTAGAGCCAGCACCTCACAACAAGGAAACAAAAAGATGCTTCTATAATCCTGTGTGTGGTCATAGAGGTAGTGTGTGGTCAGATAGGTTATAGATCACAGAATCACTGAATTTCTAGGGCTGGAAGGGGCCTCTGGAGATCTTCCAGTCCAACCCCCCTGCCAAGGCAGGGTCACCTGAAGCAGGTGACACAGGAACACATCCAGATGGGTTTGGAATGTTTCCAGAGAATGAGACTCCAAGACCTCCCTGGGCCATCTGTACCTAAATTCACAGATGGGGGAGTCATCCACATGTCAGGTGACACATTGTGCTTTTTCCATTTCTCCTTTAGCCTTCTTCACTTTTCACTTTTAATAAAAGAAATAAATATCTCTTTGTCTTTACTCTTTTCTAAAAAAAAAATAAAAAATAAACCAAACAAAAACTCCACACCTATTTTAAAATAAATGTTCTACACCTAGGTAAGTAATTTACTAAAAAGTTAGTTTGTAAATCATAGCTCACAACTATTTTAAAAGAGATGAGCCCTATGATGTTTGCTTTATGCAAGCAAAAGCAAGTTCACCACTTTGGTCTGCATTCTACAACATTTTTAAGAATATTGGCACTTTCCTTTCAACACTAACCACTGGACATTAAAATGATGAGATATTAAAATGCCATCATTTTAATGTCCAGTGGTTAGTGTTGATAGGAAAGTGCCAATATTCTTAAAAACCCTGGGGGACTTTCTGTCTCCTGACAACGCCATGGATGCTTCCAACTCAGATAAAATGAATAAAAAAAAAACAAAACAAAACAACAAACACCCACCCCCAAAAAAAAAAACCAAAAACCAACCAACCAAATAAACAAAAAAACAACCCCCCCCCCCAAAAAAAAAATTTAAAAAGGAAAGAAAAGTCAATTTGCTATGGTCAACGTCATGTGTGGCAAAACATATTGTTAGTTTTGGAAGTTTGTAATAAAAGCATTCCAATTTTAAGTCTTATTTTTTTCTTTCCTATTGCAGCATGAAAAATTAAAATAAACAACCACTTCCCTAATTAGAAATTAAAAATATTTTTAAAAGATATGTGAAAATAATACATTATTTTTTGAGAAGTTGATTTTTTCCCCTTCTTAAGTTTCAACTCAGAGCACTTGTGCACTTTTCTCACCAGCATAGTAAAAAAAGGATGATTTCAGAAGCCAGGGAGAGTTCCAGGACAAGAGAAAGAAGGCTGCACACACAGCCTTGACAAACTTGTATCACAGAATAAAGGCAGCACACCAGAAATGAAGATTTTAAAGGGATGGACTCAAGCCCCTTCAACGTTACTGTGCAAATCTAAAATTCTGGAGGTCTCTTTAAAGCAGCATCAAAATGCATTTCTAAGTGACCTTGGCAGCTGGGGAGGTGTGTGACAAGTAAATTACCTTCTGAAATTTCCAACATTTGCCATGTGCAGGTACACACAAGGTGGAATGGGAATTCAAGCACCATCCTGCTCTTCTGCAGACACAGTAATCTTGTGTGTGTTAGAGCTGATGTGATCCCACATTTGTTTTGTAGGTAACTACATGCTCATTATAATGAACATCAGTGCTCATGCTGCATTTTGAAAATCATATTTTATTTCCTATATGAGGCTAATGGTGATTTATTGACTGCGCTAAAACAGCTCACTGGTGGATTTGTTTACAACAAATTCCAGTTCAACTGACTAAATGACATTGAACTACTAATGGGAAATTTTAGCAACAAAAGAAAATAGCTTCTATTGTTCCTTTGATTTAGGCTCTGAAGCTAGACAAAAAATCCACTGAAACATTATTCTCTTATTCTCTGCCATGACTGGTTCTGGCTAACAGTTGTGTTGATATCCTCTTAGCAGCAGTGAATAGCTCCTAAATAGGCTTTATCAGTATTTCACTCTATTCCTGGCACAAAAATTATACAGAGGAATACAAGTAAATTCTGAATTGGTGGGTTGTTTAAAAAAAAAAAAAGATGCATTACAATATAATTTGTTTAATAGCTTTTTGAAAAAGCAGATGTGCAGATAGCATATTAAGCTAAATTAGATGTTGAAAGAGTGAGGCATTTGCTTGCTTGGTATTTCAGCAATAGAAGCCTTTCAGGTGGGCTGTATACTGGTTGTTTTCAGTAATTATTAGTTATTTAGATTATCAGTGACTTGTTGATGTTGAAGTACCAGAGTGCTTCATTTTAATGCATGTTTTTCTGTGGGCATTGGGGCTGATTTCCGGACTGGTTTGGCTTCCACAAATTGCAGTTAATGTGAGCTGCAGGTGTTCAGAAGCCCTTTAAAGGAGAGGTGAGCAGAGACAGAAAAACTCTGCTCTGCCTGCACTGCTCTTACAGCTGCAGCACCCACGCCTCCCCTCACATTTAGAGTTAAGTAACATCAAAGTTCAAGTGACATCCATGAGATTTTGGGAATTTTAAATACTCTAATCAGATGGTTTGACTGCTAGAGAAGGCTACGAACAGTAATTAATCTCCCTTCTCCCAGGAGAGAAGTTTGCCAGGGTTGTGGTGGACTTCAAGTTTTAAACTGGCTTTTTATGATTTACTAAAATGGGCCTGTTTGTTATTAAAAAAATTAAACATTAATGACAGTGCAGTTGGAGACAATGTGTCTTGCAACCCATCCAAATTTATTATTTTATATGGAATAGTGATCTTTCTTCTATTAAAACTTGGAGAAGATAAAAAAAAAATTCTGCTAGTATTTTTAATACATTCAGATGTATTTTATATCTATTCTTATATGATTTAAGAGTGGTGAAGGGTAGGTTGACAAGAGGAATAACATTTTCATGTAGGTTGATTTTTATAGTCCCAGGAAACTTGTATCACCTTCTAGTCTTCTCATTCTTCCTTCTTTAGACTCTTTGTTCTTTTCTTTCACAACACAAATTTTGAGGAGTGCCCAAGAGAAAGGTTCTAATCTTTCTGCTGCAAAGCCCAGCCTATAGAAGGTATCAGTGGGGAAAATAGTAAATTTAAAATTAACAATTAGCACATTTAATCTAAGTTTTTATTCCAGAGATAATGCTTTCCTACAATTTAAAACAAAGTTCTGTCTAGTAAGAAAATTAAAGATATTAGTCAGTACTTTCAGGTTTCACCATCTCTCAATATTTTTTAAATTAGGCTTAAAATGTAAATACAGAAAGTGCTAGAATACTGTGGAGATTTTTTTTCAGGCCTGAACCAGTCTAATAATTAGTCCATATTGCTGCAGTGTATAAACACAGGTATGGATTTAAGTTTTCAACCCTAACAGTGTTTTTTCTTTAGTCAGACCTGCACCAATGACATCAGGACATTCAGTCTCATTTTTTCCACTCCTGCTCTTACCCCTAACTTTACAGCCTGGCTGACATGGGCAATATGAGGCAAGGAGCAGGAAGTGTCCCTTGGCCTGTGCATCCTGCAGTCCATCACATTTCCAGACTGACCCCTGCACCTCCCAGGCCAAAGACCCCTGTGCTTGGAACAGCAGCCTGCAGTGCTGCTCTCCATCCTGGGCTCCTCTCCAGGCACTGCTTTTTTCCCCTCCTGCACCCAGACCTGCAGGGCTGAGGGGCACAGAGAGATTCAGGTGGGTCTGTGCCAGCTGTGAGACTCTCAGCTGGGAGCAGCTCTGTGGAGGTGTTTGACAGGGCCCTGCTGTGAAAGCTCAGGAAGCTGCAGTGCTTCCCCCTACTCCCCTCTTGAGAGAGCACTTACAGCCTGTCTTGCTTGCCTGATTGTTCTCAGGTTGCATTTGAGATGTTGCAGAGTCCTGGAGTATAAGGAAAGGGCATTGAGGAGGTGGACCTGATAGCCTTTGTGTAACACTTGCTGATTTTTTTCTTACAGTTATGACTGATGAGTTATTAATTTAATTCTGCTCTGAAATTACAGAGCAGAAATCGCAGTAGCTCTGCTGTGGAATTTTTCCACAGTTGGTGAGTTTCTCTACAGTTGATAAAATTTCTCTACATATGCCAGCAAATACAGCACAAATACCCTTTCCCCTTTTATTCTTTCTGTTGTAACAACACAGATGTGCAGTTTTAAGTGCCCTGATTTAGCCTTTAGATGTGCCTCTTGGGAGGGATCATCTTTATGCTGTAGATTTGCAGTCAGGCACCATGACTAGATTTAGCTGTCTGTCAGCATGTCATGGCTGCAAAGGACTGCAAAGCTTTGTCATATCATTACTAATTTCAGTTGGAAGACAGCCCTGGAGAACTGGCCTATCCCATGCCCAAGGCAGGGAGGCCTTTGAAGATATTCTCAGTTGCACAGGGCCATGTCTTAAAGAGTTATAAAATATCTCTAGGGATTGAGATTCCATCAGCTCTCTGGGCAAGTTACCAAAGTGAAACCACCCAGAGTAAATATTTCCCTTACCTGTGATCATAATTTACTTTGCTGCATTTTGTTCCTATTGTCACCTAAAGTAAATATTTTTGCTGATGTTATCAACTTCTGCTTGAATATAAGGTGCTTCTCTGTTGTTTATGCAGAGTTCTCAGTGGACAGAGAAAACTGTTGTAGGGAAGTTCCTTACTGCAGAAAAAGTGACAGAACTCATACATCAAGGATTTAACCTGCTTTTTGTACAAATCCTGAGTGTTCTGAGCAACACCTCAGTTAGACTAAAACTGTGCTGGACCTAATACTGGTCTGCTTTCATCATTGGGTGCAGGTCATTGGATTTGTCCATATCAATCAAAATAACACAGACCACCATGAGGAGTCACTTCAAACTGCTCAGTCCTGCCAAACTCATGCAATTCCTCATCTGTGAACCAGGAAAGCCCACTGAATTAGCCTGGGGATGTTGATAACAAAATAGCATGTGAATAGAAATACTTAGATAAGCAGACAGGGAAACAAGTGAGAAATGACTCTGCAGAGCTGAGTTAGAAGATAAGAAGACTTTCCCATTAATGGTTAAGATGTGATTCCCTTTAACAGAAAGAAGGTTTTGGTTTTGAGGGCTTGCTAGAAATCTTTTCTAGCTCAATTACACATAAGGTTTGGCCCTTATATGTAATTGAGCAGAGATTTATTGCTTTCATCTCCACTGCTTCAGGCCAGATGAGCATTTTGTTCTTGGGTTCTTTTCATTTTCATTGGTGCCCATTGTGCAATGGTGCCACAGTGACTGAGCAGGCTGTACTGAGTTTGTTTGGTAGGGTTCTAGTAGCAGGGGGGCTGCAGGGGTGTAGCCAGAAGCTTCCTCCCTGCCTGACAGAGCCAGCCCCTGGCAGCTCTAAGATGGACCCACAGCTGCCCAAAGATGAGGTCATCAGTGATGGTGGAAGAACCTCTGGGATAAGGTATTTAAGAAGTGGGGAAAAAATCCTATTTGACTGCAGCCAGAGAGAGGAGTGATAATAATAGGTGAGAGCAACAACTCTGGAAACACCAAGGTTGGGAGAGGAAGGGGAAGAGGTGCTCCAGGTGCTGGAGCAGAGGCTCCCCGGCAGCTCAAGGTGGGATCCATAGGGAAAGAGCAGAGATCCACCTGCAGCCCAAGGGAGATCCCACTCCAGAGCAGGTGGATGTGTCCAAAGGAGGCTGTGAGCCCATGGAGAGCCTGTGCTGGAGCAGGTTTGCTGCCAGAACTTGTGACCCCACAGGGGACCCATGCTGCAGCAGTCCATGAAAGATGTGGAAAGGACTCAGGGAGGACATGAATGATGTCTCTCCTGGGAGGGAGCCCATGTGAATGGGGAAGAGTGTGAGGGGTCCTCTCACTGAAGAGGAAGGAGCAGCCAAAACAACATGTGAGGAACTGACCACAATCCCCATTCCCCCGTTCCCCATCCTCCTGCACTTCTGAGAAATTGGAAGTAAAGTTGACCCTGGAAAGAGAGAAAGGGTGGGGGTGAAGGTGTTTTAAGATTTAGGGTTTTTCTTATTATCTTACCCTGAATTGATTTGTAATAAATTAATTTTTTTCCCAAGTCACATCTCTTTTGCTCATGATGGTCACTGGTGAGTGATTTCTCTCTGTCCTTATCTCAACCCACGAGCCTTCCATCTTAATTTTTTCCTGCCCTGGCCAGCCAAGGAGGGAAGTGACAGTCTGGCTTTGATGTGCCCCTGCATCCAGCCAAGGTCAACACACCACAAATGTGGTGAATAAATATTACAGATCAAGCTGAGCAAAAAAATTGTCAAGAAATATTTTCCTATTGGAAAAGTGCTGCTTTTATCACAAGCACTAGTAGTATTGCAAGTAAGTGTTGACTGTGATGAAATTGTCTTTTGAGAAGTGGAAATAAACAGTAGAACTGAAACCTATTGAAACACATCAACAATGGCAAAATAATTTCTTATAAAACAGTAACAGAAAAAAATGCTCTGTACCTCTCAAAAAAGAAGAAGAAAAACCTTGTTTAAGATAGAAAGTCTGCCACAGGAAGCTCCTAAATTTGCCATTGATTTTGATTCCAAATCTAAACTTTTTCTCTGATGAATGAGTTAATATTGCTTTTGTGAGATTTAGTCTATGAAGAACATGGTCAGGGCCACTGCTCAGGGTGCTCCTTCAGCCATGTCCTTGCATCTGTCACTTTGTCTCTCTGCATCCCTAAATCCACAGAGAAATTTGGATCTGCAGGAGGGGTTGACCGAATGTGTTTCCTTCTTGGAGATGCAAACTATGCTTTGTAATTTCACTGAAGGTCTTTCAAGATGCTTTTTCATTTATAGACATAGAATCATAGACTGATTTAACATAACTTCTAAAAGTCACCCAAAACATCTTCCTTAGAGAATACCCACCTGCAAAATTAGGTTAGATTGCTCAGGGACATTTCCAGGTGGTTTTCAAGTAACTGCATGGATGGAGATCCCACACTCTCTCTGAACACCAATTCAAATCTCTGATCAAAATATATACATAGGAGTATGTAAACACTTCTGTTAGTTGCTTTTAAGCTTCAGAATTAAATAATGTTGTGTTTTAAATAACCCTTTAAACTTACAAATCTATTTTTTCCCTCCTGTTTTGTCTTTATATACCAAAAGGTACATATATATTTCTATATCCAATATGATATAATATAAAGGTACATATATGTTTCTATATAAAATTGCATCTGAGACCTGGAATTTCAAGAAAGAAGCAAAATATTTGGAAATTAATTGCATTTTCACCATTTTACCATTTCTTTGACTTTGTCCTCTCCTTTCTCTTAATCCAAGGTGTGGAATTTGTCACTAAAATGATGAATTCTCTCACAAGAAATGTTTCCAGGTGAAATGTACAGATAAAAGGAATGAAAAAAAAAAAACCACATCACAAATTCTTTCAGGTTGGAGAGTTATTACAAAGATAGGTTAATATTTCCCCTTAAATTTTGAACATTTGAATGATAAAACAAGCAGAACTTTTTAGAAAACCATTGAATCCTTCTTGTTAAGGACAGTTTGGCATCTTATTGCAGGTTCTTAACAACTTCAGTAAATATTTAAAATGTATTGTTTAAAAATTAATACAGCAGACATCCCTGGTGAACTGAAATAATTAAGCCTCCAGGCACCCCCATCATAATGCAGCTAATTGGAATAATATCAGAGAAATGCAGACCAAAGAATAAACTTCTAATATTGGCTCCATACCATAGGAAATTGTAATCCATTGGTTTCTTTGAGGCCCTTTGATCCTTCCTCAGGTGCTGGAAGTATCCAAACACCAAGGTGAGCTCTGAAAACAACAGGCCTGAAATTTTCCACTGCAATCTTCTCCCATGTATGTTTTCCCTTCTCTCACATGCAACTACTGATAGGACAAAGGGAAGTGATGTCACATTGCACCAGGGGAGATTCAGGTTGGATATTAGGAAAAACTTCTTCACTGTTTCAGTGTTAAACATTGGAAGAGGATCCCCAGGGAAGTGGTGGAGTTACCATCTTGGGAAGTGCTTGAAGAATGGATAGACCTGGCTCTTTGCAAAATGGTTTAGTGGGTGTGATGGTACTTGGTTGAAGGCTGGACTTGATGATCTTGGAGGTCTTTTCCACCTGGATGATTTTTTGAGTATTATCTCCTTTCTGTTGGAAAATTCAATTTCTCTTTTCATTAACTGGGGAATTTGTTCCATTTCACTTCCTTTTATAAATGATAAAACCTCTCCAGACTGGAGGGTGCTAGAATTGTGGGTGCTACATATTGGTGCCAGAGGTGCCATTTATTGTCACAGAGAGGTGACTTGGGACAGATTTGCCTCACAATCACCACCTGCATGAGCAGACACTGTAAGGAGGGCAGGTTGTGCCTTGCAGGTGGCACAGTAATACACCTGGTGATCCCAAATACCTGGAGATTGGAGTGAGCTGCAGTGAGTGAGGTGCGCAACCTCACTGAAGGTGGATCTCTTTGCTAATGGCAACATTTTCCCCATAATTCTAAAGTAAGTCTCAGGTTATTTTTCTCTCTCTTCTCCAAGATGCTTTCAGCTTCAAAATACATATTTTCCATTGCTGGCTGGGAACATGCTGGCCCTGATGCCCCGCAGAGGGGTGGAGAGCCCTGTCTTGTTCCATTGCCCTGTGCCTCCAAGCAATTAATTCATTAATTCATCACAGAGCAGAGAGAACTCAGACTGATGGCAGTGTCAGCCCACATTCTGTTTATCCTTTTGGCCATAAAAATCTCACTGCTCTGGAGGCACATTATCTACTCTGAGGCTGGATTTCCCTACCCCAATAATTTTTTTATTGCAAAGCCCTGCTGTCTAAGATGACCTTGCCTAATCAAGGACTGGCTTGGAGTAAATAAAGCAATAAATACTTAATGTGAACAGTCCCACTGAGGTGACCCATGATGATTCCTTCTGGCTGCCCTATGGCATTGCATGGAGGTGTGGGTCTCTGCCCTCCCTATGACTTGGAAAGAGTGAGGAGAGACTCAGCCAGCAGAAAGGACCCTCTGCTTCCCCCAGCCTGTTTAATCAGGATTTCTGCTTCAACTCAGCAGCTTTTCTAGTTTAGGATGGGTTGCAATTCTCTGAAAAGCTGATGTCTCTCCCGCCACCTGAAATTCCAGTCCCATCTGTGCTTTTTTTCTACAGTGGCAGCATTTCCTCTGCATGGTCTGTTAAATGTGAGCTGGGTAGTCGGGAGATAACTGAACGTTTGTTATGGCAAATGAGGCAATAAATGTCTGAGGTTATGACGGGCAGAAAAGTCAAGGTATTTATCAAATTGCCATGGGAAATAGCTTTGCCAAGTGTTAAGTAATAAACTTTCAATTATCATCTTTATGCTCCTGCTGCAGAATGCTTCTGAGATCAGATTTGCTTCTGGTGGTTCAAATAAGATCAGAGGTGAAGCTGTTTTGTTCTGTGAGCAGAGGTGATACATGTCCATGTGTGTGCTTATGTACTGTGCCTCTACAGCTCCTAGTACTCTAATTTTTTTTTTCATTCCCCTTTATTTTGGTACTTTTTGTGCCTGGGGACTTTCCCTGACTCTGGATTAACTGACCTACATGCTGATAGTGAGGATTTTAGGATAATCCACTAAACGGCTCTTTGAAAGGTACTTACCTTTAGATCCTTAAAGATTATTGTACTTTGTTGTTGTTGTTGTTGTTATCACTGTAGTATCATCCTCTGCCTGGTATGTATTTCTCAGCTGTATATTGGCTTCTCTATCATATCTTCCTTATGGAATAAGAGAGGATTTCCCCTTCTGCTGACACCTGGTTTGACATGCTCTCTTGTCAAAACACAAGCTGTGTTTATGTTCAACCTGTCCTTGATTTAAGTAAAAGTCAAGTCAAGCTCAGATGAACTTTTCTGTAGAAGTGAAATTTCTGTGTCAGTTGATGAGGAAAAATGCTCAAGGGAGAAGGAATTCTCAAAATGCTTAGCAGTTAACAAAGCTAATTCTCTAAAGTAAGAAGTGGTTGAGGTCACTCGGTTTGCTCAGCCTGGAGAAGAGGAGACTGAGGGAAAAGAGCATTACAGGCTACAGCTTCCTCACGAGTGGAAGAGAAGGGGCAGACACTGATCTCTTCTTGCTGGTGACAGTGACAGGACCTGAGGGAATGGCCTGAAATTGTGTTGGGGAAGGTTTAGATTGGGTATAATGAAAAGGTTCTTCCCCCAGGAGATTTAGGTTGGATATAAGGAAAAGTTTCTTTCCCCAGAAGGTGGTTGGGCACTGGAACAGGCTGCCACAGGGCAGTGGCCACAGCACCAGCCTGAAAGAGCTCAAGAAGTGTTTGGACAATGCTCTCAGCCACACAGTGGAATTCTTAAGGTTGTCCTGTGTGAGGTTGCAAGGCTGGGAATTGGACACAATGATCCTTGTGGTCCCTTTCAACTCAGGATATTCTAGAATTCTGTGGTTCTACAAGACTCTTTATGCATGAACATTTATAAATTTGCTCAGAAGAGGCCACACATGGTCAGTTGCTACTGATAGGTTCCAGAGTCCTTTTAGCCAACCTCCAAAATTATCTGAAGAAATTAATTTTTCTCCACTTTAGAGTTTATATTCTTCTCATCTTATTTTTATACAGTGATGTTGTAATTTTTAAGACCTGCTATATCTGGAATCAGCTGCACCACCTGGCTGCTTAGCCAGCAGTTCACAAACTAGCCTTGTAAAAATCAGACTCTTTGAAAACACACTTGTTAAAAAGCAGGCTTCCTCACAAGCTTTCTAGCGTACTGAATTCCCACTGCAATCCAATGTGTTCTTTTATACCTCTGAAATGGCTGGTGATTTCAGAGGGAGTCTGTGATATGCTGGTTCTGTAGAATTACAACCCTAACAGCTGTAACATCACTAAAAGGATTATTCCAGAGAAAGGCTG
The DNA here is from genome assembly GCA_039654755.1 of Calcarius lapponicus. Lineage (NCBI taxonomy): Eukaryota > Metazoa > Chordata > Aves > Passeriformes > Fringillidae > Calcarius > Calcarius lapponicus. The sequence goes on along the minus strand of CM077464.1, from coordinate 157,492,193 downwards.
TGTTGTAAATGAGGTGTACAAAGACTGGAACTTGCAGCTGCAGCTTCCTAACAGTGCCTGCTGCCAAAAATGATACTCCCCAGGAAAGTAAGTCCTACTCTCTCCTCATTTGTAGCTTTTCTTTCAAAATAGCCAAATTTTAGAAAGTTTAGGGATAAAGGATATGAGCAAGAATTTTTGTTGGTGTCTAAAGTGGTGGAGTTTCAGATGATGAAGTCCTTGACAGATGAATGGCTGCAATGAGATGTCTGAGGGCTAAAGACTCAGTCATGCTCATGTCTCCTCTGTCCCTCCATGGGAAGACTTTCTCCACCAGCCAAGGAGAGTAAGGCTGGGAAGTCTCTGTGTTCACTTCAGAGTTCTGTTTATTAGACAAGATGTTGATGAAAGTGATTTTTTTTTGGTAAAGAAGTGTATTGGAAACTCCCAACACATATATCTTCTGCAGCTTGTGCTCCAACAGGCAAACTTCTGTTAGAGGGATGAGAGTGACAGACAAGGAATATTAAACTGTTAGAGCCAAAAGAATGAATTTATATTTACGACCAGCCAGGCAAGGCACAGGGTGGGACACAGAGTAGTAAATGAGTGTTGACTGTGTTTGAGCCACATATACCTCCACATTTCTCCTTAGGGTGTTTCCTTCAGTCCCCAAACCCTCTCCCTTTCCAGCCTTTGCAACCAGCATTTTGGGTTTGGGGTGAAATCACCCCCAGACACTGTATTTGGAGTGTAGTTTGCACTTTTTCATGCACTCTAAGCATGTCCAGAAGATGCTTTCTAGACTAGGACAATCAAGGGACATGGTCAGAAGGTTGCAGGTTTTAAAGCTGCCCTCTCCCATTCCACTGAGAAATGGCAACATAGGTGCTCAGCCCAGCCAAAATTGCATCAGTGGAACCCCCTTCTGAATTGCAACTACAAAGAGAGCTCTGATGGTAAAACCTCAGGTTTTACCATTGCATTGGATGCAATGGAGGAAAGGAAGCAAGCAAACACGTTTTTGAGGTTAATTTTAGCATAGTATTGCTATAAATACCCAAGCAGTTCTGGGCTTCTGAATTTTAAATGCTTGAGAAATCCGTGCATTTTGTTATAAAAAAAAATCTATAAACAAAATAAAGTTTAGTTTTTGTGCAGAAATTTTCTTATCAATCTGAATGGAAGAGAAGTGGAATCATGCCGATTTTTCTTCACAAGAAAAAAATTCCTTCAGATTTAAGAGAGTTTTGTCAAGTTCCAAGGTTTAATTACATATTGTTACTCTGTCTTTATAGGCCTTATTACACGTGGTCTCCAACTGCAGCTTGGTGCTCTCAAGACAGAAATTAATTTTTTTAGACAAATAGAAACTAAAAAGGATAAAATGCATGTTTTGCAAATTCTTATCCAAAACAAATTCCTACCCATTCTTTCATCTATATGTCTAATACTGGATCCAATAATATATTTTGCAAAATAGTGGTTCATTTTAAAATTGTGTGGGCTTATATTTTTTTAATACTGCTGTAAGGATTTGACTAAGGAAAATGTATTTTTTCAGAGTACAATTTCAAATTGGCATCGAGCTGAAAGGATCAATAATAAATTCCAGCTCAAACTGTGAATCTTCTGATGCTTTTCTAAATGAAATCTACATGTGTCAGGGGTATTTTTATCCCTCTGACACAGAAATCATGTTTTTAAGAAGCCTTTGCTGCAGAAATAATGGCTTATTATGCAAGAACAGAAAAGGATAAGATATTTTAAACGTACAGTGAGAAACATCTTCCAGTGGTTTAAGTAGGTACAAACCCCCTTGATCTCAAACTGCACCAGTATTCACTGCCTGAACACCTGACTGATGAGAAATATTCCAGATGCCATGTTTTTCAGGTTCCATGCTGTTTGATAATTAATGTTCTTTGTACAGTATCAGCCCACAAAGTCATTCAGCTTGACAGGTTCGTGAGAACACTCTTTGTAATTTTTCAGAGTCATTTGTATCTCCTGATCTTAATGGTGACATGTAGTCATATGCAAAAAACTTTGAAAATAGCCATTTTTCTGCTTTGGATGAGAGGGGAAACCTTTTCTGGAGAAAGTTTTATGGATGGCCAAATTTGTAATGTTTCATAAGTGAAGTGCAGAATTGAAGTTGTTTTTTAGTTTTACGGACACAGACTTTTTTTTTTTCTGGTTTAGCATGGGCATGAGATAAGATTATGTGCAATGAGTAGGTTTCAACAGAATCGTATAGTGTGTCTTAGTATATCCTTAATTTGACCGTGGAAATAGAAACAAGCTTTCTATCCTAAAAAAGAAACAAACAAAAAATTGCAATTAGCATGTAAATTATTGAAAGTAGTTCTATGTAAGGGAGAGAAAACTGGAAAGAGGGGTAAATGTGAAAGTCTTCATTGTGCCAAGAATGTACCACATTAAATGTGTTTATCTTGTAAATATGTTATTTCGACAGTCCTGAAGTTGTTTTTGCGTTTCACAGGTATCATATCAAAGTTCACTTGATGTTTTGGATGTTCAACAGCAAATTTCTGTGAGAATCTAGATCATGAAAATAATAATGCTATTCTGGTCTCTCCAGTGTACATAGTGTTGACAAAGTCTTAACAGTGACCTCAGATGCAACTTGAATAAGACAGATACAGTGGTTTCTATTTCCTCATTTTTCTGACATCCCCAAATAGCTGTTTAACATTCACAAAACTGTTCTGTTGACACCAGTACACCCAGAATTTTACCCAACATCCTTACTTTTATTGCAGTCAGTATATTCCAGGAATCACTGGGCTATTACTCAGTGTGTGATGTTGTCTTTGCTGCCAAAATTTTATCTCAGAAGACACACAGATGGCCCATTTCTGCATATAAATATGAAGTAAAGAGCGCTAGAGCAGCCTAAAGCCTGTTCATCCTGTGGGAGCTGAGTCCTGCAAACAGGACCCTGCTCCAGTCAATGCTGACCCTCCTTTGCAGGATCAGAGTGAGATTCTAGATCAGGTAAAATGCCAATCCTGGCCCAATTTTATTTTTTTGCCTAGCAGGCTGTGTGGTGCTCAGCTGTTGTAAACCATGAAACACTCAGGAATTGCTCTGCCATCATCTCTCTCTGCTGTCAGGGTGGAAACACGACTGCATTTTCCTCATGACACGAGTGTAAATACTTAGGTCTCCTGTCTTCATCTGCTTCATAGTGATATTTGTTCAAATGCAGGAGAACAGAACATTTCACTACTTGCTATTTATGGCCCAATGGAATCATGTGCCTGCCACAGTTGTGTGTACAGTCTGTTTTCCTCATTTTCAGCACTGTGTGAGAATTACATTTCATGGATGTCTGGCTGCTAATAGGAGGATGAAACCAGAAATCCAGGATGAATGTTTCTTCAATACATCAAGTTCACGATTGTGATTAAAACTCCAAAGATGTGTTGAGGCTTTCCCCTTGATATCACATTATTTTTCTCAGATTTTTAATCTTTTTTTTTTTTTTTTTTTTTTTTTTTTTTTTTTTTTTTTTTTTTTTTTTTACGAGAAGGGGATCTTGTGTGAGGCACTAAAAACTGATGTTGGTGATGATAGCATGAGTAGGAGAAAATAACCCTCTATATTTTCTTGCCCAGGATGACAGACCATCACTCTTGGAGGAGAAGTGACTTGCTGTTTTGCTACTTTGCTCCAATAATAACTAACATTTTTAAACCCAGAGGAGCACCAAAGTGCTCTTCAGTGTACATATATCTGATTACTTTCTATCAGCTGAGGAAAACAGATATTTTATGGCATCAAAACTGGAAATTGGTCTGAAACAGACTATATGGCATTGGAAAATTATAAGCAAAAAATGCAGTTGGGACTTAGGTGAAAGGAACTTCTACCTGTGAGTGGACAGGTCTTAGTTTAATAGCATAATTCCTGTTGCACCTGGGATGTTTTGTGATATTATTTATTCTTACCTTTCTATTCCATTCAGCCCTTAGAAATTAGGAAATAAAAATTGTATTTAAATGTCCAAGAGTTATTAGTGTGATGTCCATACACGACATCCCTACATAAAAGTCTTGGATCAATTTTAAAATCTAATTGTTTATTTTTCTGTTTGAGATATAACATCTACAGGCCAAAGTTGCATTTAGATTCCCAGCAATAGTGTTTTGTCTGATGAGTATATAATTTGAAATTCCGAGTCCTTTAAGGGGATTGTCTTCAGTTGTGTTTTGGACAGCAGTGAAACCTAGGAATTTAAAATTTAGAGTTCAAAATGAATCCTAAGTGCCTGAAGATGTGTGTGGATGTCTGGTGGTACGTCTGAGAGGCAGGTACCTACATCTTGATCAATACCCATTTTACAGAAGTGGGATTCTCTTCTCTCCTTGAGAAGCTGCATCAGGGATAAGCACTGAGATTCTCCTGCTAATCTGTGGAAACAAGTGGTGTGACCCATTTCAGGATGAGATGGATGTACAGAAATGGGTCAGGGGAATCTACTACTTTTTGGGGTTTTTTTACCATTTTGTGGACAAGTGTGTAGGTACCTGAAATAGGTGAGATAGGTTTCAGTTTGAGGATGGGATGAATTCCCACGTTGAGGCACCTCCATTCTGTTGTTAAGGCACTCTGTGTATTCATCCAAGAGTTCCATTACTTCTAAAAGAGATGCAGCCAGTAGAGGCTGAATTAGTTCACTTGGGTGGCTATTTCAGGCTGATTTCAGCCACTTTCTGGGTTTTATTTGTTTTGTTTTTTTAATTTAGAAAAAAAACCACTCAGCTTCTAATTATAAATGTGTGTTGTCATTTGAGAGGCTTTAAGACACCTCATATGATATTGAGCTGCTGCTTCCAAAGAAAGCAGGACTCACCCACATTGTGGGGAAACTGAGAGCTGGGAATAATTGTCTTTATTTATATATTAGGGGGTATAAAATGACACTAGATATCTATGTTTAGGCTTTGGAATTTCTCTCTAGCTGTTTAATTGCTATTGAAAATAGAGCTTTAATAATTTCATGTCTGGTGTTATGGGTGAAAATAGTAATACTTTGACACTCTGGCTTTTGAGTCTGCAATGTGTCCTAAATTACCCTTTTCCCAAAGTATCTTACATAGATATAAGCATTCTCAGGGGGTAAAATGAGAGATAAAATGCCACTGCTTTAAAAAAGGCAATAAAAAGGCCCTGGAGGCCCTATGTTCTTTGTATTTTGTTGATTTTCAGATCAAAACTGAAATGTTTGCTTGCACAGCAAGCTAGTGTCTGAAATTCAAAGTGAGATACACACATAAAGGTAGTTTCAGCTCATTTCAGCTCTGCAGGCCCATCATCACTTCTACTGTGAGTTCTGGAAATAAAATTATGTCTTTAACAAAAGTCATATGGAATTTTAAAATTGGCTAGACCTTCTACAGCAGAGGTGAAATGAGGCCATAGAAAATCTGAGGTATTTGCTGGGGTTTGTGAAGCTGCACATAGCACTGAGTGCTCTGATGTTCTCTGTGTTGATTGTATTTCTAATACAAAACCCAAAACCAGTCAGGGTTAAGAATTTGATTGTGGGACACCAGGAATGATTAATCTGTTGCCAAGAAGTAGGCTATGAAAATCCCACAGGAACAGGGCAGATTTGTGCTATTATTTGTACTAAATAAGCATTTTCTGAACAGGGATATTCACATGACGGGGAATTTTATTTAGATGTTGATGTACCTGGTTTTTTTACAGCTTTCTGGTTAACTACATTCGCTTGACTTCAAGTTCACACCTGTCTTGTTTGGAGATGGAGGAAAAATCCTCTGCTTATTTTAATATAGATGATTGATCTGAGCCTGACATTTGTTAGTTAATTAGTGCCTCTCACAAGCTGAGTCTTCATTCCTAAGAGATCATGGATGTTCCCTGTGAGGTATGTAAATACAAGGAGCTCAAAAAATTAGCAATGCCAGGATTTGGAGGCTAGTCCTCTATAGATAATTCAGTTAATTAGGAAATGCTGTCAATAATTTTAAAAATTACATTTTATTTTAAGCTGGAAAGAAGCAAATAATCTGGTAAATTCCCGTGTGCCAGCAGAAATCTGAACAGTATCATTTGGCATAAAACTAAAAATTTGGGCTGCATCTCAGCCTTGTTTGCATAAGATTCCTTCTATGAATAACTTCCATCCAAAATGCTGTCCCAGATCCAGCTTTAGTGATGAAATTTCCTCTGCTCATAGACAACCTCTCTGTTTCTGGTGTCTTGTTCTTAGAGAATTCCTGGTCAGGAGCACCAGGAGCTGTTTTGGTTTGGTTTTTAGCTCAGCAGCTTGGTGTGAGATGGTGTAATTAGTGTTGTACGAGATATTGGTGTGATACATATTTTCCTCGAGGTATTCTTGTTCCTGGATGTGCAGTATATTAGCAAAATGGGAGCAAGATTAACAAAATGACACCTTTGCTGGCTGCAAATTTGTCATGGTGTTGGGTTCATTACTTCATTTTGCTGAGATAATACCACACAATATAGAAAGGTCTAGCAGAGAACAGTTTAATTTCATTTTTCCCAGGCAGAGTTGTATCTTTCCATCTGATTTTTTCTGAAACTTTATTAAAATATCTGGATGCCTAATCTATCTAATATTCTAAAGACATGAGAAAGTGTGCTGAAAAACTTTCTTCATTCCTGAAATGACAAAGCAGGATTTTAGTGTGGGAAATACAAGTAACTGGGAGAATTACTCCACAACTTTAAAATTTGCAATATTTTGCCTTGGGAAGAATTTTCATTTGATGGCTTCCTAGAATCTTTTCTCATGTTATGATTCTTTGAGTATAAATATTTATATGGGAAGTGTTGGAATTTTTACAAAATTGAAGTATTTGGTGTGTTCACAGTTTGACTCTGGCTGCTGATTGAAATTGTGTGTCTGCATTACCTAAACCAAAATTAAATAGAGCTCCAAGATCACTAATTTTAAACTCTACAAACTAGTAAGAGTGATCATCACTGCTATATTGTACCAAAACCACACTCAGTACTGCTACGCGACAGTGACCAAAAATAAAAATTTAATGTCCCTTAGTTTTTCTAAGTATTTCTTCAGTAAGGCATAGAATGTTCCTGTGAGCATAAAGCTTTGACTTTAGGAGGTTAAAAAACCCCAAAAAACAATACAACAGATGATAAAGCTAGCCTTCTTTATGTTGTTTGTCAGGAATAACAGTCTGACAAAAAAATTAGGAAGGAAGCAGGAGTGGATCTAAGAGGAAGAAATTCACTTTAATGTCATGCAGGTGTGGTACCAGTCCAGCCTTGTCCTTGCAAAGTCTCCAGATTTCCATGCCTGATGGGGTTTCTTTTATGAATGTCCACATGTGTCACAGACATCTTTTTATGAAAATCCTTTTCTTGGGATTTTTTCTTCCTGAGAAGCTGAGAAGCTTCAGGAACAAAATGTAAACAATGGTTATCTGCAACAGATGCATCTGTGATTGGTCTTGTCTGCTTGTTTGGAACTAATGGCCAGTCACAGCAGAGCTGACTTGGACAGAGAGTCTGAAGCAGCTGTCTTTGTTATCATTCTTTTCTATTCTATTCCTAGCTTAGCTAGCCTTCTGAGATGAAACTTTTCTTTCTATTCTTTTTAGTATAGTTTTAATGTAATATATGTCATAAAATAATAAATCAAGCCTTCTGAACATGGAGTTAACATTCTCGTCTCTCCCCTCACCTGAAAAGCCCTGTGAACACCGTCACACGCATGAAATTTCTTCTACCAGCTACCTCAGAAAACTGCAGTTCATTGCTGGTTTATGTGCACCCTCAGCGTGCCATGCACATCCAGTCTGTTCACAGCCACTGCCAGGAAAGCAGAACTTCAGGGAACACAGAGGTGACATGGCAGGATGGTGGTACTGGTGCCTCAGTGCCTGCCTTTCTAGAAAATTCCCTGTCTGTGTTGCCCAAATTTACTTGGCAGGAGATTCTTTGGCACACACAAAAAGTATTTTAGGGGAAAAGCCCCAATCTGGATATCTCTGTTTTGTTAAAATCTCACTTTCCTCTTCAGAGGCTGTTTGTTTTACAACTCAAGTATCTGTGTTAAAGACAGCGCCAAAGCTAACACTTAGGTGCTGCTGAGAATCAGGAATTTTCAACAATTAATGGGTTGCCAGTGGCCCCAGTACTCTTAAAGGAAATCCATCTCCATGTCCAACTGCACCTCAAAAGCTCACCACGACTTCTGCCAGCCTTTGCTCATTTGAGAAGGGACCTCAGCTCCCTGGGATGACTGAGCAGCATCCTTTTAGCATGACAGGCACAGCCTGAGGGACAGCTGTTCTGCAGCTGGAATAAGAGTCATGGCCTTCAGAAAAAAAAATACAGCCCTTCTGTGAGGCAAACGTGCTGCACAAAACCTTCTGGAGGAGTTTGCCAAGATGCTGGGCTGAATTTGAGAAAGAAATTTATTTCCTGTTGTTTTGATAGACTCTGCTGGCCTTGCTGTATTCAGCAGCTGTACCTCAGGCCCTGTTGTGTTGGCTTCATGTCTATCAGTGGCACAGTTGGCCCTTTCTATTTTTGTCACAGATCAAGCAGTGCCATGACCAATAAATCAGCCTTTTCTTCTGTTTGTAAACCACTTAATTTAGCTCTTGCTCTCTAGGAGAACCTGATGCAGTTATTTATATCAACACGGCCCCAAGCACTTAAAACTAGTCAAAATTCTGATTAAGGCTCTGCATATTTTATTGCCTGTACTTAAACCACACTGCTCTAAAACAGCACCTGTTCCTCCCTTAATTGCCTCCCAGTTCAATAGTTACTGCCTATCCAAAGAGCTGTTATGATGGAAAATGGTCTGCAGCTTCTTTACTTACTATTGTACTCAATGACCCTTGTAATAAATGTCTGCCTCAAAGTTTGTGTGCAATTTGTTAGATATTTTACAATTAAAGACAGTGATGAAAAGTTGTATTTAATTTTTTTTCTTTTTTTTTTTTGTGAGTCTGAAAGTAAATCCATATTGTATTAATTTCAGTATTGCAAATATTCCCTTTTCCATTATACCAAGATCTTGGTTCTGCTGATGCTGCTCTGACCACCTCTCTCTGTCAAAATTTTCTCACCAACATCTTTTTAGAATCATAGAATGACTTGCACTGGAAGGGACCTTAAAGATCATCTAGTCTCATCCCTGTGCCATGGGCAGGGACACCTTCCCCTAGACCAGGTTGCTCCAAGCCCTATCCAGCCTGGCCTTGAACACTTCCAGGGACATTTTCCCACCCTGTTCCATCCTTTAAGCATTTCTGGGGATGGTAATTGAACCACAACTGCTTGTCAGATTTCCAGAGCTCTGAATTCTGCTCTTGTTCAGTGTATGAGGGTACAACACCTCTTGTTGTGCTGTTCTCTTTTGGTCCAGCACTGCAAACAGTTCAATCGCTCCTCACAAACATCAATAGCTCCACTGACTCCACATGAAATATAACATCTGCTGACAGTGTTTCATTTTTAGCAACTTCAGATAATTTTATTGAATATAACAGGCTGCATTACGAGCCTTTAACTTGCTCAACACTTGTTTCAAGAGAACAAGACAACAGAGAACCTGACTTTTTAAATATGCACAGATTTTCTTGGATCAGCAGAGTTGTATCTTTTTTACAATATTCTATCTCCCTAGTAAGATGTCTTTTGAAGTCTGAAAAGCCAAAAAATGTCACCTGTAATATCCAGATTAATTCCCAGACCATGTATATCCTGAACACTGCAAGAGACAGAAGTGGTTTTGATCATTGCCTGATCATAACATGATTCATGTGCATTAAGTAAGGAGATAATGGAGACTCCATGGCCAGCCTTATCTTTGACATTTCCTATCTCCTGAGTGCTGAGCACCTTTCCATCCAGTGATAATCTGACTGTTGATTCCGTCTGGATGTCTACATGTATGATAGAAGGCAAAATGTTCTCAGGCAAAGAAAGGAAAATATATTGTATCAAGTTTTGAGGATTTGCTTTTTTTTTCCTTTTTCCTTTTTCCTTTTTCAGCACATATAACAATCATAGAATCATTAAGCTTAGAAAAGACCTCCAAGATCATCAAGTCCAACATAATGTACAAATGTATATACAGAGATACACACGTGCTACCTCTCTCACCCTTTCCATGAGTGATTCTGCGCATACATTCAAAATCCTGTTTAGGCGTGGAATTTGGCTATGACTGACCTTCATTTATCTAGATGTGGACTTGGCTTATATGTCTGCCCCTAGAAAAGTTGCTTTCAGCTCCCTTGGCAGCCAGCAATGGTGACATGAATCCTGTTGAAGGCATTTTCTATATCCCCACTGACTACAGTGAGGCTAAAAACACCTCATACATATGAAGACATTTATAGTTAGTGAGATGAATCTCATGGGCAAGTGTCTGTGCTTTAAATTTTTCACAAACAAGGATAATCAATGCAGTTAATGTAAAGTATGTGCTCACTTAGAACATCCTCAGAACATCTGAAGGAGACTGTACCTTGTCCAAGAAACTCTGAAATGAATTTGATCATGCAAAATGCAAACTAAGCATTAAAGGTCTGACAAGGACAGTTCAGTTTACAGCACAGTTAGACAGTGCCATAAAATTTTTCATGACCATAAAATTTTTCATGACCAGAAATGGAAATGCAGTCAAAACAGTGCCAAGAAAACATATAACTCAGTAGGCTTTCCCTGTCATAGCTGTCACTAGTTTATTAGCTGTGACTAGTTTGTAGCATCAGGCTGATGTTCAAGCTCCTCTGTTTCTTACCTGGATTATTTGGTGATGTCTCTATTAACATAACAGTTTGTGCTCCAAAGCAGAGAGCTCCTTTATTCCTGCATCAGGCTGCCCCATATCTCTTGCAAGAGGATGCATCTCACTCTTCTTACCTCTCCTTTGCAGCCCTACAGAACATGATACAGGCCTTTTTCAAGGAGGATCTTGATCAAGTTGTTGTAACATTCAGAATTCAGAAGACAGACAGAATTGACCTTTAGCTGTTGCCAAAGTTTTGAATGTGGCCAAACATTCTGAGTGTCCCAAAGACTTTGTATAGACCTATGTCCAAGCAGTTTTGACTTCAGTCAGGTATGAACTGGAGTAGAGCTTTACAATAAATAATTATAAAAATAAATTGTGGGCCTCTTCTGTTAGTACAAGAGAAGAAAATAAGATCAGTCCCCTAAAGAGCCCTAATTTCCTGTATGAAAACAACAAAAAAACCCAGACTGAGAAGAATATATGTCCCTTTACTGGGAAGAAGAGCTCAGTGAAATGTGAGAATGATGGATAATTCTGTCTGAGTGTCCTAAATAGGCTTCAAATAACTTGCTGCCTTCTGATGCATTTTGTGTTTCTAAGACTGACAACAGGAAGATGAGAAAAAAAGACTGAGGTGAACAGTGGGAATAAGACAGAGAAACTGCTGAAGATTGAAGATGATGATGTTCTGAGGAGTCTGAATTTAAGCTCTCAGTTGTGCATAAAATTTTAAGACATCTTTTTCTTTTGAAAGCCATAAAGAAGGAAAATAAGTTAGAGAAGGAACACATAGGGAAGGCGTGAAGAAGAGAGGATTATGTAGCAGTGGGAAGGTAGTCCAGGGGAAAGTTTGTATTATCTCCTTTTTCCTTCTGCTTTTCTCTTCCTCCTCTTCTGTCTGAATTTCTCCTGCTGCTTCATTTTTTGCACAATACCAACAGCAGGTTATTATTAACTGGTGTAAGCAGATAGTGTTTTTTGCTGAGCTGAACTCATCACTGGTGTCCTGACAGGCACGTGCTAACCGAGGACAAATCGAGGCTGCTCTTCATTCTTTTTTTTTTTTTTTTTTTTTTTTTTTTTTGGGAATGCTCTGACCTAAATTTGCACAGCTGTGTTCACATTTAATCCTGTGTAATAGCTCAAAGGTTTTAAATCTCACAAGAGCAGCCTAGTGGCACCTGACATTTATTCGGTCCCTCTTCAGTTCTGCCCTAAAATCCTCTGGAACAACCTAGTGGTTTTGGGTTTTTCTTTTAGTAGACTTATTCCTCTACCTAAATACCCTTGAAATGACCAGTTTATAGAAGGTATAATATAGACTTGCTTCTCAGCCTTCTTGGACCTGATGACCTGTACAAAATCTCCAGTGTAGATTGGCCACAAACAGAATGTGAAAGGAATTGAAGTAAGTTGTTGACTTGTTTTCCTGAGTGATATTCTTTGGAGCCTATACTTACGGTCTGTTTTTACCCCATGCGGTCCATATATTTGCTGCTATTGATCTAGAGTGAAAGTTCCTAGCTGTGGGGTTCAAGTGGTTTTAATCTTAACACAAATTTTGTTGCTGGATGTCGAATGGGCATCTACTCCCAGTGAAATTATACTGCTGGTACTTTGTGTATTCCAGTTGTAATGGTAAAAGACAAATCACACTGGAGTTTGTAAATGCAGAAAAACCCCCATAAAATAACACAGCTACTTTCTTATGTGATCCACTCTGAATACTCTTTGGGCTATGAGTAATTTTTCAAAGGATCTTTTAATATTTGTTTCTCTAACTCATTACATTTCATTGGTAGCAATCAATGAACCTTGGGAAAAGTGACTCATGGTGTTACACTCTGTGAACATATGTCTAATGCATCTGACAAAATTTTGAATACTGATTTTATTGAGAATACTAAACAGCAAACTCTTTTTTTGTAATATTGGAAGATTATTCTCAGGGCTTGCATCCAAACTGAGTTAGCTCTTTGGAGTATAAAAACTAAATTAGTCTTTATAATTTTAAACCCAGCTAAATGTTTATGCACTGGATAAAAACCATGTTTCACAGATGTGACTGAGCAAGATTATATGCCTTGTATTTGTTTTGTGCCTTGTACTTTTATCACAGATCTTTACTTTGGTTTCAATACTGGAGAAAAAATGCGAAGGATTACAGCAGACTGAAAACCTAAAAACCTTATCAAAAGAGCTGCAAGGGATTATCTGTGATGCTATCTCATTCTGTAAATTATGCTGGGTAATGTTAGGTGGTTGTAAAGATTGGAGACCTTACAAAGGAATCCCTGACATTTCCATGACTAAGAGAGCATTAGAAGGTTTCTCATGGTGGAAAATAACTTGATTTCCAGGGAAGACTTGAGACTGAAGTCTTAATTATAATACACATGATAACAAACAGAAAATCACAAATATGCATTGACTCAAAAGTTCAACAAGACTATCAAATCTTTGGGCTGAGTTTTACATGATAAAATCATAGAATCATTTAGGCTGGAAAAAATTTTGAAGATCATTGAGTCCAACTGTGCATCTACCGTGTCCTCTGTGCTGGTTTTAGCTGGGAGAGAGTTAATTTTCTTCACAGTAGCTGGTATGGGGCTGTCTTGGATTTCTACTGGAAAGTGCTGATAACACTGGGATGTTTGCATCACTGCTGAGCAGAGCTTACACAGAGTAAAGGACTTCTCTGCCTTTTACACCACCCCACCAGTGAGGACAGTGGGGGTGCACAAGGGGTTGGGAGGGGACACAGGACAGCTGCCCCCAACTGACTGGAGGGAGATTCCAGACTATATTTCATCCTCCACAGCAGATAAACTAGGGGGAAGGATATGCTAGCCTAGGGGCTGGCTGGGCACTGGTCAGTTGGTGGTGGGCAATTGTTTTCATTTGTATAATTTTTCTTTCTTGGGTATTGTCTTTTTTTTTTTTTTTCAATTTTGTTTTTCAGAACTCTTATTACTAATTTTTTTTCTATTATTATATTTGAATTATTAACCATTATTGTCACAACCCACAAGTTTCCTCACTTTTACCCTTCTAGGTCTTTTCCCCACATCCTGCTGGGGCTAAGTGAATGAGTTGTGGGTTTCTTAATAGCCAGCTGGGCTTAAATTACAGCACTTCTTTTTAGCACCTTTGGAACTCTAAGAGCTTGAGATGATAGATTGATAAGAGCATATCAGAAATGATACATGTGTTAACATTTGTGGATCACAATATTGATTAATCTGTTCTTGATACCCATTTCTGTCATCTGTGCCATACTCGTTTTTGTTTGTTTTTTTCTTTGTTTGGGGTTTTTTGTTTGGTTGGGTTTTTTTGGTCGTTTTTTATTTTTATTTTTTTAGCAGATTGGTGTTGGCTTTGCAGTTTGCTGTGCTCTGCAGTGATTAGTGGTGTTTTGCCTGGGAGGTTTGTTACTAAAACACTGATCTTGAGTTTAATCTGGTATTTGGACTCTGACCTGAAGGCGTGATTGTACTTCTGGTACCCTGTTATGGAGACAATTAACAAGGAGCCTCATTCTTTGGCAGGAACAGTCTTTATCCAGTTTTCCTTAAGGAAAGACTTGCAAAGTCTCAAAGGAAATGGATTTCCATGGAAGGAGATATCCATGATTTGAGGAAATCAGCTGTGTTGGAGGTGATCTATAATGACCTGAATCCAGAGATGAGGGTGAATTCTGGTGCACACAGTCCACGTGGTGAAATTTTCATGAGATGCACTGACATCAGACACCCACAGCCAGGTGACTATGAGCTGGACAGACACAGAGGCACCAAATATTGGTGAACAGGGCAGACAACTCAGAGAATGTGACAGCTGAGATCTCTTGGTAGACAGTTTGCTTTCACATGGAGGCCTATCCAGCACAGCTGGAATTGACTATTCCAAAGGCAAAAACATAATCCTACCATTTGTTATGGATTGATACAGACTGCACTGGAACAAGGTGTATGTTCCCAACACCTGCAGTACATTGGTGACATCATTTTGTGGGGCAACACAGCAGGAGAAAGTGTTTGAGAATAATCCAGATCATTTTGAAAGCTATTTCTGCTAGAAAACAAAGCGAAAATGCACATGAAAATACAAATTTTAGGACTAAAATTCAAATTTTAGGACTAAACCAACAAGGTAGATGTTTTCATATCTCAAGGGGTGTGATAAATAACAACTAACAAAACAGAGGCACACGATTTCTTAGGTGTCATGGATTTTTGGAGAATGAACATTCCAGGTTATAGTTTGATCTACACTGGTTATAGTCTCTCTCTCTATTTTCTAAGAAGAAAGATGTTAAAAGAGACGCTGACTCCCTTTTTTCTTCCTAAGGAGAAAGACTTTAAAAGGGGTGCTGAGCAGCAGCAAACATTTGAGCAAATTAAATGGGGGATAATTTGGGCCAGTCCAGACGTGACAAGATGTAAAAAATGTGCTTTATAACCCAGACAGGGATAATGGCTCCATCTGGAACATCTGGCCAAAAGAGCCTGGAGAGACTCTAGGCTGGCCTCCAGTGTCTAGAAAGAGGGAATATGGACGATCTAAAGCCTGTTACACTCCAACTGAGAAAAGAATATTAGCAACTTCTGAAGGAATTTGAGCCTCTTCAGAGGTAGTTAGTGCTGAAGCACAGGTGGTTTTTGCATCTCAGTTTTCTGGGGTCAGCTGGACATTCAAAGGGAGGGCACCATGCAGCTGATGCTACATGCAGAAAATGGTTTCACTGATAAAGCAACGGGCTCAGACTGGAAATCCTGAGTATGTGGGTATGGTCATGGACTGGCCAGAGGGCACATGCTCATGTACCTAACACTCATGACACTGAAGAACATGACAACAATGGGCAGGTGGAGCAGGCTGCTAGAACTGAAGTGGTGCTGGTGGTTCTGGATTCTGAAAATATGGGTGAGCTATTTATAGCTCAATGAGTCTATGACACATCAGGACATTTAGGAAGAGAGGTAAAATACATATGGGCTTGTGATCAAGTGGTAGACTTGGCTACTGATGGCATTGACAAGCCTTGTCACTTTTTGTATCTTTAGTGGTGTACTTAGATTGGCTTCTTTTAGACTATAAAGGAAATGTCTTACTGCCACCCAAAATCTTAGAAGAGATATACTGGCTTGATTTATTTTAACAAAATGAGGTGTTAACTCTTGACATCATCTTGAAGGTGAAGACCTCACCTCTCATTTTGCTGATGTGCTGGCAGGAAAAGCTGACAGGTTCTGTAAAGTGGAGAACAGCTAATGACAGCATTGTAGTGAAAGGACTTACTGACATTTGTGACTGCTTTGTCTCAGGAAATTAATGTATGCTCAGGCAAGCCTATTGATATGTAATCACTGTCCTAAGGACTGGGATCCAGTTCAGCTGCAGGAATGTGAGCAGTTAAAAAGGAAAACAACAATGAAAAAGAGATTTTGTTTTATGAGTTTGAGTCTTTTAATCCTCTCATCTCAAAGCGTATGTGTGTTTACTGTCCTCCTTGTATTGTATTCTTCTTACTTTCTTACTTAGAAGTACAGTGGGTGAAGGCATTAGTGGAGAGGAGAATAAAGTCATGTCACTGTGACTTTATTCACTTAATCAAGGAATTCCTAATAAATTTTAAAAAAAGGATATAAGTGCCTAGCTTGGAACAAATGCCTGTTTCTGCAAAAAATCACAATAAAATAAAAGATACTTTCAAACAAATAAGGACAGTGGTGATATCCTGCAGATAGTATGGGCTGTGTTTCTTGAAAGGTAGCTGTATTCTCCTAAATGAATGCTTCTAGGGTCATGAATCATTGCCCTTCGTCACATGGTATTTCATTATTTTGTCCTTGGTGTATTTTCTCTCTTTTTTTCTCCCTTTTAAAAATCTGTTTCTGTAATAAAGATGCTTAAGAATGGTAAAAACACACACACAAAAAAAAAGTAGTTTATGTTTAAAAAATATGGTTTGTTTTTTGCTTGAATGGAATTGTGCAAAGGCTAGAAGGTCTATAAACTGTCAGATTATGTAGTGTCCTGTCCTTCTATCCAATGTGCTCTCTCCCCATCTCACCTTCTCTAGCTCCCTTTGTTTGGGCTGTCAGTGATTGCTGTTCCAGTGGGGAATTGTCAGATTCATTTTTATCTTCAAGGTCTTTAAGAGCGGTGTCTGTGGTACGTAATCAACTAATCTCTTCCTGGCAGAGGCTTGCTCGGGTGACTGGATCCCTAAAATGCCATCAAGTACAAATACTGTAAATTAAAAACGTTGCATTTAGTCAGTATCATTTCTTGAACAGTCTCCAGTGTAGAAGGCATTTCCACTGACAGCAATGGGGATGTGGGGAGTAAAATCCTGGCTTCCTTTAAAAATGCAGTGAGACAGTCTCCAGTCTTTAAACATATAGACTTTCATAGGCTTTATTTGTATTAAGGATTCTGATTTTCAGTTGATGTGTTCTTGCTCTAAGTGAAGTGACAACTGAGATTGCCTGTCCCTTGCTAGGACACCAACCCTAGCTGGAAGGACAAACTGACTGGTGACCTGACTCGTGCCACTGGTCCATGTAGGACAGCACAGCACAGCCAGTGACAGTGGCAGTGCCATCTGAAGCCATCCAGTGCTTTGGGGTGACCAGGGTGACCATGGTACTGCTTTACAGGAGCAGATGGCCAAAATACTTCCCATGTTACTTTATTAGCTTTGCATTAATATTTATTAATGTTGTCCTAAGGTCTCTTCTGAAAAATGCAAGGAGCTTGATATAGAAACAGACATTTCAGAAATCCAAATACACTGAAGCCTTCCCAAATATGACCTCTATATTTTTCTTTAAACTGCTTATTAGATAACTGATGATGCCTCAATACTGGCAGCATTCCCTATTGTCTTTACAATAGTGATGTCATGGCAACCTTCAGTATTATTTTTAGCAGCTATTGCTCTATTTATAACCCAAGGTTGTCCCACACAAGGGTTGATCAGAGGTCCTTCATGAGCCCTGCATTTTGGAGGATTATGATAAGGTTCCTTTAAGCAGGCACCTGGCACAAAAGTTAAAAATTAGTGCATCATTTTAATTACTTAATATTTTCTTGATCCAGTGGTGCCTGCAGCTATTTTGTCAAATTTCATAGCTTCTTGAATTGAAGAATTATACCCATGTGTCTAAGCAGGATTCTTTGAACCTTGCTAAGTGCCTGAAAATAAGGAGCACCAGAGGCTCCTTTTGGTACTTGTGAGGTGCTCCCTGAAGTACCAGGCTCTAGTGCTGAGGGCGTAGATCTGGTTCTGGATCTGGATCTGATTTTCTGGTGTGCTGCTGGGGTGGATGGAAGCTCAAACTGGTGTAGCAGGTGGTTGCACTTTAATTATGGTGATCAGTGCGGGAAATAAAATTACAGAAACAGACTTTTTTGTTTGCTTGTTGTTTTTTGTTTTTGGGATAACTTTTGTATTTGTTTTGAAGAGGTCTAAAGCTTGAAAAATACGGTGCAAATATAGAGAAGACCTATGTGCATATTTCCACCGATTAAATTTTTCCTATACCTTAGTTAATCTTAACTTCACACCATCATTTCTGTCTTTGCCAATACTGGTACTGGGCTGAACTGGCTGGCCATCCATTCACACCCCTCCTCTTTCACTGGTGTCTTCAAAAGCATGGAGTTTCCTTTGATCCTGAGCTTTTGGTCTAGGGAAATATGCCTCAGCCCAACATGCAGATATATTGCCAGAGGCAATTCTTTTAATTAGCACTCTCCTCAAGACTAAATACCTTGTCAGAGTATTGCTTTGTAGTTTGCATGGTTTCCTACTAGCTTCCCACGAAGTCTGCTTTTTGACTCAGGCAAGTCTATCACACACAGGCACTCACACATAACCTGGTGGATGTATCATATCCATGACTTACAAACTGTGTACACCTTCTTAATCTGTGCCAAAAAGCAAAAGGACAAAACACGAGTTTCATTTCTGTTGAGATGGGGGACAAAGGAAACAAAAGTATTACTTTTTCTTCCCCAGTACTCAGCACTGCTTAGGCCATAGCTGGAGTGCGGTGTCCAGTTCTGACCCCTCAGTTTAGGAAGGATGTTGAGGTGTGGAGCAGGTCCAGAGAAGGGCAGCAAGGCTGATGAAGGGGCTGGAACACAAATCCTATGAGGAGCATCTGAGGGAGCTGGGGGTGTTTAGCTCTTGAGGTCTCTGGTGTTGAGATGACCCCGAGGTGTCAGTCTCTTTTTCCCAGCCCCGAGACCGAAGAAGAAGCCAAGATGTGTCAGTTCTGCTTTTCAAGGTTGTTTATTTTCCTTTATCTAATACATTGTCTTTCTGACCTGCTGAGGTCTGTCCAGCAGGTCGTGGTTCGTGGCACACTGACCACTCTCCGGGTGGGGTTATCGTTTCATACTAAAAAACTACGTGTACTTTATTTACAATAATTTTCCAATACCTATCACCTATGTTAGACAGTTTGTCTCTACTCTAAACCAATCCAAAAGTGGCACCATCACAGCAGAAGATGGAGGACAAGAAGAAGAAGGAGAAAGACAGGACAGGCCCAGATTCCTCCATCCTGCCTCCTGAACCCCCATTCCAAAAACCCCAAAATTCTACTTTTTCACCCTGTGATAAATTCACTAACATTATATTCAAACCCTTGTGGTTTGTAACTCCTCACACAAGTTGGTAATTGTTTCCATGGGTTAAAATCGAAGGCACAGGTGTCTTTGACCCTGTGCCAAGGTCTGTGAACCCCCTGCCAGGGTCTCGAGTCTCCAGGGCAGCCAGAGGGATGTCCTGGGTTCTGATGTTTAGCCTGGAGGAGAGGAGGCTCAGATGAGACTTCATCACTCCACAGCTCCCTACAGGAGGGTGCAGCAGGTGGGGCTCAGTCTCTTTTTACAGGCAGCAGCAGCAGGACAAGGGGACACAGTCTTAAACTGCCCCAGGGGATGTTTAGGCTGGATTTTAGGAAGAAGGAGTGATTGAGCATTGGAATGGGCTGCCCAGGGAGCTGGTGGAGGCACTGTCCCTGGAGGTGTTGGAGCAGAGACTGGATGTGGCACTCGGGGCCTTGCTCTGGCTGACAAGGGGGTGTTAGGTCATGGGCTGGACTCAGTGATCTCAAGGTTTTTGTCCATCCTAGTTTATTCTGTGATTCTCTGGCAAGTACTAGAGTTTGAATACACCTTCAGCACACCCAAATCATGGCCTGACGCAGTTCCTTACCTCAGAGGCAAATCGGATGTGTAGCTTTGCAATTTTATTTTTCTTTCTCACAGTTATAGACGTATATTGCATATATTTTTCATCACATTATTGTCATTCCAAAGTCTGAGGATGGTGAATGAAAAATTAATAACCTTTTAGCTCTGGAATGAGATCTTTTTGAAAAACTGTAGTGCTTGAAAGGATAGGCAGAAAAAAACCTTACTTTAAAATAATCAGTGTAATAAGCCAGTCAGTTGGAAAATTACTAATCAGGAGCAAGCATTGAGAAATCTAAAGCCTAATGCTTATATGAGGACTTCATGTGTCAAAATCCTGTTCACCCTGCTTCATTAAAGGACACAATCAAATCTATGAGTGCCATGAAAATTATTGATTAGCACCTCTGGAGAAATTTTTCATTTTGCATCTGAGCTACATATCCCTTTAATGCCCTGTATGTCTCATATGTCTCAGAAAGGGGAATTGTTAAAAGCACTGACATGGGTCTTCCTCAGAGACTGCACTTGGCTGCTGTCAAACAACAACTAAAATGTTGCTTCTGAATGTGTTAATGAAAAAAATTCAATCTTTATCCTCTTATTGATCCTACAGAAAATTTCCAGGCAGCTTGGCAGATTGCCAGAAGTACATTTGCAGGGGGGAGTTGGGGGAAGGAAGGAAGGAAGGAAGGGCAAAAAATAATTGAAAATCTGTCCAAAAGCTGTAAAAGTCCTTGGATTGCCTCTGGTGTAATTAGGGAAATGTTAAAGATCTACACTTGCGTATTAAATAGAGCTGCTCTGGAAACTTCCTTGAGTGAGGCATGACCTCCTGAAGTCCCTTCCAACTTGAATTATTCTGTGATTCAATAAGCACATGAGATGTACTGTGTAAATGGCTGTAATGCTTCAAAATCTTGATCTGACTGTTGTGGCCTATTAGGTGCCATGACTGTCAGCATTTTCTTTAAAAGAATATCTTCCATTCATTAATATTTAAATTATTCATATTCTCTCAGAGGCTTCCCTTCTGGGACTTTATTGAAGTCATAGGAGGGGTCAAAAAAAGAGAAATCTGAATTACGCTCTCATCTATCTAGGGTTCTTGTCTTTTGGCCTGTGCTTTTACAGAAATGAGCTGTGCTGACCCTGGAAATCTGCCATTTCATAAAATGAGAAGAAAAAAAATCAATTTCCCATACAAGAGCAGCAAGAGAGTTAATTAAAATTTGCTTTGAGATTCTTGCACATAATGTTATTTACTTTTTGCTTCTTATACTTTTCATAATATTATCATTCTGTCCTCAGGCTTAATTAGACTTCTTACCTCTCTTAATTACTGCTTTGATCTGGCTTTTAGTGAGTTTTCCTGAAGATGGAGCCAAATGATGTCATTGGAAAGATTCCAACTGATATCAGTCAATTTCAAGCTTTGCATGGACCCCAAGATGCTGACTAAAATGAAATCATCCATTCATGGATTTGTTAAGTAAAATACTTCAAACGTTTACAATGTCTTTATATATGTGTTATTTAGGTGATGACCTGAAAAAACCATGTCTGAGGTTCAGGGAACGGTCGAGTTTTCTGTGGAGCTACACAAATTCCATAATGTGGACCTCTTCCAGAGGGGGTGAGTTGATGTTTCCATTAATATGCAGCTGACAACAGAGGAGCAACCTACAGAAAAGAGTTAAATTGCAAAACAGGTTCTTTTCAGCCAAGTGCAGTTATATTTCATGCAATCTCCAGGGCAGAGAAGGATGTCATTGGGCTTTCATTGCTGTCAAGGAAGATCAATGTACATTACTTTCACTATAAACTCAGACTGACTGGCTTGTTTTTGCAATACAATGTTGTAATGCTCCAAATTATTTTAAGCCCTTGTTCAGATATAAGTACAATGGCTGTTTTTAATGCTTCTGGACTGATTTTGAGTCTCCGTGGTAGATGATAGCTGCATTGAATTATAATGCAAACAATTTAATTTTAGGGCCATAAATCTAATGACTATATTATTTCAATGAAAGTTAGCTGAATGCCACCATTTCAGAAGGGAAAATTAATACTCATATTTGTCTAAAGCTCTGCTTCTGGTGCCCACACTGATTTTTCACATCTCCATAAATTAGAAGATGTACAGCTCTGGTCTAGTTAAACTTTTGCCTCTATTATTTTTGCACCACTCTTCCTAGTAGATTTTTAAAAATCTGATGGCTGTGAAGAGGCCTGGCCAGGTGTGAATTGTTGCTCAGCTTGCATATTGAACAGGTGTTGTTCAGTGAAAAAAAATTAGACAAAGAAGCACTTTTGGGAGAGACCAGGACACTCAGGTCATAAGAATGTGCTTCATGGAAAACAGTGGGTCTAGAGGAATACTATTTTCTTTCACCTACCACAAGTGATATTTACAGAACATTAAATATTCTCTTTCAAGCCTTAGCGTGTCACAGGGGTGGTTCACAGGTGATTTGTCTATCTCTAGCACCATTTCCCCCACAAAAACCCGGGAATTGTTTCAGGTATTGGGATGGATTAGGTAGAGCTGTTTCCATCAGTATAGAAGCATTTTGTTATTTGATTTACTTTGATGAACTGTGTGGGAAAAATGCTGGGAACTTGAATGAAGGAAACACAGCTTTATTTGGTTTTAACAGCTGGCATCTGTCATTCTGTTGTTCCCTCCAAGAGAATATCCACCAAGTTTATGTTAGAGAGTATTCTGACTATGTCAAATACTGGTGTCAAACTGAAAAACAAATTTCTATGCTTGAGCTGTTTGGTTTATCCAAGCTATTAAAAAAAATATCATGTGCATCCTGGTCCTTATGATAACAGAAGGAAAATCTAACTATAGATTTTTTTTTCCCCCTTGGTTTCTGGTGATCACTGTAATGTCTTTGATCTTCCTCACAGCTGAAAATCCACTCCCATCTGTGGGTTATGTGATTTTTTGGACTTAGACAATAGCATGTTCAGAGGTTAGCCAGGAATCTTTCCATGTTCCAGTGTGATGACTTGCCTGTTTTTTCTTGTATTGGTCTGATTTTGCATTCAATCATTTCTGTAAAATGCTTTCCTTGGCTTTGACAGTCAGATCAAATCTGGTGTGGGGGGTAAGCCTAGCACTAACACAGATAATATATTCAGCTGTCACACTAATGAGTTCCTAATTACCTTTGCTTTTTTTCCCCACTGGTACTTACCTTGCTTTACTGATTAATATTCCAAACACATGATACTATAGGTTATACTGCATTAAGTTGTTTGCAATAATTTTTGTTGCTGTGTATCCTGCACAATATTTCATTTGCTTTCCTTTCATCATTTTAATATTTGCATTTCCAGCAAAACTCTGGTGTCTCATATTTGCTGATCACTATCCTCTGGTGAGTGCAGGCCCTTTCACTGTGGCAAGAACATGTGAAAAGAAAGAGTGGACGAGCTTGCCAAATTCCATTTTAAGTTGGGGACACTTTTATTTTGACATTTTTGTATTGCCACTGTTGATATTGGCTATAGACACCTGGGATATCTTGGATTTACATGGTTTCCACAGATAAGAGTGTGAAAGAATTAAGAATGATGTGTATTTTCTATTTAACTAACATTTTTCTTCTCTGAGAGACTTGTAAATTGAATCAATATCATTCTGTCCTGATGGAGGTCAGAAAGGTGATTTATAAAGTGTTGTCTATCAGAAAAGCAGAGAAATTGAAATTCATCTTATTTTCTGTGGGAGCCCAAAATGCTATGGGTTTTTTACCTCAAAAGCATGAACAAAAACAAAGAGCCTTAATAATAATTTATATAATCTATTTTTCCTCCTATCATTTTGGTTCAAAAACAAAATTAAAAATCATAATAAAAACCCTGAATATGCCCACAAACACAGGATAGTCCTACTCCCGTATGCCCAACTGACAAGTGTGAAATTTCTGGTTTGGAACTTGGCAGCTGCAGAAATAAGGGCAATATTTCCCAAACCACTTAGTCTTGGCTAAGAGTCCTTCTGAAAGCATTGCCCTTTGGGAGAGTGTGGCCGTGCCAGCCACGAGTCTTTTCAAGAAGAGCACTCCACTTAAATAAAGGAATGAATAAATCAACATGATTTAGGAAGAATCAGCCCTTCTGGAACCATTGGGTGACAGTTAATCAAGCTTGATTAAGGACATGATCTGCTGTCCATAAGTCACAAAGTGCTTTAAAGTGTTAGGCTGCTGGTAATGGCCCTGTTCTATTTTTGATTTTACTGGATGCTATTTTGAAATCTGTACGCATGCACAGCCAGTTGTCACTTCTACCTTCCCATGAGAAATGGAAGCTCCTTAAACTATTTGAACAACTTATGCTATTTGAATCATGTTTCTTTGCCTGTGTGAATAGTTATTATACAAAAATCAGGACTTTTTTTTTTTTGTGAACATTTGTCATGGTTTTATGTTTTTAGCAAATATATATCAGGAACACTCAATAAATTATGTGTTGCAGGTAGTTTGGTCAGTTACTGTTAAATATATCTTCTTCTGGAGCACAAATAGAACCTTCTCAGTATTTATAGACATCAAAGGTTAAATGCTGTAGGTGCTGCTACAGGAGAAGAAAACATTTTTTTTGGTCAGACCAAAGGATTTTCAATGCTGCTTGATGCCAGAGTTCTAAAGGTTGAGAAATAAGTAATGCAATTTCTGGAAGGAAAAACATTTTTGAGCTTTCCGTCTTTAATTCTTTCTATCATGTGCTGCTTAATAACTGGTGACATTTTCTCTAGTGAAATTAGCTAACTGATTCTGATTTTCCTTAATAGAGTAGGAAATAAAATTATCCCTGACTGCCGGAGATCAATTAATTGATTTGTCTGGTTCTGTCAGAAGCAATCCTTCTGCACCTTTTTTTCTTAAAGCTTTTCAAAATCTATTTGACTGAGAAAAAAAAAATTAACTCCACATCTACTGCATCCAGAGGGTGAGTAATATTTGGAGTTTGTGAGGAAAGAGAGGGCACAAAGAAGGTGAAATAGTGACTGAGCTGTGGTAGGATTCTGGTAATGATGTATTATAAAACGAGGACCAAGGTAAGTCACTGGTCACTGCTCACAGGGCTGAACCCACTGCATATCAGTCTTCTCAATCCCCAAATTCCAGGCTGCAATTTCTAAGTGTCTGACACTTACACTGGTGGTTTATGTGTGTGAGGGGTGGTGGTGATTAAAAATGAGTGGAAAAATGAAGTCCAGCTTCTTCTAAAAGGAAGACACCATTGCCCTGGAGAAAAGATGAGTGGTTTCAGAGCTTGCAAAACCCTACAAGGATCAGACCAGGGATCAATAGCATTCAGAGCTGCTGCAAAGAAGGTCCTCTGAGTTAATAGGCTAAGCTTTTGAGTGGGAAAACATCCCTGTTAGCTACTAGATGGACACCTGGGCTTTAGTGTACTTAGCCACAAAGTCATTATTTAAGGGACAAAATGCAGCAGCTCCTTTGCCCAGCAAACTGGGGTTCAGCAATCCATCAGTGCCTCTCTCATCAGATGAGTACCTGAAAGATACACATTGTGTTCAGAGCCTCAGACCTTATTTCTCAGAGCCTTTGAGGGACAGAATATATATATCATCATATAGTTTGAAAGTGTAGGACAAAAGTAAATCCTGTTACTTTGTCATATAAAAATATGCGTTTCTTCAGACTTCTTGCCTGTAATGAAATACAAATAATTTTTAAACTGTAAATCTGTCATTTTGAAAATACTTACCTAGTGCATTTATGATGCATGAATTCTCTTTATTATAGATGAATTTTAAAAAGTGGGGGGGGGGGGGGAAATAAAAGGAAGAGGGCTTGTAAGCATTGATGCCTTTTTAGAATAATGAGTGCTGTCCCTTGGAACAGATGCATTGACAGAACTGACTTTTTTTCTTGCCATGATGACATATTATCTTCACTTTAAGGCAGCATCCAATATTCAAAAAAAAAAAAAAAAAAAGAAAAAAAGAAAAAAAAAGACAAAAAAAGACATAAAAAAGAGAAAGCATAAAACCCCTCAGGAGTCAGTCATGGTCATGCAGTGATATTTGAGAACCTGCTGCACTGGACTGACAAGGTGGAGCTTAGTTTAGCACAAATCTAAAGTCAAGAAAGTAGCTGCAGTGTAGGTGTGCATGAAGCCAAAGATCAGTGTCCTGAAGTGTAGCAAATGGCAACTTCATGAAAATCATGAGTGATGGGTTATTGTCATGACAGCTGGTGAAGACAATTTTCTCATTTGGTTAATGAGTATAGCCATCTTTAATTTCTAGGCACTCTGTGTCTGCTGAAGGGAGCTGGGGAGTCCTGTGCCAGTGGTAGGGGGGAAACTTTGAAAATAAATGGAGTGGAGCCTCAGAGGTGAGGCTGTTCTGCAGGTAAAGAGCAGCATCTCAGCAAACTCCACTGACAGGTAATTGATTTGTCAGTGGAAAGTAGGGTGCTCTTGTGTCGAGAAATTATCTTTCTCTTTCAAATAAGCAATACTCTGGCTTACCCAACCCTTAATACATTAGGTAACTGTTCTGTGTGACTTGGTCACCTATAGACAAGTGAATTAGAGGCCAGCTTCACCTCTCCTAAGAAAGAGGTTGTCTAACCAAGGCAGTATCACAGAATTAGTACAAATTCGGGAATAAGGGCCCTGGATAGACACTGCTCAAGGCCTTGAGATAATGCTTTGCATACTAGTTTGTGATTGTTTCCCACACTCTGTTCCCAGCAATCATTAACACAGAGTAAAAACCAGGCACGTGCAATGTCAGAGGGAAAATTCTGGACAACACAGTGACATGGAACAAACACACGCTGGAGAGCCCAGAAATGTTATAGCAATTTGAGAGCTTCTGAGAACTCCAAATGTTGTCTTGCCATTCCTCAACCCATATGGTCCAGCCTCACCACTTGTTCTGCTCCCATTTGGCACCCATGTCACACAACATGAGTGGACTGAGTCATATGTTGAGAAAGAATGTGCTCAGTTTGCTTCAGCCACCCCTCACACATGGGATAGCAACTGTTTCTCCCTTGGTCATGAACACTAGTGTGATAACTAGTCATTAAAACAGCTTACTTGAAAGTGCACACTGCACAACATTCAGCAAATTGGCCTTTATTCATGGGCACAGCAGAGGAAAAAAAAATTAAGTCTGTTCTAGGGAATCAATACATTCACTTCCTATCTCTCTTTCTGATCCTGGTCTTGTTAGAATAGTCTCTGGTTTTCCCCACCTGCAGAAAATAAACAACTGGGACTTAAGAAAGACATTTTGAAGGATCAGTAAATGCTGAAATTGCAAAGCAATTTCTGATCCAAAGATAAAAGGTGGTGATAGTTACAGAGAGAACAGTTTGGTATAGATGCTCTGGCATCCAGGTGGAAAGCTTTGTACACACCAGGAAAATTCATAAATCAAAGGTAAGGATACAGAGAGAGAAGGCATTCTGCTTGCTCCTGGAAGACAAACATTAAAATATATCATATAGACAGTGCTAGCCAAGAGGAATGTCATGCAAACAGATGGGATCCACTCTCCTAGGAAATAAAATGCAAGCTGTGATGTTAGATTAAAGTCTTGGGCAAAAAAATAGAGTTAAAAAGAGAAGAAAAACCAAAATGAAACTTCTGGGATTTAGCCAGCTTTTAATGCTCATCAGCCATTAACCTGGAAGACAGTTCATTCTATCATCTTTAGCATTAAAAATTGACTATTGTAAGATTTTCTTCAAAGCTCTTGATGTGTAATTTGGCACTGCCTTTCCTATTTTTATGAGTTCAATTCATAAAATAAAAAAAAATATTTCTGTAAGGAGAGATCTTAAATTTAAAGTGTCATCCCCTAGAGTATCACCAAGTGGCTTTGATCCCTCTTGAGTTCTGTTAATCAAATGTATTAATCTAATGGACTACATGCATGTCTTTGAGGTGAATTTCTACTTTAACCAATAGATTTTATACAAAAAAGTAGCTTCTCTTTGTTCATAGGTCTTTTAGAAGTAGCTGTGATCTTCATTGATGCACTTGGATCTGTTTTACCCTCCATCTCTCCAATGAATTGATGACAGAAGCCCCATAAATTCTTACAGTCATTGTGTCATTAAGTTCAGCATTGAAAATTGAGCTCCTCCAGGATGTGGCACACTTGTTGAGGAACTGGACAGAGTGACATCAAGACTTAAAGCATGGAGCATTGCATACTGCTGAAAAGCAGAACCCAATTTTATTAGCAAACCACACTGCTCAGCTAAAATCACATATTAGTGATAATCAAGTCAACCTGTTTTGTGCTGTAAGCTAAAAGGTGAATAACTGGAGACCATCATCCTGATGAAAAATCACTAAAACAATGTTTATTTCATGGGCTAAAACTGAGTGCAGAAAGAAGCTGCAGATATTTTCTGCTCTTCTTTCTCTTTTGTTGTTTCTTTGCTGAGGAAGACAATGGTCATACTCATCCTAGAGTCAGGGAATTGTTCATGCTGGAAGGGAACTTCTGTGATCTTCAACCCAACACCTGCTTAAAGCAGGAATTATTGAATTCAGACCAAGTTGCTCAAGGCCATGTCCAGTCCCATCTTGAAAGCTTCCAAGGACAGAGATTCCCCAGATTCTGCACAGCAAATTTCAGAGCTTGAGTATAATCAAAGGATTTTACTTTTTCCCTTGCAAGGACCAGATATAGCTGTCCTCCCGAGAGCTTGTCCTGTGTTTAAAGACAAGATTTTCTGCTGGTGGTCACTCTGTGCTTTCCCTAGGGATATACCCAGTGTGTGCCACAGAGCCATGGAATGGTTTGGGTTGGAAGGGATCTTAAAGATCATCTATTTCCAACCCCCCAATGTAACAATGTGATAACAAATTCCAAATACAGGTAACTTCAGCTGCCTCTGTTAGCTGTTGTTTGCAGAGTGCTTTGGAGAGGAAAAGTGCCAGAAGAACTAAAAACACCACAATCACCTTCACATGAAAACTTGGAGAATAAATTCTTATTCCCTAAAAAATTGCACTCAAAGAACACAGTGGGTTTTTTGAAGCATTTCATAGTTATTTTATTACCAGGCCTTCTCATTCACTCATGTCTGGCACTCTCTCTTGTTAAGAATAATTGCCCTGACACAGTCTGTGCCGATGCCATGTTCCTGGCTTGTTCTAGTTAAGATCAGTGCTTTAAAACTGTGTCACTTCACTTGTTCTTAAGTAATAAAATGTTGCAGCACATACACATAAATCCTTTCACAAGCCTGAGGGCTTAGGCTTCCTTCCACAGCTTGCACTACAGAGAGCTGAGTGATTCCCAGCAGCAGACATGGGCCCATCTGTAACTCTCTGAGTCAGGAACTCTAGTCAACATCTCAGGTATAGTTTTGTATAAATATACATCATGTGAGGTGAGATCAAAGACACTTTCTGACATAATTCACTCAGAAAGTCATCATGGCAACAAGGTAAATATCACTTGAACTGGGGTGATGTTTGCTTTCTGCAGAGGAGACAGTATGTAGATGTTAAGGGGCAAAGGTTTGATTTTTGGCCAGCCAAATGCAACATTTATCCCAGTTTGGGGCTTTTTCTTTTTTTTTTTTTTTTTTTTTTACATAAGGGCTTGCAAGGAACACACTTCCTTTCTACTTCTCTATCACTGATTGACAGCAATTAATTGTTTAATGAGTGAATGGAACCTAGATTTAGTATTTTTGAAATATATTTTTTTGACTGTTACATATTAAAGAGTTTTTGGAGTTTTGGGGTACAACCTGCCATGGTTTTCGTAGCAACCGTGAGCATTCAAAGATTAATTGTAAATAGTACAAGACTTTTTTTGTCAAATTGCCTCACTCCAGGAAATATGGCTTTGAAAGAAAGGGGAAGGATGGGCATATAAAACATAGACATTACCAAAGACTCAACTACAAACTCTTTAGTTAAAAACATGTTCATAAACATGCACATAAACACACCAGGTGAAAAGCTTTGTTTTTTTTTAAATCCCATTCTGTGTGAGATTTTTATGTGATACTCATCACTAACATCTGAGTAGCCCTCAGAAGTGTTAGACGAAGGAAAAAAACCCGACATCAGTATTTTCTCTCACTGTTATGTCCACATTATTTTCAGAGAGGAGGCGCTGCTTAAAGTCCAGGAGATGTGGTTTACCTCTATTGTCCTATATTTGTAGCAATCCTGTCCCTTGGCAATCCTGTTCTTATAATTCATTGCACTTTTGTAAGGTGCATTTTAATGTAACTAACACTGAAATAAGTATCTGACTGTTGCTATTTGTTGGAATGAGTAGTGAGTTTGGGAAAGTACCTGAGGTGGGCTTGAATGACCTTTTAGCTCATCAACTATTATCTACAAACATAGGAGTAGTAATGATATCTCAGAAGATTATTCTTTATAGGGTGCAATTACAAATGCTCAGATGCTGTAATAGTAGAAAATATTACTGTGTATGGGAAAGGTTTGCTCTGACTTTCATTTATCATTTATCTTTGTGTTCAGCTTAAAATATCCCAAAGTCTAATTTTCAGAATGGAAAACTGCATGCAATCTCTTGATCAGATTCTTTTAAGATGGCTTATCCTGTAAACTAAAAATAATTATTCTTTTTTAGACATGTAATCTTTTAGAGTTTCCTTGCTGTATTAACTGGTTTTGGAATTGTTTAAACCTATGGACGCAATTAAGCTATATGGTGTATATGCTGCAGAGAGGATGCACTCAAGATGCAATGAAAAATCCAGTTGTCCTTTGTCCTTGCATTAATGGAGTTCAGTATATTGCGTGTCTGGATTGGAAGATCTCTTTTAGCACTTTAATTACTTAATGTGCTTGCTGCAACAAAAGTACATTAACAATCACTAATCAATTTCTCCCATCAATCTACATCCACTTCGTTACAGTGGAACATTAATTCATTTGTGGGGATAGCTTCTGCCAATAAAAGGTATTACAAATAAAATGCAGCTGAAAAATGAACTGTTGTTTAGTAATCTCTTGTTCCTGTTTGGTCATGCATGATAAATCTTTATAAGGATGTCTGGCAACAAATGAGAAGTCAGTTTATAATGTGACTTTTTGAAGTGCTGTCTGCAACCAAAACCCACCACAAATACTGAGAAAACTGTGGATTTTTAATTGATTTTATAATTTTTTGTTGATTTGTTTAAAGTAATCTCTTTGGTTTAGCTATTTCCAGGACTCACATGTCCTCCTCAAAAGATAAACTCTGTGAAGCAGTGGAAAGAGATAAGTTGAAGCAATAGACCCACTAGAGCTTGAGGAAAGGACAGGGTGGGAAGATTCTCAGAGAGGAACAGCCTTGGGTAGCTCAATCACTTAAAAGTTTATAAAGCATAAAGAAAGAATGCTAAATCATAGAATTGTTTGGGACTTTCAAGCTCATCTTTTTGCAGCTGCCCTGCCATGGACAGGGACACCTTCCACTAGACCATGTTGCTCTAATCCTGGACTTGGACACTTCCAGGGATGAGGCATCCACAGCTTCTCTGGGCAACCTGTGCCAGGGCCTTACCACCCTCTGAGTGAAGAACTTCTTCATAATACCTAATCTAAACCTCTCCTCCTCAGTTTAAAATCCCATATCCTGTCACTCTCTGCTGGTGTGTAAAAAAATCCCTCACTCTCTTATAAGCCCCCTCTAGGTACTGGAAGGCTGCAAAGGGGTCTCCTGGAGCCTTGTCTTCTCAAGGCTGAACAATTTCTATTCTATCATCTTGCCAGTAACAATTAAAATTAAAATGTTCTCCTGTTCTCAGGTCCTAATGCTTCCCTCCTTGGAAGCCATGCTGGATTACTCTTGATGTGCTGCTCTGCTTCAGGACTCTGCAGAACTTAGATGATGGTCAAGCCTGTTAGGATGGTCCAATCCCAAGATTAGCCTGGTGGCAGATAATATCCTTTATTTTTCAAGATTCTCTCCTAGCCAAATTAGCAAAGTACAAAATCCACTGAGTTCAGGCACTGAAAAAAATAAGGATAGTAGAGAAACTGTTAAAGGGAGCCAGTGAGATTTTCATTCTCTAAGGTAGATGGCAAATCCTTAAGTGACCTGGACGGACAGATTGACTGAACCCTCACCATTTTGGCTGAGGAATCCAAGGTGATGGTGAGGCGGAGATGTCAGGAGAGACCTGGACAGGCTGGAACAGCAGGCAACAGCAACTGTGTGAAGTTTGGCAGGGACCTGGGATGACAATTACCAAAGACCTGACCTCTGAGGAATGACAGGAGATCTCTTCTGACTGAAGGTTTCATCTCCCTGGAGAGGGGGGGATCTCATCACAGTGTCCCAGTAAGTATTACAGGGTAACCATGAAGAGGTCCCACTGTCTCTTCATGAGAAGCCTCATGGAGAAGACAAGGGGCAATTTACTCCAGAAAAGTTTCATCCCTTAGAAGAGTGAAATTTTTTCAGTGAGAATAATCATTCACCGGAACAACCTCAGGGGATGGGTCATTGTAGAGTCCCCATCTCTGGAGGTTTTCTAGATGTGACTGGTCTAGAAAAGGCTGCTGGATGATCTCCTGGCTTACATTCCCGTGAAAGGCTGAACTGGATTATCTTTTGAGGTCACTTCCATTCTAGGCTCTTCTATGACTCTGTGACTCTATGGAGAGTGTTTCTCCATGGATCCTGGTAGAAGATAAGTGTGAGTTTCACTTCTAGCTGTTTTGGAAATAAGCTCCCCTCATGCCAAGAGCGGATTTGCAAACAATTTCGAGGCTTTACTGCTGCAAAGATAAGTGCCTGCAAACTCTTGGTGTTTCCAGAGTTTGGTGGCAGCTCAGGTGGACACATCATCATTTGTCTCTGCTGCTGTGTTGTTCAGTATTGCTCTGATTCTATTTTTTCATCTGTGAATAATTTCTTCTGGGACAAAATTTCTGAAACACAAGGTTTTGTGAATTCTTATATTATTAATATTAATATTTTTAGGATTAGCTCAAAATGAGATCAGAGCTTGAGAAGAGGGGACAGATTCATGATACAGTTGGGAATGAAAACTCTTTTCACCTCTCTGTATAGATTTTCTGTAAAGGACTGAGGACTCATATTGACAAAAAAACATTGTGAAGAGATTTCAGTGTAGTTGTTAGTGCTGAATCCATTCAGCAGAAAATGGGATTTCCATCTCCAGAGCTGTCAGGCTTGTGCCAGCACTGAGTGTGCTTTTAGAACAGAATATTCATCTTGTTGGAGGGGGAAGTGTCCCTTCAATGCTGCCAGCTCTTCAATGAGAAACATGGGTGAATTGGTAAAATCCCACATTTAGCAATGAGTTTTGTTTGAGTGAGTGGGTAGACATAGAGATGACCCATTTCTTGAGAAAGGTTAGGAAAGGAAATATGATGCAGACATTGTATGACAAATCTGTGTCTTGAAACTGTTTTTAGGAAAATAAAAGCTGGAGGGTCCCTGTGCAGGTTCTGGAAGCAGGGACAGCAGGGAGGGGCTCTATGGGTAGAGCCTGGGGCAAGGCCAGTCACAGACATTCCCTGGGGCAAGGAGGAGCTGGGAATGAAGGAGCAAGGTTGAGATTGGGAAAAAGGCAGGAAGAGCAGTCAGGAATCAAAGAATATGGCTGTCTGAGCCTCAAAATAAAAAGGAGTTGATGCAGAGAAGGAGGTTTATTTTTGTTTATCATCAGCCTACTCTGCTTTTAAATATAAATAAATTATTTTACCCAAACTATGTCTGTTTACCCTGTGATAGTAAGTGCCCTATCTTTATCTTGAGCCAAGAATATTTTTTTATTTTAATTTCTCTTGCTATTCTTTTGAGGCAGGGGAGTGAGGGAGCTGGCAGCTGACCCAGGCCAAGCCAGAGCAGCCAGGTCCCTCTCCAGGTGTGCATTCTCTGACCAAAGCTGAGTGATGGTGGAAATCCTGTGCTTTTCCTGCATCTCTAACTGTCACTTCAGCTGTACTATCTCCTAATTTATACCGATCAAATTATCTCTATATGGTTCTATTTTTTTTCTAATAAGGCTGCAATCTCTCACTACTGCTTCCTGTTCTGCCTCCAACCGTTCCTTTAGCACTTAATCAGAGCTGCCTTCTGTAGGTAGCCATGACTTGTATCATCCAATTTAAACTGTAAGCAGACATCTGAATCTGGTTATTGTACTGTTGCTCCTGTAATCTTTCTTCATTTTCTTTTAATTCTCTTACCACTTAATTCTTTGTAGTTGCTGTTCCAACCAGCTTACAGTCTCTAAGACCTCATTACTTCTATTCTCCAGTTCTTGCATCTGGGCTACCAGTTTTTCTATTTCTTTGTCAGAGGCTGTAAATTCTTGATGGTTTTATTCCTTTCCTAATAAAAGCTTATTATATTCATCAATCTTTTATTTTATTTCTGCTTGCAAAAGTTCTGCCTCATATTCCGTAAGCATTCCTGAAGTCTTTGATGTTATTCCTAAGTTTTAACTGTTCTTATTCCTGAATTTATTGCACCCCATTAGATTTTTTTTTAAAAGCTGGTTTATCTATCAATTGCTGCTGTTTTTTCAAGCTGTTTTTCAAGGACTGAAATTTGCTTTTTCAGACATACAGGCTCCAATAATTATTTAGCTAAGTCCTGGTTTCTATGCTAAGTCCATGTTCTACATCCTGTTTTATCATTTGAGAGGGCAAGCTCAAATGGTCCTTTCTTCCCTGACACTAAAGCTCTAATTTGTCCTTCACTAAAAGTACTACTTCCAGTTCTAGAAAATAATTATAACAGGAGCAGAGGTGTTACAGTTTTGTGGCACATCACTTTCTTTTCTTATGGAGTTGTACAGGCTGTGTGAAACACCAAAAAATTATGTTTTGTACAAACATGTAATTTTTGCTCCACGTTCTATTCTGACACTGAAAAGTGTCCACATTTCCTAGTTGTTCTTTGAGTTTTTTTTTTTTTTTCTGATTCTGTACTGAGGTCTTTAGTCTCTCAGAATAGGAAATGCTGCTTGTTTGTTTGTTTTTCAGTTTCTTTATTTGTACATGTATGATACAGACACATCAATCTCTATTTACATCTCACAGGGGTTACCCTCATAAATAAATCTGTCTGTCTGAATTAAGAACCCTGTTTTGAGAAGAAATCGTTGTAATCCTTTTCTCTTTAATGGGAGGACATTGAGTTGTAATGAGCTCTAGGAATCAGGATCCAAAAGAGAACAGGATCAAATTCCTCTCTGACACTCACATTGGACATCTGTTGGTGTTCAAGGAGTGTCTGGATGAATCTCTCAGTCATGTGGATTAGTTTTAGTTAGTCCTATGAAAGACTTGGACTCAATGATTGCTTGAACCCAGTGATGGGTCCCTTCCAGCTTGAGATTTTTTATTATTCTGTGAGTTGAATGAAAAAACAAACTCCCCTCAAAATACCCCATAACAAATAAAACTGTGCTTCGGCAGAAACCACTGAATCAAAATTTCTGTTTTCTCACCTTAAGAATTGAGCTGGACCCAGACAGAAATGCTGAATTTTGTATTTCTCTTTGCTGTGGTACTGATCAGCCACCCCTGGGCTCAGTTTCATGGAGCTCTGCATTCATTCCCTTGGGAATGTGCCGTGTGCTCTTGCCTGATGCTCCCACCTTGCCCCTGCTGATGCACCTGAGCAGAGCCCAGGCCTGACGTGCTGGGTCAGTGCTGGGAAGAAGAGCCTGTGACCCCAAATTGCCTTGGGACAGAGGTGCCAGTGAGTGTGAATCCTCTTGGGCTCCAGCAAATGTCAGGCCTCAGCGGAGGCTCTTTCCCATTGCAGTAAGGTAATGCAGCTCCTCTCTTTTCTGAAGACTAAAATTGAGTCCAGTGATGGCAGATCAATAACAGAGCAATGTCTGTCTGGGATCATGGGCCAGGACACCATCCTGCAATTGTGAGAGGTGCAGGCATAGCCCTGAGACAAAACGAGTCTGAGACCACACAACTTGACCTGTCTGCACAGCTTTGTTCCACCACAGCAAGTGGTCAGCCTGTATGAGACTTCCTGGTGTTTGAGCTGGACAATTTAGTGACAGCAGAATTTAGGGATCTGCTGTATGAAAAGAGACTTGTCCTGGGATCATGATTCACTGTGTGTCAGGTCACTCTGCATCTCCGCTGTGCTCATTTCCTAAAACCTGTTTCTTTTGGAATCTAATTCAGGGTCAATGGCTAGAAGATATTCAGTTTTTGTATTCATTTGGGATTAGAAAATTATCAGGCTGTGAATAAAGTGAAAGTCTCTCCTTGGTCTGCTGGATTAGACATTGTCCCCAGTAGTTTGCATCTTTGTTTCAAGGTCAGTTTGGCCTTCAAATTTCTAAGAAGTTCTGAGATATGAAAAACAATTTTACAATTTTCAAAGCAACAGCTTCTGAGAAGTCATTTCATGCCTATCTTTTTCATTTTCCTCCTGTTTCCAGGAGTGGGATACAAAACAAAATGTAGTGTAAATAATCCCATCTCCAAACCTGTTTATCCATTTCACTCCACAAGCACAGAAGCACTTTAGAAATCTCATGAGACATGATGTTTGCCTTATTCTACTAAAAAAAAAATATGTAATATAAGGGTTTGACTCGAACTTCAGGAATATTCAGCTAATTTTATATATATTAAATTATTTTTGGAACCTCTTGATTGCACCCAGAACAGGTGAGGGTTAATTCTCTCTCTCATATAATCAGAATGTTTTTCCAGGTGCTTCAGTAAGAAAAGCACAAAATCTCTCATCTTTAGCTCTTCATATGATATAAGAACAGATTGGAAAAGGTTACTACTTGACTGTGAGACTAAATTAAATTATGTTCTCAAGGTTTCCTATTGCTTTTGAGACAAGAATATAAGTGCTTTTATCCTTATTGGAGTCCTAATTTTTCTGCCCTTTCCTTTCACTGCCTTTCTTTTCCAACAGTAAAGCACATTTCTATCATTTTACTCTTTATTCACCATTCTACTGCCCACTCCTCTTCACCCCTACCTTGCTATGATGACTGAAAGGCAAGTAAAGGGCAAAATGCTTTAAAAGTATGAATATGGGACTAAATAAAAGACAGCATTGCTACCTTCATGAGAATAAAAGGGCAAGAGCCCCTGAGGCGAGCATAAAAGGAGATGTAAAGAGAGCTGGTTGGTGTAATTCTCAGAGAGCTGCAGGGCTTCATGGGCTGGAGATTTTATGGCTTGTGGGATTGCAAGTTTCTGCGGAGGAGAGATGATCTGATGAAACTACAAGAAGCTGGATGCGTAAAAACAATCAAGGCTGTGGCTTACCTGGATCCAAATGAAATCCTTGCCTGAAAAGCATCAAGTGCCAGGTGTAGGCTCTCCTTTGGTGATGCACTGAAGTACTTTAGTGGACACTACAGCTCTTCTGCCAGAAGTTGGGTAGATTTTTTTTCCAAATATGCCCAGAGCACCGTGTTCTTGAGAACTTCCAGCCCTAAATCCTGGACTCAGGACAAAACTATCCATCTTTGATGCAGGGATATGCTGAGCACCTTCTGAAAATATTGAGAAAACCCATGTGTATTGTTTGTTTGGATGAGAAGGAATCACACCAAGCACTTCTCAAGCCTGCAGAAATAGGCAGCATCTGGTTTTAAAGCAGGATTTTCTATCATCATAGAAATAAGAAAAAAATAAAAAAAAAGTTTGCCATACCTTTACAATAAAACAATTTCATCTTATCTGTATGATGGAGACTCCTGGTAGGTGAAAAGTTTGCTTTCATAGACCCATTTTGTCTTTTACTGAGAGACCAGTTTGTTACTGCATTGCAAGGAGGGTATGGCTCACTCTCCCCACACTATTAATTTTAGACCTACCTTCATCAAAAGTTTAAGAGCTTGAGAATAA
The DNA here is from genome assembly GCA_039654755.1 of Calcarius lapponicus. Classification (NCBI taxonomy): domain Eukaryota; kingdom Metazoa; phylum Chordata; class Aves; order Passeriformes; family Fringillidae; genus Calcarius; species Calcarius lapponicus. The sequence goes on along the minus strand of CM077464.1, from coordinate 157,454,311 downwards.
TACTGGGATGAGAATTGTAGAAACTTGATGTGATAAATGGTTGTGGAGTCTGAATTGGAGCACTGCAGCTGTGTTTGACTGACCTGCCCTGGCACAGCAGCTCTGGGCATCACGGAGGGTGTTGCCAGACAGACCTGTCACTGTGTGTGCAACGCTGAGGGTTGGAAAAGCCTTCCTCTCTTACCTCTAATAGCCTCCAAAGTGAGTGTAAGATTGCCTGGGCTGTCTGAGGTGTTCTTCCTATTTCCAGAAAGGCGAGAAGAAAATGCTAATAGTGGTGATGACTTCTGTGAACATCCACTTCCTGCCTGCTGCTAACTCCTGTGTCCCACACTCCCTTTTTTTTCTGGGCTATTATAGAGCCTGCCAGAAGCTTGGGGTAGAGTTAGGTCAGAAAAGCTTCTTGAAATAATATTTAATTGAGAAATGTCTGGATATTTTAGATATGTCTGAAATATCTACATATATATATATATATATATATACACACACACACACACACAAAATGTTGTGGTCCCATGGTAGGGCTTCCTCATGCACATGACATTGTACATTGTGTTTGCATATATAGCAATGTGGTAATTTTTCTGATATGCTCCACACTCTGATTTATCTGTCTGTCTTCAATCTTAGGTGTAAAATTTTCACCTTTTTCCTTGCTCTTCTGTTTGAATAGCCAAAGAACCCACCAAAATATTTATATACAAAATAGGGATGGATTTACAGAGTGTATTCTGTATGACTCATACACTTTAGCGATCCACCAAATATTATTGACTCTGTTAGATATGTAACCTTAAACATTATCACCACAAATAAGGAAAATTCTACATTGTTTTAGGCAAATTTACAGAATTTTTGGCTACATTTCTGACTTGTTTCACTAAGGCGAAAAGAGAAACAAACAATGGTCTGCTTGCCTTCCTTGTCCTGGTGTTCTCCCTATACTTTCACAATGGGTATTGCTTTTCAGTTTTTACTTTTTCAGCAGGAAGCTAACCAGATAGAAAGCTTTATTTTTAAGCTTTGGACCCCAATGTTTGTATGGAAAGTAATAGTGTGTTTGGCAGATTATAGATTACTTTTTTTTCTGGGAATCAGCCTGGCGGTTGCAGATGTTTACTCTGTTCTGCATAAGCTTCTGGAATATCCATCAGGAAGCCCTCAGATGGTAACACATTTGGCAATCCTCTGCTGGGGATCGTCAGCACAGGACAGAAAGGTCTCGTAATGTTGTTAGAGAGAGAATGAGGTTTTTTACATCTGAAGACCTGGAGTTCAAAGCCCATGAAGTTAAGCCTTGCAATGAGATTTCGAGCTCTCCTCTATTGCTGTTTTCATGAAGACATCCATCTTTTCCTTGCCTGTCAGGCTTTTAGGCTTTTTCTCACTGACTCCCAAAACAGCGTGCTGCAGTCCTTGGCTCCCTGGAAGCAGTAATTCAATGGAGAAGATTTGCTGATATCCAGGGGTTCCTGGAGGACAACTCCAGCACTGGTCTGAGGAGCAGCTGGAGCTCCAGGCTGACTCACCAGGCTCAGACACAGCTCATTTGTTTGCTGGATGTATCAGCTTAAGGATTGTTTATTTAAATGCAGCCTAACCTGGGATGAAATTTTAAACCTTGGAGCTGTTCAGGTGCAATTCAAAGCAGGTGGAATTTGAACTTGTCTGGCTCCTGTGACAGTGCTACTGAGCCAAAGGTTTTGATTTCCGTGCTGCAGGGATGATCAGGGAGGAGCAGTCTGGTCTGTCAGTGCTCCTGGTGGGAGTCATCTGGTTTGGTGGTGTGAGGCATCAATATTATCTTACAAATTGCTTCTCTCAGTCAACCCTTCTTAACCTGAGTTTTACAGTGTCATTACAAGCCAGTCACAGGGGAAGAAAAGTAGAAGATGAAAGCTGAGATATTCTGGTCTTAATGTGAGAGGAGGAAGGAAAGGAAGGATGGAGTCCAGAGCATCACCACCCAGCTCTCTGTTGGTTTTGATGTAAATCCTCCAGAATTAGGTACTGCCCTGTGCTATGGTTAGATCACTAGAGATGATGTTATGAGTTATCTGTAGCAAAAACATTTTATTACCCTAACATTAGGAGAGGAGGTCTGAGCACCTCAGTGCCAAGAGACTGAGAGGTGTCAGCAGCTCTGCCCCGTGCAGGGGGAGGCAAGGGCAGGGATTGTCACCCAGCACATCTGTCAGTGCAGCCAGGCTCCTGAGGGAGGCCCCAGAGCCAGGAGTGAGGAGAGTCAGTGCAGGTCAGCAGGGCTTAATGTGTGCCCAGCCGCAGGAAAACAAAGAAGCCACTTGAATTGTTCAATTTTAAAGATTAGAAATTCACAAATAGCCAGTGAAGGTGGGGATGGCAAATTCATTGCTACTTGGGTGACCCATGCAGTTTATCTTGCAAGAGAGAAGGGACTTGGTGTAGTATGTACTGCCTGCATAAATAAAATGGTACTGCAAATAAAAAGGATCCATGTCTTATAAATCATTTGGAAATTTACTGAGCTTCCCCTAAAAACAAACTGGCTTTTTCATTCCTGCTTCTGGTAGAAGCTCTTTTGATTTATTTTTTTACACAGTGTTCTCCTTTGCCAGCTGCAGTTTTTACGTCTAAACTGGATTTATTCATGGGCAGTTTATATGTATTTGTTCTTGTGCCAATGTTGTACTTTCTTGTACCTCACTCTTCTTTCTTCCTGATTATTTTCCTCCCAATATATTTATAGATGGAGAGGGGATCTGATTGCTCTGTTTTGCTGAGTTAAGTGTACCAAGTTCCTTTAGTTCTTAAAATCAGCTTGCTGTTTCTTGGTCTTTCCTTCACAGTGCCTGTACCACATTATCTGGCAATTTTCCATGCTCTCCCTACTTTACTGAAGTCTAAATAAGTTTTTCTGCACTGCTCATCCATTTAAAAAGGGAAAAAAACCCAAAACCAAACATCCACAAACCAGATGTTTACTCAAAAAGAGGTGCTGCCTAGCCTAACTCTAATGACCCAGACTCAGCCTAATTGAAGTAAAACAGGAATTGTGCTGCAGTTTCTCATTTATTCCCTAATTATTCTTTTCCTTAAATCTACTGTAAAGCCTTATGTATTTCTGGGGCCACACTCAGGGAGCCAAGTGATGTCCATTCCACTCCCTTTGCAAAATGTCTGTTCAGCTTCTGCTCTTTGCCAGCCCTTCTGCAACTTTATGGATTTACTGTATTTGTTGTAAGTCTGTATTACCAAGTGTCCAATTCACACGCCACTCCTACCAAGGCTCTCTAAGAAAAATTTCTTGTTATTTTTGGAGGCAATGTCTCATTTATCATTACTGTCAGCTCCATATCACTATCAGGCAGTGCTTTCCTACATGTTTGTGGTGGAGGACCTCCTGTAAATACTTTGGTGGCCTTTGCAATGTCTACCTCAGTCTGATCCTCCAGTTTTTAGCATAGATTTTGATCTCCACATCCTGTTTTGTTCTTTGTAGTTTTTATGTTCATGCTTCACATGATTTTGGAGAGAGTTGCTCAACTGGGAAGAGATGAAGTTGTCTGTAGGATTTCTCTCCAAGCCTGAAATTCAGTGAGAGCCTCTTACACTAAGAAGGAGGAGCCATGGCCCTGGAATTGCCCCCACCCAAGCAGCATCCCACCCTCAGGGCTCTGCTGCTGCAGGGTCCACACAGGGAATGTTCCTCTCAGGTGAGAACTGATTATCCAGACTCTAGGAAAGCTCAGGAGACAAAACTAATCTCTCTTTACCTTGAGAGGATTGGAAGGGTCTGGTGAGCATGATCAGACTATGAGGCTACTCCTTGATAAGAGTATTTAGAGCCAGCTGGAGATGGTTCACTTTATTTTGAGGAAAAAAATGCTCAAAATAACATGTCACTCAGACTGGTACAGCAAAGAGGTGTGGCACAGTGGGATGGGGAAGTGGAGACGTATCTGTGTTTGCTGCTGAAGAAATTGTGTGGGACTCTGCATCTTGCAGTGTATTTTATAGCACATTTGATTTCCTGTGTTTTGATCAGGACACCCCTCCTCACAATGCACAAGCTATTATGAGTAACATCCAGCCTCACAGTGTGGGAGCAAGAATCTTCATATTTTTGGTTTTGCTTGGTTATAAAGTCACTGTTTTCCAATTCCTCCCTGCTTACAAGGGCTTAGAGAAAACTCTGAGGAGGAATGGATAATGTTTGCCTGTCTAATGATTTAAATATTGATATGTGGCTGAAAAATAGAAAAAAAACCCCAACCCAACAACCAGCAAGAACACAACAGGTACTGGGTTTTATTACGTTTCCTGTATGGAGGTTGCTTTTTTTAATTGGACAATAAGCAACCTTGTGAAACTCAAATAAGAATGTCCTTGGGTTTTTCTGACCACCCAAGGTGAAGCTATTCTTTGTTTATATACCGCTTGTGATATTTATCTCTGTTATTTACCTCCTCTTGAGCTGTTAACATTTTGCCTGAAACTCTCGCTGAAAATATTTTCACGAAAAGTATTGTTTTTGGGTTTTTTTAAGAATAAACTGATAAGTTGTGAGCACTGATATTTCTCTGTAATTTTTAATTCAGTCTACCAGTTTGAGCCTTTAACATTTTCACTGTTATGTGTGTTCTTTACCATGAATATCTCTGAGGTGTTGGGGGGATCTGAGGTGTTCTACATCTCTGTCCTCTGCCATTAATCCAGCTGAGCACCTTGAGGTACAAACCTTTGCTATGCACTCATGTGCACAACTGAACCAACAAAAGGATATTTATAAGCCTCTTTTGTCTTTTTACTAAAGAGACCATTCTCCAAAGTCTTTAGGAAGAATCTGTCTAATTCCATGATGATTTATGCCAGAAGTCCTTTATGCCATTGCATTGTGAAAGCCAGACTTCTTGGCATTCGGTGCCAAACAATCTGCAATAAATCATTTATTATTTAATTGTTTATTGTGATTCTTTTTAGTAAGAGCTAAAACATGCCTGGTCACCTAAAGAATATGAGTTACATTTTTGGTTGCAATCCTCAATAGTGCAGAACTTGCTAGTCTCTGGATTCTCTTTATGTCTGGACCTTCAGTCTCAGAGTCCGACCCTTAGTCTGAGAGTTCCTCAGGTTTCTATGAATTTGCTATGCATTTTTCACTTTGACCAGTTCAGTTTAGTGGGTACACAGGAAGACAGATACTTGTGACCCCCACAATATCTCTGCCATCCAAATGAATTTACCAAAATTTAGGGGATGAATAGGGAAAGGTTTAAAAAAGAAGAAGACCTATTTATTTTATGACTTTGCACCTAGTCCATTTGGCAAAGGGCATAATGAATGTTGGAACTAACCTTGCTGTGAAGTCACCAGTACTGATGTATTTTCATGTGGTTTTGATATCCAAGGCAGAATTGCCTGGGCAATGAGGAAATAAATGTCTGCCCAGCATCCTCCAGGAGCTGAATGTCTCTAAGTCTGCTGAGAGTTTTGGCTGCATGGCCATCATTGCCCAGAAAGGTTTTGGATGCTGGAAGTGTTCAGGGACAGGTTGGATGGAAGGGGGAAGGTGTCCCTGCCCATGTCAGGGGGTGAATGAGATGGGCTTTATGGTCCTTTCCAAAACCATTCCATGATGCTGTGATTCCATTATATGAAAGTGTCGCCCTAGACAACTCTGCATAATCTCCCCAGCTTTAGGTGGCTTATTCAGAAGCACCAGGAAAGCCATTGGACATCAATTTCCTACTGGAAATCTTTAGGGCTGCATGGGATGTTTCTGAACATGAGACACACAATGAGGGAAGCGTGACATTCCCATAGTGTGGCAAGAGGTACCCAGTATGATATTCCCTGGAGGAACTACAGCCTGTGGAAGCATCTGCACTGGATCAGGGAATGTGTGAAGAGGAGGGAGCAGCTGACAGGTGCTTTTATGGACTGACACTAAACCCCATCCCCATCCCCAGAGATGCTTGGGAGGAGAGGAGTCTAAAAGGCTGAAGCCAAGCCTGGGAGAAGGGAGTGGGTTGGAGGGAGGTTTTATTTTAATGTCTGGGTTCGTTTCTTACTACCCAGTTGTGAATGAATTAAATTAATTTCCCAGAAGTTGAATCAATTTTGCCAGTGGCAATAACTGGTAAGCAATCTCCCTGTCTTTGTCCCATCCTATTTTTCAGCCTGTTTTCTCCTGCTGTTCTGTTGATGAGAGGGAGGGACAGCTCATGTGGTTGGAAATTTGGCTGTTAGCCAAGGATAACCCACCACAATTCTGAGAAGCAAAAATCTAAAAAAGATGTGGCCAGACAGTTATAGAATATTATTCTTTGGAGCTGATCTAGTGGAATGGGCACATGCTAAATCTTAAATATCTGCATATGGAGGAGTGTCCTGTTACGCCAGTGTGTAAAATCACTTTAATACCCTGTTACTGGTGTTTGGAAGTTATTAGACTTTGTGAGTAGTCCACACAGAGTATTTTTGTCAGTAAAAAAATTGTATTGCATAAAACCATAATGAAAATTCAAAGGGTCCTAAGGCAAGTCTTGTACTTGCTTTAGAAAAAATCGGGATCAATACTATCAATTAAAAATTTCTGCATAGTGCAAGAACAGCATAATAGAGAGAAAGATCAGGTAGCTTTGATTGCTGTTATGTTTAACTAGATACTGTGTGTATTTAGAATATGGACTGCTTTTATTTTCTTTTCTGAAAACTAGCATGTAAACAGAGAGTTTTCATGCCCAAGATCTTGACTGAAGCAGATACCTAAAAATGTCAAAGGTTGTGCTTAGATCCCAGATGGGGAGAAGCTGCCAGCTGAAGCAGGTAGAGTAACGTGGGCTTTCAGCTGTGAAGGACATGGAACATTTGCTCTGGGGTGGTACCTTTTGTGCTTTTGTTTTGTTTTCTCCCCATCAAACTCCTTTCTTCAGCTTTTAACCTCAGAAAGACAGATCTAGGTCATTCACTATTACACACTTTGGAAGGATTTTATTGGTCAGTGTAGCCTGAGATGTTCATATAGGAATTCACAGATAACTTGGCATTTTCATAATGTTACAGAATGGTTCAGGTTGGAAAAGACTTGCATTTAGAGGCTGGGACAAAAATCAGGCCAGAACTATCTGTAAATACTAGAGGGTTAAAGGACTTTATAAATCAAGAGACCAGAGGGAAAATGCAGAGAAAGGGAGACTTTTGTAACACCAACATGGTGTTAGAGCTGGTTGGTGGGAGGCTTGCAAAGAGGTGGAGGTATCCTGAGCTACAATATCCTGGACTGGGCACTGTACTAATGCTGCCCCATATTCCTCATCCATGGAAGTGGTGGTGAAGGAAGACCAGGATGAGTTTTTCCTTCTGTTTAGACTGAGCTCATGTTCTGGGGACTGGAACAGGCTCCCAGGGAAGTCGTCCCAACACCAAACCTAGCAGAGTTCAAGAAGTGTTTGGACAATTCTCTCAGACACATGGAGGGATTTTTGGGGTGCCCTGTGAAGGGCCAGAAGTTGGCCTTGATGATCCTTGTGGGTCTCTTCCAATTCAGGGTATTCTATGATTCTATGTGTAACTTAGACCAGTGAAATTGCTGATGTTTTCTTTGTCTGTCTTCCTTCACCTAACACAGGGATGCCCTACGGGATAGAAAACAACCAGAATGCAACTGGTTTAGATGTGATTAACAGAATCACAGAATGGCAGGGACCCCAGTGGGCCATCTGATCCAACCTCCCTGCTCAGGCAGGGTCACCCCAGAGCACAGGATTGTGTCCAGACAGTTCTGGAATATCTCCAGTGAGGGAGACTCCACACCTTCTCTGGGCAAACGATTAACACTAGCATTTTGTTGATAAAGGAGACTCACCATAGAACAGCAGAGTGATAACTATTATGTATATTATATGCAATAAAGTTCCTAGATATGAGATTAGCACTTTGGTTGTCTTTCCACCAAAATTTTTTTGTTGTTGTTGTTGTTGTTGCTTGTTTGGCTTTTTTGGCTTTGTTTTGTATTAATTTTTGTCACTCCTTTTCTAAAATTGGGGCATTTTATCATAGAAGTTTCTCCATGTCTCCTTTTCCTACGGAAGGCCAAGTGCTTTTCACAATCTTTATTTGTTATTCAAACATCAGGCCACTGTGTCCACTCTGCCTGGTGTAAAATAGAAAGGGTCTGATTAAACTCACTTTAATTAAAGCTAAAAAGCAGAAGAAAAGATCCTGAACATGCCTAATTAAAGCTAAAAAGCAGAAGAAAAGATCCTGAACATGCCTTCTCTCTTGAGCCCTCTTGGGTGCAGATGCCCGGGGTGTGCTCTCGCAGACTTTCACGCTGGATCACAAAGTCACTTTTCTAGCAGTGTGTAATTTTTCATCCTTTCTCTGCAGGTATTACCAGATAAGAGCTGGACTGAAGATCCCATCCAGGATCCCCCACAGGCTGTTTGCTACCATTGCAGGACAGACAGGTAAGCAGGTCCCAGAGGAATGTGACATGGATGCAGGTGGGGTAGGATGGAGAAGGAGACTGTGTGGGGAACAGGTGAGCCTGGGTTGAGATCCAAACCTGGTTTTCCCTAATGATCAGTAGTTGTTCATCTCTGTTTGGGTAAGGGTTTGTGTCTGGTATTGGGCTTGTGTCTGTTAGAAAAGCAGAGGAAATTCTCACAATCTGATCTGAAAGCAAGTCTCTTCTATGTGGTTCCTTGCTGACAATTTTCCAGTTTAATATTACTTTATGTCTTTAAGGTTCTCTCTTTTTTTTTTTTAATAAATAAAAAAAAAAGTATTTTTCAATTTGGTAGTCTGGTTCAATTAGAATGCAAGATTATTAGTCAAGTCTTATAAAACACAAATAATTATACCAAAATCTGAGAAAATCACCTTAAAAAAAATATCCCAAACTCAAAAGCTGACTAAAGAAATTTCTTGGAAAACCAATGAATATATAAATAATTTAGTCTAGGTTTGGAAAAAATCTTGTGAAAAATCCTCAAGGAAAAAAGTATTATTTTACAACATATTCCACTCTAATTTGCCCTTAGCATATCCAGAATCCCCTGGAGTTCCTTAGATTTCTGGAAATGTCCTCAAATTACTGCAGTTTCTGGCATAAGTAATCTTAAACTAATGAAATGACCTCATGTGAAGACAGCTAGAACTTTACTTTCTTGGGGCAAAAAAAACACTCAATAACAAACAATAAAATAGCCAAACTACTCCTGTTCAGAATAAATGATGTTTTATATTTATTTTTTTTACAAAATAGTATTTTCTTCTTCCTGATACATCTTCAGCATCGAGAAAATACTGAAGATTCTTTCACTTCTTCAGGAAACAACTCACACAGACACATGGGCAGGGGAGAGGCGAGGCTGGCGGTGCAGTTACAGGATTAGCACTTGACTTTCATGGTGCTAATGCAATCCAGACTGGGCTCTAATAGCTTTATAGGGCTAACATCAAGACAAGGGATATTTAAGCCATTAAGGCTTTAAACAGTTTCTCCTTGGCTATCTTTGCAAGTACTTCCTAATTGATTTCATAGATCTGCAAGAGAGCATTATTTAATGGGACTGAACTTAAAGGTACACAGGGCATAATGTGGGGTTTTTTCATGCCACTGATCTCTCTCAGTGTGTGGATACCTGGGATAGGGCTAATTAAATTGCTGTGCTTGTTTCAATAAGACACTCCTATTAAAATAGCATTGCAGCAAAACATGGGGGATTTAAAATAGTGAATAAACTCCTACCTCACCAGCAAGAATGACTATTAAAATAAGTGGAATTCATGAGTTCAGTTTAAAGGAAGTATTTTTAATCTTGCCCTTATCAGGTTAGTAGGATCTGTGAAAACTGAGAATATATTTTGGAAATGACTATGTAAATTCATAAAGTAAAATCTGTGAATTTATGCAGTAATAAAATATATAAAATATGTAAGCATACAAAATAAATAGGAGGCAGTATTTTTCTTCCGATGCACATGGCTTGTTATTTTTATTAAATGTACAGGATTTACAACAAAACCTTGGGAACTGACAGCATTAGCAGTGTTTGCTTCCCACTAGATGTTTTCAGCAACAGAGGCAAAAACCCCCATAGTTTACAATAATTCAACAGAGGGAAAGCTGCAGTCTGTGCTAGGCAGCCCCTTGGTGGTGGCCAACCAAATGTGAGCAGAAACAATTCTAGAATTCCATCAGTGGCACGAGACTGACAGGTTGTGCAGGAACCCTTGGTGACCTCCCATGTGGTCCACAGTTTATCCATATCCTGTGTAAATTTTAGGAAGAGACTGGGCTGTGTGGCTCAGTCAAATCACAGGAGAGCTGTGCTGGAGCCCAGGAGCCCCTGTGGTGTGGTCACTCATCCTCATACTGACCATTAGCTATTAGTCAGGGTGCATGAGCAGGAATATGCTGTGAACATAAATATATTTGTAAAAACATACATTTCATTCATACTCCTAAGCCTTTTTAGCAACGTATGTTTCCCTAAAGACAAGACAAGACTGGTGGCTGGGGGTTTTCACAGAATCTGCAATCATAAAATCTGAAAAAGACCTCCAAGATCAAGTCCAACCTTTGGGCTGAACGCTGCCTTGCCCACTAAACCATACAGTGGAGTGACACTTCTTGTTTTCTGAACAAGGGGTCAGCATCTTGTTTCTGAACAAGGATGCTGACTCCACCACCTCCCCATGGAGCTTGTTCCAAGGCTTACCCACTCTTTCAGGGAAGATATTTTTTCCTTATATTCAACCTGAAACTCCCCTGACTCAACTTGAGGTAATTCCCCTTTGTCCTATCACAAGTTGTTTGGGAGAAGAGACTGACCCACACCTCCTTTCAGGTTGTTGTAGAGAATGATAAGGTCTCCCCTGAGTCTTCTTTTCTCCAGACCAAACCACTCCAGCTCTCTCATCTGCTCCTCACAGTATTTATGTTCCAGATTATGCTCCTCATTTTTAAGCAATGAAAAGGAGAGAGGGAACAAGGGTTGTTGTGCACAAGTTGCTGTCATGCAGATTTCATACCCCCACGAAATTCAGCTTCCTGTCTTTTAATAGATACCATGACTGAAGACTGCTTTGGGCTTGTGAAGAAATTTTTCTCTCTGCTCATTCATGTACAGCCCATAACAGCACAAACTCCATTGCCCTCAGCATCCCTCCTACAGGGCTGAGTTAATGCAGACATAGCCTGAATTTAAACCCTAGAAATGCATTTCTGAGTGGATTTGTGGGGATTTGGCCTCCGGTGCTCTTCAGCAGCATGACTTGTTAACGTCACCGTGTGATGGTGTCTGCCTGCAGCAGGCAGTGGGCTGAGCCTGTGGGACCCAAGCATGAGCAGCCAGAGGAGCAGGGAAGTGAAGATGCCATCTCAGAGTTATAATTTGTATAATTAGCTCCTTGGCTGAGTCCTCTTATGACCCACCAAGTGTCTACCATAAGATTTTAAGCTACTGTATACATTTTGGGGCAAGGATTCACAGAAGTAGTGAACATACAGGCATTCATTGATTTGCAGGCTGCAGGCACAAACAAACTGCAGGAGCTTATCTTAAAAACATGTATTTAAACCATCTTTTTTTGGTCGTTCCTCAGAACACTGGGAGAAAGAGCAATGCTCAGAAACAGTTAGGATTAGCTGTTTTATCTTGATGTTCTGCACTGTGTGAAAGAGGGGAAAATGGAGACCAGAACAGTACAGAAGAGGACAAGTTAAAGAACATGGTATGCATGGGATAAATCTTGGCAGCATTAATGCCAACAGAGACTTAGAGGGTGAATTACAACATTGAAAATGCCTGATAAACCCAATCTCAGAAAGAATATAAATTTCCATCTCTTCTGCAGTGTTTTGCAGTAGTCTACACACCACTTGAGTGCATTATAATTTTGAAACTGAATTATTCTTTAAAAGTGAAAGCTGCAATTGGCTTTTTTGGTAAGTTTTCAACCCACTATGCCTCACTCTCATATACTGCAACCAGCAATACTCATTTGCTTCCAGCTTGCCTACTTGTTTACCTTACAGGCCAGGGAAATTGTTTTGCTGTGTGAACATTACAAAAAAAATTATTTTGCATGGCATATAACTAAAGAAATTACTCAGGTCTTTGATTTGTGTCCTGATCTCCTTTTTTCTCCACCAAGAAGTACCACATTGCCAATTCTCAATACTCCAAATAGACAAATATTTTTGAAAACTTGACCTGAAAATGTAGCTACAAGTAATATAAAATATTTAAGAAAAATTATCACTGGCTATGCTAATCTTTATTGGACTGTAGAAATCTTCCATCTAATTTTAGTCAATTAAATTGGGTTATTGTTTGAAAGTGCAGAAAGCCAAGGACAGCCAAGGACAGCCAAGGAATTAGATTCTTCCTTCATTTTTTCTCATAGAAGGCAGGGAGATAAGATGCAATGTTTCTTCCAGACCAGTCAAGAAAAATCAGCTGTGATTGCCACTACACATTGACTGTTTTTATTGGTGATGTAAAATTGTGTACCCACGATTTTATACTTTTTCATAAAATGGAATGCCTGACTTTAGGTGACAAGAAGAAGCACAATTTCAATTGTGGTATGCAAAGAAAAAAAAAAAGTAGGAGCATCAGAAAATCATGGAATCATAGAATCATTTAGGTCAGAAAAGATTTCGCATCCCACCATTACCCTAACACATTAAACTCCACCACTAACCCGTGTCCCTAAAACAAAGGACATTGCTGTAACCTCTGTCTGAACCATACAAGCTCATAATAATCCACACTGAATTCATTTTGCTATAAATTAAATGATTTAATTAAATCTGTGGCTACCTTTCACCTAAGACATAATTTCAAAGGTTATTTGCATTTTTTATATGTTCCATAATTAACTGTTTGTGCCTGTTTTTAATAAACAAGCAGTGATCTTAATTTCTTCATTAATGTTTGACTATCTCAGAGCAATTCCCAGTGAAGGAATTCTGCTTTGATTATTAAAGAGAAACCTTTTCTTGTAAATGGCTTCTTAATGCAGTCAAAACAAACAGTTGCAGTTACTTGCTCATTAAAGCAAGCAGAAACAGCACCATGACTTGTGGAACAGTATAAAATTGCAGTCATTATTTTCAATAACTTCTTGAAAGGTAATTTCTTCCTCCATTAAGTGAAGGTAAGGTTACTGTTTTTGAAGTAAGAAGAAAAGAGGTAGAAATTTATGCTTTAGCAAACAAATGAGTTTATTTTCAAAGCTTATTAAAAGTAATCTGAAAAAAATAGGGATTTTCTAAATAAAATAAAGCATACCTGATAAATACAAATTATATCCAGAGGGCACTTCACTGTGAGAAAAGGTGTTTTGGGGATGAGTTGTCTTAGGAAACTTCAGCTGTGAGGCCATAAGAGATGAGCCCATCCCTGGAAGCATTCAAGACCATATTGGATGGGGCCCATGGTCTAGTGGAAGCTTGACCATGGCAGGGGAGCTGGATTGAGATGATCTTTAAGGTCCCTTCCAACCCAAATCATTCTGTAATTCTAGGATCAGACATTTAAAGACTGGTTAATTCACACTCTTAAGAGAAGTAATTACATTATATTCCAAGAGAAAAGGAGAAAGAAACAGAAAAAAATAATGAAAAGGAGCAAAGGGAAGATCTTTCTGACTGATGTGATACTTCTGTGTGCATGTTTCAGTCATCTTCCAGTCAAGGCCTTTTATAAATTCTTCAAAGGATGGAAGCTGAAAAGTATTTTGGCTACAAGAGTTTCCATTATAGACCTTCATCTAAGCTGGAAACCCTCCAATTCCCCCCTCCAAGGACCAGATCACTCAGATGGAAATGGAGTAGGTCCCACAGTGCTGGAGATGCTGAACAGCATCCCAACCCAAAATTCAGACCTGGTCAGTGGAGAAAGCCAAAACCAGGAAGGATCTGGAAGCACCAACATAGGCCACAAGTCTCTTCCCCTGGCCAGTGAGTCTGAAACACAAAACTTCAGCACCAGTGAAGGCCTGACTGGGACAGAATCCAGCTCTCTCTGTAGAGAGCCAACATGGTATTTCTGGTGCTTGGGGCCAAGGGTGAATTTCACCTTTGGGGTTAAATCAGCCATTCAGCAGTTTCAGATCTACCACTCCAGTGTGAGCTGGTCTTCACAGAGCTCTCTTCTCTTCCAGGTTCACCTAAATGTCCTTAATTTCGCCACACATTGATTCTCCCTGCCTTCACTCTGATGTAAATTTCAGTCTTGGGATTCCTTTAAAATCCATCACTGCTCTAAACATTGGCAAGTCACACTAATTCAGTAGGCAAATTGCACCTAGACAACAGTTATGTTATTTTCTGCATTGATGAAAAACAATGTGCTATTGTAATGTTCCATACTTAGAGTTTTTTGCCACCTGAATTAACATTTAGAATAAATATATGGAGTGGCAGCTACAAAGTTATATAAACACAGCAAATGAGTATTTGCTCACACAAGTTTCTGAAGAACAGAATTCTTTTCAGATATGAATTCTCTAACTAAACGAGGCTCTTAAGGAACTAGCAATGAGTTTAGAAACAGAAATAAGCACTACAAAAAAAGAAAGATGCTGTTTGTTTTAACAAAGCATTAAGCATTTAAGAAAGAAAACTTTCTGCTGATCCCAAGAAGTTCAGTTATTCCATTATCTCAAATTTCAGCATCTCTGAGAAATGAACCTTGGTTTATAGAACAAATCAGTGATAAGAGACTGTATTTATGTTAGGATCCTTTGTACAAGGAAATTAATAGGACATCTTGCTTTTTATCATCACTGAATCTATGCATGGGTAGAGAGGTAGCTTTATATAATTCTTTCCATGAGACTAATTCAAAATGTCAGAAGGCAAGGTTAAGATAAAGGATTCCTCTCAGAAATGTGCAGCTTTAATCAAAAGTCACACAGAGGGAGAAAACATCCTGAACTTTTTGATCAAGCAATTTTAAAATTATGGTGTCTCCTTTAGAAATATAACATCTCCATTTATTCTAAATATAAATATGCTAAACATAATATTTCAAAATTAAAACAAGTCTCTTCAAACATTTAAATATGAAAATGATTATACATTGAGTGAGTTCATGCCTGAAAAATGTTGTCTTTGCACTTTACAAGTAGGCTTATTTTAGCCCTGGAGGGTCTGCATGAGTGTTCCTCTGCCAAAGAATGTGCATTTTCAACCTTCAGCAACTGGGCTTTCAAATTTCCTTAAAGCTAGATTTGCAACTCAGTACATGAGGATAAATGTGTCATGTTCAACCCTGGTTTGTTGATTTCAGAGCCTAAATTTTCAGAAGTCATTACCAGTATTGGTTCAGTCTTATTTACTCTTTTGTTCAGCCTGGAACATGCCAGTTTCAATAGAAAGGTACATGAAACTGGGATGTCAAAATGGCAAACTAAATAACAAATCACAGCTTAAAGTCTGCAATAAGGTCTGATATTTCCTGTTCATTGAGGGGCAAAAAGGTGACAAAAATGGACAGCTTGCAACAAATTATGAAAATCTTGACAATCAACTGTTACAAACCAACATATACAATTCTTATCTATATCACAGGAGGAGAAAACCCCACAAAATGTACCCAGAATTCTATTCAGAAGACAACCCTGCTTTATTAACAAAGCTCCTTGAAGTCTGTCATCAGAGCCAAAACCAGGATTTGTCCTAGTGGTTTATGGAGCTGTAAATTCCTGTGAGCTTCAAGTGCCTGGAATGTTGGTGCAGCAGATTTAGTGCTTAGATTGAAGAGCAGATATATTGTCATTCTAGAGATATGACAGATAAAACTGAGAGTTTGTCCTGCGTCACTTGAAGTCAGTGTGAACTTGGAGCAGTATCACATGTAACTGGCAGCTCTAATAACCTCAGATTTCCTTGAGGAAGGATGTATCAGAGGGACTATGACACACTGAACAGAGGCCTAGAAAACACTAGAAAATTCTGCAGAAGATGCTCCTGCGCTGGATTTATGTTAGATAAGAAATAGGTAAAGAGCACAACTGAGTGTTTTCATAGAACCATTTAGTTTGGAGAAGACTCCTGAGATTACCCAAGTCCCCCACTAAATAATGTCCCCCAGTGCCACATCCAGACATATTTTAAATACCTCCAGGGATGATGACTCAACCACTTCCCTGGACAGCCTCCTCTAGTGCTTGACAGCCCTTTCTGTGAAGAAATTTCTCCTAATATCCAATCTGAACACCCCTTGGCTCAACTTGAAGCTGTTCCCTTTGTGCTGTCACTTGCTACCTGGCAGAAAAGAGGAAATCCCACCTCACTACTTCATCCAATTGAGGTCCATGGATAAAACCTGAACAGAGCCCTTTGTGGAGCCATCCTACCCTCCATCAGACCAACACTTCTGCCCAGCTTGGTGTCATCTACTCTTTTCTGCTCTCATCTTTCTGCTTTTTCTAAAAGCTGCTTTTTACTTATTTTAGTTAGTTAAACTCCTACAAGAAAGAAACAGGGATCTTTGTTGAAGGCTGTGAATCACCAATTAGGGGATGACCTTCTATGGATCTAAAATGCAGAGGAAAGTGAGGGATTATATGAAGGAGCATGCAGCATGTCTAGAGCCAGTTGTTAGAGGGGTTCTCCAGTAAGAAAATCATTTAGCATGATTACATTCTCATTTATCTCCACCTCTTCATGTCTCACTTTCATATTTAGCAGGTAGTTCTGCAATAAGAATTTGCTACACAACCAAGGTGATAAAGTGTCAGCATCATCTGAAATTAAAGACTTTGGGGTCTAATAGTAATTAAATTGTTATGGTTTCAGGATGGAGCAACTGTATTTTTGTATGGAGACTACATTTTTAAGATTTTACTAAAAAAAATATGGATGGTGGATTATGTCCCAGTATTCTGCTTGGGAAATCATCACAGATTACAGACATTGCAGGGAGTGATGGCTCCTTGAAAATGCAGGTGGTCAGGATTACCTAGTGACTATGTGATGCAGAACATCTTAAAAATTAGTATTTAGGTATCCTGAGATCTGTAGATGACAGTTAGATGTCAGTTTAAATAACAGTTGTTAAGAAAGAAGTCAATATTCGTTCATAACAACATATCTATATATACCTTTACCAGCTAGAGGCAATAATGGTTCTTCCCTGGGGAGGATGTATTGCATGATTTATAAATTAGCTTTCTAGCAAACCTTATTTCACCAAGCTTTCTATACCAGCAGGAAACAGTTGTCCTGTAATGATATGTTAGGCTATATTCGAAGGGCAGGCAATAAATCATCTGTAACCTGAGTTATGGCTGTGAGATGGAAGAAGCCTTGGAAATCTGTGGCTAAGGGTAAAAATAATCTTATCTAAGTGCTGAAATCTGTGCTGTGGGTGTCTCTACCTAAGCTAATCAGCCAGTCTCCCTTTATAGCCAGAGGAGAGAAACAGGTAATTTGAGGGAGTAATTTAACATATCTATTTTAAGATGAGTTGAATCACACCTATTTCTGCCCATTTACTATAAAAGAAGTTGCAGGAACTTTTGCAGAGAGAGACATTTTCATTGTGCTTGTAAAAGACTTGTCACAAAAAGGCTGTGATTGCAGCTTTGCCTTCATGTATCTATGCAAATCAGGCAAGTAATAATGAAAGGTAGGAAAGATGACATAGTCAACATAGAAGGAAGATGGTGCTCTTGTCTTTCTCAGCAAATAATCAAAGATGGCATCTTGATTCAGGATTTTAAATAATGTTCCTGAAGATTTTTTCAGGGTGAATAAAAGAGCAAGGAGAAGACTCCAAAATGAGAACAACTGTCTTATTCTTTTCTTAGAAATTGTTTCTGGAACTAATAGAAAAAAAAATCAGCTGTATTATGAAAAAGAAAAAGAATTTATTTTTTCCTTCTGTAGTGGCACTGTAATTTATTAATTGAAAATGATGTTGTGGAAGTGGTGTGGTAGTTTGTTTTTATATCTTGTAAGACTAAAACTATGACTATATTTTCACCATAAATCTCAAAAATAAACAAAAAATATCCTGGGAAATAGAAGCTGGGTTTGAAGTTTGACAAACCAGGAATTTAGCTTGAGGTTCAGCAAAGCATTCTGTGCTATTAACATATCTCTAGGACATTACTCTGTAGTCAGTACCTCTGAAACTTAACACTATGTATGAGATGTGACCATAAATTAGAAAATTTACAGAATTTTCTGTGCCTTCCAGTGTGTATGTGGGTCTTTTAGAAGGATTTGCTTAATTTACTATTCTAGCTAAGGAATGCTTCTTGGTTTAATTTCGCATTGATATCACTGTCAGGAAGATCTCTGAAAAATTCCTTCAGTCTAGATGTTAAAACAGGGAACACACACAGCAGGAAAATCTGTGTCTTTATCTGTAAGATGATGGCACTGCTTCAGAGATACAAATATTTATATAATTTAATAAAGTTCCAAACATGTAAGATAAGCAAATGGAATCCAAATAGCTAGAGACATACACTCTCTAGCACTCTAGAGACATACACTCTCTAGCAGCTGCCTCAAAATATTCCATCTGAAGAAAAGCTCTGTCCCAGGTAAGGCAATAATGCCACAACAAGAGGGGAAAGTTATGGATGATTTGTGCTGGAATTCTATTGACTCCAGAAAGGGACATTTTTATTTTATTTTTATAGCTAATCTGAAATGCTCTAAACCTAAGCCATAAAGCTTTAGCCAGTGCTCTGAGAGCAGAGCACAACTCCAGGACGTGAATTGTGACATATTGTTGTAGAAGTATATTCAATATTAATTTTAAAAGAGGCAGGTGCCTTGGAATTATTGATTTTGGGTTAGGTTTCTCATTTGTTTCAGTTTTTCTTTTTCTTTTCCATTTCCACTTCAGAGAAAGTATTGTCCTGCTTTCTGTGAATATCTTTGTAGTGGAAACAACTGGAGCACTCACTGCCTTTCTAGCAGCTGTAATCAGAGACATATGAATGTCCACTCATGCAGTTTTAATTAGCATTCTTTTTCTTTTTATTTTTCTCATTGCTAAGAGAAGCTAAAAAATTCAGATATTATCAGTTAGAGAGGGCTTTTAGCCACATAATCTAGTGAAAGATGTCCTAGGTGACAGCAGTGAGGTTGGAATTAGGTAAACTTCAAGGGTACATTCCAGCTCAAACCATCCTATGAGTCTATGATTTTACATATGAATTGTCATGATCAGATTGAACAAAAAATATGGTTTTGAAGGCAGCAATTTCAATTTTCTGTTTACAATTGCCTTATATACCCAATAAATGTGTGAAGTATGTGTAAACGAATTGGTCCATTTAGGCATAAGCACTTTTGCTGGATCAAGATTGCCCTTCAAATGCTTACATTTCAATTTGATGTTTGAATTGAATAGATGGGGTGTGTGTGGTGGAATAAAACTGTGCTTAGATGCACTGGTCAGCCCTGGCATTGGACCATTTGTCCCAGGGGGAAGCCCCAATTTTGCTTTAGACTTCATTGCCTGGGTTCCATTTTCACAGAGAGTGAATCTGGTTGGAATGACAGCCTTGAGCCTCTTGCTGCCTCAAGACCTGATTTTGCTCTCTCTCTCTCTAACAAAAAGATTGAGGGAATCTTTGGGAAGACAAAAATGGAACTACGACAAACTGGACAAGAAGTTAGAGGGCTCAGTTGAGTTAGACATCAGGTTTGTGTAACATACTGAGGAAAAGAATGATTCAGACTCTCTTCATCCTCTTTGCATTTCCTCTTGCTGTGACACCACAGAGCCTGCAGACAGTGCTGAAACTCAGCATTTCCTTTCCTACAGATTTCACTCCCAGAAGAAATATCTGTATGCCTATAGATTCACCTAACTACCCTTTTTGCCTTGGGTTTCATACAGAGTTTTCGCCATTTTCATGAATTAACGGCAAGTTGTATCCTGAGCAGGGATTTACAATTTCCATTGTCTTTGCACTTGCAGAAATTATGGGATGTACTTGAAGCACAATGACAAGTCAAATGGCTCAAAGAGGGGCAAGGTTTGAGGGAACCAATCCACATTTATCTTTTTGATTTCTTCCTTTCTATATCTAGGATAATGTAAATTTGGCTCTGCTTTCTTATGTCATGAGCAAAGAATTTTCTCCACCCTAAAAGTAACCTAATATTTGTGAATATGACCTAATCTGTCAGAAGCAGGTACTTTCCCCAGTGATTCATGTGTAGTAAAATGCTGATTTATAACTTAAAACTTACAAACAATCCTGTCGGCTTAAATAGGTCCTGCTTATTTATTAGATAAGCTGTTGCTTAAATAGCTTATCCTGTTTGACAGACTGGGGAAGAATGTTAGGAAAACCCATGGTCTCACCTTGATTTTAAATTGTGTAGCTGGTAGCATAAACATGATGCACTAGGAAACAGGAACTAAGGAAGTTCAAAATTACATACTTGGCCTGTACAGACAGGTGGTAAAAGCTCACGTTCTACTGCAGATGATGTGTAACTTATTCTTCCCCTTCCATATCTGTGTGGGAAGTCATAATGAGTAGTAAAATTTGCTACCACAACCCTCTCCACTGGTAAGTTCATAAAGCTCCCGGAAATTACGTGGTGTGCATTTAAATGTTCCTCTGAGGGCTGCATGTATAGTGGGGAGTTCAGCGGAGCAGTCGGCTCACTACAGCTTTCTGTGTCAGACTAGAAAGTGATAAAATCAGTCTCCAGCAACTCTGAGCCATAACTTTTTTACTCTAGTATTGCAGGCTATAACTTTGAGAGATCCATTTCACAAGAGCATTTTATAATGCTGTGGATAATTTAGAAAGTATAGCATGACAAGAAAAGCGTGTGGAGGGATGGTACTCCATCTTCTGATTTTTCAGCTTAAAGGAATGATATTGCACATTATCTAGCAGGTATCAGCTGTTAGTATCAAAAGCTAATATTCAAACAAAAAGCAAGCAAGCAAAGTTCATTAGAAAAAAAAATACAGGAGATAAATGCATTATGCCTTAAGAAGGGGAATAAGTCTTTCTCATTGTGTTAGAAGAAACAGTCATGAAATTGTTACTCATATTTAGGTCCCCAAAAACTATTTCAGCATTTCTCTGCTGTTACAAAAAAAACCCTCAATTGAAAGCATTGTGTAGGGAAGATCCCTGCAATACAGGCACTTCATTTGGTTAAAGAACACACACAAAAAGGAAACTGTGGGTAGTACCCAGTGTGTATGTCCAACATCCCACATCCAATGCCATCACTCAAGCCAGCAAATACCAGGAGCAGAAATCCAGGAAAGAATTTAACAGAAGCAAAATTCCTGAGCCTTTGTAGCACCAAGCTGTGTGTCTGAATGGAATGTGATAGCAGGAGGAGTTGAGGACCCAGGAGGATTTGCTAGTCCTTAATTCCTATGATTGCTGGGCTCTTCTTCTGCTCTGATTTTGAGCAATCAGCTTCTCTCTGTTTTAGTTTCCCCATATGTTTAATGGGGTTAATTGAAGCTGTATCATAAGGGTATTGTGAAACTTAATTACTTAATATAAAGAGCTTTTACTTTTTTGGGATATGTTAAAGTGCAGGAGAGTAGATAATTATTCATGGTTTTGAAACTTTTAATGGTTAGTTTACATTTTAGGGAATAAACCAGCAGATCTAAAGAGGGAAATGTTTGACCTACTATTTCTACTACTCACTGTATAATGAGTCGCAGTGATAGCAGTAATCTGGGAGTCTGTTAATGTAATTAAAACCACTGACTTTCTTCTAGGTGGGAGGTTTTTAAATGTGGCTGATGTCCTAAATGGAATTATGCTGAAACTTCATCGTAGCTGCTGTACCACATCCAAAATTAGGAGAATAATTCTGCTTGTGAACATATTTTTCCCTGAACCTCTACACATTAACATGTCAAAATTTACTAGTGTGCATTTGGAAAATCTTCAGCAGTGAACAAACTTCTGCTTTTGACAGTCTGAATACTCCAGAGGCTCTGGAGTTTCACCTATACTGCAAGAAATAAGGGACTGTGTGGTGCAAGGTGCTGGCCCTCAGCACTCCAGTGTGGGTGACACAGTGAGGGACAGAAGGGGTGGGCCTAGGACTTGTTCTCTTATTATGTGTAAAGGAAAATGTAAAACTACTTCTTTTACCTGCCCACTAAAAGTATTGCCATTCTCCTGCGCTGCAATATAGGAGACTCCTCTGGGAGAATCTGGTGAGTGATGGACACCTCTGGGGCCAGGTGCAGGACATGAGTCCCATGCTGAGCACAGAGCTCCCTTGGGAGAGGCTGCACTGCCTCACTTGCTCCAAGGCCATCAAATCTTGGTTGCACAATTTGGGAATATGAAACAGACACCAGCTGGGATGAGTGTGCAGTCAAGGGCTGTTCAGAGGAAAGGAGTTTTAAAACTCAAGCAGCATAAATCACTCCCCCATCAGCTTAGTTACATCCCTTCTACACAGTACCTGAGTAGCACAACATATGCAGCCAGATAATACTTTAGTGAAAATTTTTCTCTTTAATACCTTTTCCACCTTTGGGTTGCTTTCAGTCAGATGTAGGCACCTTCCTGTTTCCTGGGCAATGCTCTCCAATTTTCTGGGAAACCTGACCTTAACGCCTGTCCTGTATAAAGGAAGATGCATATTTATGTCTTCAGAAGCAACAGGACAAACCAATTAAAATGTGGGAGGAAAATCTATTTAATTTTAAACAGCACACATACATTGATTTATGATATTTAGTATTTTTTTATTAACAGCTATGAGGTCTTGCCACTTCTGTCTAACACTTTCCACCTGCACATCTCAGCATGTCTTGTTACTGTGAGTTAACTCAGCTTTGAGGCCAAGTTCTTGTGAGGTAAACAGAAACATTTGTCTGTAGTGCCAAGTGTAAAAAATATATATTGAAGATCTTTAGCCTGACTCTATCCTGGCTTATTCTAATAAATAATATTAAGGTGACCTAATAAACACCTTCCCTGAGCAAACTTACCTCCTGAGAGGCTGCACTTGTACTAAATGTCTCTTTATCATCACATTGCATCCGGTCTCTTGCTCTGAGGGAAGTTGGCTGAGTGTTATCTTAGGAGGACTGGCACCATTCACACTTGTGCAATTATTGGTATCATGCCAAGTTTATTTTCCTTAATTTTCACTCCAGAAAAACTCACAAAAAGCCCAGTAGAGATGCTGGCCAACAATAATGTTGGTTTTGTCTGCAAGCCTTCTCAGAAAAAGAAAACTGTATAACCAGAGGTCAAGTTTTATCCAGGAAAATAATGGAAACACCTGAGTGAGGTCTCCCTGAGCCTCCTCTCTTCCCCTGAATAGTGTAAGTTTTTCCACCAGTAATGATGCTTTGGTGAAGGTCTCAGCAAGTTCAGCCAAGTTGTGCTGAGAGTACTTCCAGTCATGGAGTCTAACATCACACAGTAATTTCCTGGATTTGTCTATTTATATCAGCCCATCTGTTATCCCTCATCTCACACTTCACCTGGAAGCCATTTATGCAGGTGAAAATCACTTGGCTTTAGGTTTGAGTTCTGCACATGTAGGCACATTTTCTACAATGCCCCTGATGCATTTAAATCATCTCTTGCCTCTCTGTTTGCTGGTCTTGGCACTGGATTCCTGTCTCAGGAGGAGGGATGGGAGCTTCTCACATGAGCTAAGCAATAATTTCAGACTTGGGCAGTCTTGGAGTCAGATTGAGTAGCCTAAGGTTGTAGTACAAGTTTCCCTCCTAAGTAACATTGGAAGGGCTTCATCCACAGGTCTGAAGGATGAATTTTAGTTTACAGTGATTCCTGCTATTAGGTCTTAATGTCTTGCCACTGATATGACAAAAAAAAAAAAATCAAAAACAAACAAAAAAAAACCAACAAAAAACCCAAAACAACCAACCAACCAACCAAACAAACAAAAAAAAACAAACAACCAAAACCAAAAAAACCCCAAAAACCAAAACTCCCCAAAAAAGAAAACCAAACCAAACAAACAAAAAAAACCAAACCCAAAACAAAACAAAAGCAAAACCAAAAAAACCCAAAAACTAATTTGTTACTTGCCCTTCCCGTGACCAAAATGAGACAGATCCCGTCCTAAAAAATTTGATCAGGGCTAGTGGGTACAACCAAAGGGCAGTGCTGATATGAGGTGGATCTAGGGAACCTCATCAATAGTCTCAAAGTATGTGGAAACAGGGCTTGAGTTTTCCCCTTGTGACCTTTCCAAAAATATCAAGGATTAATTCCCTCTGTCTCAGGCAGTAGAAAGTAGTGTAAGAACTCCATTCAAACACTAATAAAGTTTTACTAATAAAATAAAATTAGTAAATACTAATAAAGTATTATATTTTTGGGAGATGAAATATCTGTGGTACAAACAACCCAGGATTTCTGTGTTACTAGATATTATAAAATTTGATTGAAATTGCACTCATCAGAGTTCAGAGGCTCAAGGCTTAGGTTGGAGGCCACTACAAAGGATCCCTGACAGGATCCAAGGAAAGGCTGTGTGGCTCTGTACCAGTGTTACACACAGGACCCAAACACTGAGTTTTAGACTTCTAAAATGAATTTCTCTATTGTGCATTAAAATCAGAAGGCTAGGAAGTTTTAAAATTTTTATTTTTCATTGTTGAATTGAGTTTTAAGTTTTAATGAGATGAAATTAAACTTCAGATTTTTTTTTTTAATTTTGATTTCTAGTGATAGAAGTTTCTACAATACTGAAAAAGAGAAGAGGAGAAAAAGGAACTCGTACTGTTGCTGAACTATGAAATGTGATTTCTATTTCCTACTGTCCAGCAGGCTTCTGCTCCAATGTTAGGCACTTAGATGCAGGTCTTCAATATCCCTCAAAGGCCTAATTTACACTGACTTTAATTGAATACTCCTGAGGAAACAGGTCCAAGTAAAGCCCTGCCTCAGTTTCCCACCAGTAAAAGAGACAGGAACAGTAACTACAATCAGCATTGTGAGGGGCAAAGGTGGAAAATCCACAATGAAAGGATGTGGTAAAGGCCATGAAAATGTTCATGTGATGCGTTGCCTCTAAGCCATGCAAAAATTTGGAGGTTTTCATGTTATGTCAAAGAGATTAAATGTAGAATATTGATCACTGTTTACATTTGGCAGCTGCTAGCTGCAACAGGAAATTGAATGACTACACACAATGAAGGAAACTCTTTGAATATCATCTGGAAGTGGTGTTTCATCCACTTATTGTGGTGTCCTTTTGGAATAAAGAGGAAAGCCCATTTAAAATTTTCCTTTTTCATTTTTTTCTTTCTCTGGGTAAGCAGTTCTTTTCCCAGACTGAAGCGAAAGGTTTTCAATGTTTTTTCTTCTTTTTAATTGTGAGCCAAGTGGAACCAATGGAAGTTATCAGGAACTTCACCTTCATTTACATAATTGCTATGTGGAATGGGAAATTGGCTTATGCAAGGGAGCTGAGACTCATTAGTGACAAGCATCTTTAGGAGAGGGAGGGCTCCCTGCATTCGTGTTCAGCTGAAGGTTGTGGGGGTGTCTGAGGAGATACATCCCTGTTAGGCAGCCAGTTAATGAAAACTCCAGTGAATTGAATGGAATTGAATGTTTGCCTGTTTCTGTGAGGTCACTTGCCTGGTAATTGCAAACAAAATCTTGATGCCTTGCACAGCCAAAGTAGATGCTGAATACATGTTTGAGGAAGTGTGGGAAAGGTACTTTGTTTTCTTACAGGGTGATAACCATAGATTAAATAAGTGCTTTGTAGTCTGAGCTGTGATGTAGAATTTACACATGGGTGAGAAGGATAAAACCCTCTCCGTGTTCTTCAAGGTTTTAGGTCCATCAGCAGCTTGGGGAAAAGGGGGAGTGTAGACACATGAGGCAGGCAGCCCATTCCTGCACAGAGGTTTGATTGCATTCACTTGCACTTGATTCAGATGGCTCCCCCAACACGAGGGACAGGATAATACCGTGTGTTGGTAATAATTTTGTACCAATAGGAAATGATCAAATCCTGTTTTGCCAAAAAAGTTCAGGAAGGAGCAATGCCTCTATGGGGATTACTCATAGCAAACTTTATACTCCACTGAAAAGTTTATTCTCCACTGACCCAAACCTCACATTTAAGGCACTGATTTTTACATCACCCCCATCCTTGCCAGCGTAATTCAGCACAGGCCAAAGGGACCTCAGAAGCATTCTTGATTTAAAAGTCCATTAAGTGGAGTTAAGTGAAAAGATAAAGGATTAGTAACAGCTGTGGCTGGATGGGTTGATCAAAGTGTCTCCTCTTTTCCATCAGATCCTTGTTGTTGCAAGCTTTGAGACAACCTGAGTGCAAGGTAGCCCTTAATATACAACTGCTGCTGAAAGGGAACAGCATGAAGGGAAAAGCCATTCTCTGTTAGAAAGAGTTCAGCCTTACAAAGCATCTTAGATAATTGTAGCAAGAAAGAAACAAAACTATTCTAGTAGGCAGTTTTTGTTTTTTCAGCTCTGCAGGCTTGAGTGGGAAATCATCCCTTTTTGGTATATTTTGAGAGAGTTCCCAGAAGTGTCCCAGTGGCAAATGACTCAAGAGTGTTCTCAAGCAGAAAAGGCACAGCTGCACTGAAGAAAGAGTTGCCATTCCAGCACGAGTTCTCTTCAGAGGTGCTGACCCAGCTTTACATTAAATCTTCTTGAAACTGGTGCACTTGCAGTTCTTCCCTGACAGAGTATTTTCTCAAAAAGACATCCAAGTCCATATTAAAAGTATGAAAGAAAACCAGTTGAATTTGAGTAATTTCAGCCAGAGAAATGTAGAAATGAAGAAAACTGCAACAAGATTAAAAAAACCATTTACCAGGTGTTGATGTTAGTGTGCTTTAAATTATTCATCTGGTTGTAGAAATTAAGATTCACTCAGCTGTTCAGCTGTAATTCTGGCTGATTTAGACACAGTTTCTGCAGTATTCAATTTTGGAAAGAGCCTCCTTGCCTTTATCCTATGCAGAACTTCAGCTGCAACTAAGAAAAACCAGAAAAAGGGTGTTTTTCAAAGAAAAAATAAGTTGGTTTTTTTTTCAATTTACTTAACTGGTGACTTTTCCAAAACTCCTGAGATTCTAAAAACCATCTCTTCTTCCAGAAAGGTCTACTGGCTGGATAATGCTTCAGAGAACTGGGAGATTTTGCCCAGATTTGGGTATAGAAGAGTATGGGGTGATTCTGTGTGTGTCAATGATCCAGAACAATGATCTAGGAACATGGAGCCAGGATTTAATCTAGTCACTTTTAATTTACTCAGAACCCTAGACCAAGTATCTGGTCAAGCTGCAACAGGAGTGCCTACTGTCAAGTTCAGTGCTGAGGTCACTGGAACAGGATTAGAATTTGGCCCATAGTTTTATGTTGTCCTCAACCCTGTATTTAAAAAAAAAATACATTAAGGAGAAGCACAAAATCCTCTCAAAATATTGGTGTAATCACCATGACTCTGCATATCTCATATTTGAAGTTTATTTTGTTAAGGGGTTTCACCATAGCTCCCACTGTCACCTTCCAGCTCTCTTCATTGCTACGGGACTGGCTCACAAATAGGTAGAGTCAACAAAAATCTTGAAAAATCTGTCTGCAAATTTTTTTTTCCCTGCATGAAATATTCCCCTCAAGCCCTTAAATTCTCTTTATTAATTTTGAATAAGTACAAGCTAACTCTTAGTCTTTTCCCGGTGATTCATATCCATGGACACTTACATGATTTCCCATAGGTCTCATTTTCAAGGACAGCCGACCTTGCATGGACATTGGCATGTAGAAAATCCCTTATTGAAAAGGCATTGTAATTTTTTTTCAGCATTTTAATATCTGTAGAACAAGCTTAACCTAAATCACTATTCCCTGGGTAATAGAAAACATCATCTTGGCTTTAGGCATTTGTAAAAGTATTGGAAGGAGAAGAGGCATTGTTTTTACTGGCTTTGAGTCTTCTTATCCTACTTTATATTTGTAGTTTCCTGATTAGTGCAATAATGGCACGGGGTCCCCACTGCCAGGAGGGCCAAAGGTATCATCAGGAAAAGTGTGGCCAGCAGGTCAAGGGAGGTGATCCTGCCCCTCTCCTCGGCCCTGGTGAGGCCACATCTGGAATATTGTGCCCAGTTCTGCTCTCCTCAGTTCCAGAAAGACAAGGGGCTACTGGAGAGGGCCCAGCAGAGGCCACAAAGTAGATGAGGGGCCTGGAGCATCTTTCTCAGAGGAGAAACTGCAGGAGCTGGGCCTGTTTAGTGTGGAGAAGAGAAGACTGAGCTCAATGCAAACAAATATCTCCAAGGTGGGTGCCAAGAGGATGGAGCCAGACTCTTTTCTGTGGCCTCCAGTGACAGGATGAGGAGCAAAGACCATAAACTAAAGCACAGGAAATTCCACCTCACCATGAGGAAGAACTTTGTTACATGGAAGGTGGCAGAGCATTGGAACAGTCTGCCCAGAGATGTCATGGAGTCTCTCTGGAGACATGTAAAACCCACCTGGATGAGTTCCTGTGCAACCTGCCTTGGCAGGGGAGTGGACCAGATCATCTCCAGAGGTCCCTTCCAGCCCTAACAATTCTGTCATCCTGGGATTCTGTGAATATTTTCTAGTTGGAATCTCCACTATTTCTCTTGGACTTTCCTACCATCAAGTTCTCTTAATTTAACTTTAACAGCAGAAATGATCTTTTAGTTCCAAAGTTATGTCACTTGAATATATAATATTCATACTATCATTCTTTGGGAAACAGTGTCGCGGAATGCAGGGAAACTCGAGCTCTCAATATGAGGGATCAGCAAGCTTCGTTTATTGATTAGAGCACCCGATATTTATTTACAGCAGTAATAAGTTCATGAATATTTTGTAATCTAAACTGTCTATTGGCCACATACAACATCAGCTCTTCCCCATTCTTCAGAGGTTACAGCTCTCTTTTCTCATGTCTCTTTCACTACTTGTTGTCGTAATACAGCTACGTCCAAGGACACAGTGTTTTTGCAGGTGCAAAAATTTAGATTAGCTAGGTTCAGTACTTTTCCAGTCTTTAGTAGCCAATATTCCAACAAAAGAGTTTAAAATATAGGAAGGGAGCCAGCTGTAAGCAGTGTAAGCAGCTGCAACATAGTCTCTCCTGTTCTCTTCTCTGAACTTTGTAAGAAGTTATAGAGCCTCCAGGAAACGGACTTCAATTCAAACCTTGCAAATCATGTCCTGAATATTGTCAGCTTAAACTTGTCTCCATGGACTGCACTTGGAGTTGTTAGTTTCAAAATTATTGGGAATGTTGATGGATAAATTTATACAAAGAAAAGTATGATTGTCACTAGGCAAAAATATCTAAGGAAATATTGGCACAATTTATTCCATGTGGGAGCCATAAAGGACTTACATCCCAGGCTCAGCAGTATTTCTCAGCCAAGGTAGATACAGCAGCTGAAAGCAGTGTGGGTAAATATTGAAGAAAAATTCAGCTCTCCAAGTGCAAACTGATTAAATGAGAGACAAAGCAAAGGAGAAGTTGGTGAGAAACGGAGGCGCAGTGTTGCCTCCTGATTTGCCTCATGTCTCTCAAGAAGACAGCACAGGGATCCAGATCTGGATCTCTCTGGGGATTCCAGAGCTTTGAGATCCCTTCCAACCCAAACCATTCTCTGAGTTCCTTCCTAGGTTTTTGTTGATTTTCAGGATTAGCCTGAGCAGCTGACCATAACTTTGTGCAAGATCACTGTCTGTAGTGGCTGTAAGGCCTTTCTCAGCATCTTTTTTTCACTTGGGGAGTAAAGGCATTTAAAACTTTGAGTGCAGGGGAGGTTATATGAGATTTTTTTGGATCAAGAGGATTTGGCCCATTTCAATTTCAAAGTCTTAGATGGGTTTTGTTGTAAAAGGCAGGTGGGGTTATAGATGAAAGGTATTTTATCTTATGGTGATTACTCCATTTAAGAGCTCACTGCAGAACTGTGATATGTATGCAAAGTTTATGCCAAATAAAACCTAGACTGGTCAGAAAGAAATAAGTGATCCTTTTCTTGAGTGACCCTTAACTCAGACTGAAGGCAAAGAATGGTCTTAGAATAAAACAACCCAAAGAAAGAGAACAGTTAATGATACCTTTGGCACATCACAGGAAGGGAGAAAAGTAATGCACTTTAGTGAACCCAGAGAGAAACCCAAATGGCTCCTGTCTGACCTGCCTTGACAAAGAAGGATCAGTCTCTTGCTGATTTATATATTTATATATTTATATATTTATATATTATTTATATATTTATATATTTATATATTTATATATTTATATATTTATATATTTATATATTATTTATATATTTATATATTTATATATTTGTATATTATTTATATATTTATATCTGTGTGATACAGATGAAGCCTGAAGATTTCAATTGAGAGGAGGTGCAAAACAAAAAAGTAAAAAAACCCAAAAACCGAAAACCCAACAACCCAACCAAAAAAACTGAAAAAAAGCAAAAAAAACCCCAAACAAACAAACAAAAAAAAACCCAAACAAACAAAAAAAAAACCCAAACAAACAAAAAAACCCCACCACAAAAAACACAACCGAAAACCCCAAAACCAAAATTAAAAAAAAAATAAACAACAAAAAATTCAGCAGCAGATCTTGATGGAGTCTAATTGGGAAAGCAAATAAATAAGAAAAAAAAAATCTATTATATTTTTCTGCTGAGCTGTATAGACAGCAATTAAATCACTAATCAGGCAAGAGTTGGCTGACCTAGGAAAGGCACAATCTCATTTCTCAGCTGGATGGGAAGTTTAAAAATAACTGCTTAAAGGAGTATTTAAAGGATAGAAAACAAAAATAAGAACAGTTTGGGTTTCAATTAAGTTTATGGCTTATGGGAACAGTTCCTGTGACAAATCAGCAATATGCTTTACTTACTTAGAAGCTACTTCATAATGATATTGGTTTTATTTTTAACAGAAATTGTTTCCCACCAAAAAGAAGCAAAATTCATTTTTGTGTGCATGGGGGTTAGTATTTAGGAGAATTTTTTACTTTCTCTGTCCATCTCCATCATGTTCACTTCCTTTCTGGAGGCAATTTCTTTGCCTTGAGAAGCCAGCACTGTACATGTGAAATGTCTCCAGAGCAAGGATTATATTGTAATTTATGGAAAGAACTTGGGTCAGGAGAGGAGCATCTAATTTAGAGCACGTTATGTTGACCTGGGGACTTGTAGAGCTCTTCCACCTTTTTATGGGCAAGGATGTGTTCCTACCTTTTCTCCCATTATATATAAATTCCAAATCTAGTGATCAGAATCAGAGACCACCTGGGCAGGAGGATCAGGTCTCTCATGAATGAGCAAGGGATCTGTATAGATCTGTACACATTCCTCCAGTAGAATGTGGAGGAAAAACTTAATGCAGAGGGATCCCTTTGCAGATGAGGGTGTGACAAACCCACCCTGAACATCACACTCTCCATTGAAGGCTGTAGAATGAAAGACCCTCTACAGCAGCAGCAGCAGCTACAGCTGAGATATCAGGGTTCTTGTATCTTTATCTTGTATCAGGTTTCTTCTTATCTCTAATGACTCTCAAGATTAATCATAGAAAGGATGTGAAATACCTCATTATTGGTATTGTACACAGAGAGAAAAAATCTGTTGGACCTTGAAGACTTTTTTGTAAGTCTAAAGCCCTTACTGAATCCTCAGGATTTTAATTTTAGAGTGGAATATCAGGAACTACATCTACATCTGAAAAATTAGATTTTTTATCATATTTTTATTAGATTGTCATATTTTTATCTTTTTTTTTACATTGAATATGTAAAACATAAAATGTTTTACATATTCAATTAAAAGTAATTTATCCTCTGTGTAAAGTGCAACTGGCCAAAGTGCTCAAGATAAAAGTTTGGTAAATGTGCAATTTCCATCCATCACCTTCTTGAACACAGGAGACATTGAAATAACACATTAGGAAGCATTTAGTTCCCAATCTATACCATTGATACAGGACTTCAAAGTGTTACAGATACATCAGGGAAATCTTTATTTTCCAGTTTGACTTTAGGTCTGGGATTTTAACTCAGGGCCTTTCTTTTTTAATCCATAGCTGCTGTGTTGATGAGAGGGTGCCAGATATGCTGTGAGACACTAAAGGAAAAACCAGTGGATTAATGCAATATCTATGCTTGTCTGTAACATACAGATAGTCACACTTTCATATATGTATGTCAACTCTTACATTTCTGGACCTCTAAACATTTGGGGTTTCCCAGCTGCCAAAGCATTATGTGAGCAGTGGTGAGAAAATGGGAAGAGAATCTGCTTATTGGTAGCCAGAGGAAAAGACAAGTTGAAATGAAATTCTGGAAGTGATTTCTTTCTTCTTTGTGCACCCCCCCACTTACACGGGGAGGTCTTGGTGGCTATAATGGGAAATAACTCTCTACCTGATGGGTGGAATGAATTAAAACCATATAATTTTAATTTCTCTTTTATTTTATTTTCTTTCATTAGTCTTAATTTCTGCTAGAATAGTTCTAAACTTCCTGGAAGGTCAGTACAACAGTCTGAAATTGCCCGAGTCTTGTGATGCTGAAAGAGCTATTTAGTATTTGGGGTTTTCAAAAGGCACTTCAACTGTTCATTTGCCATATTTAGGACCGGATTATTTTTTATCCTTCAGTCTTTTTTTGTCTTTTCACATTACACAGCAAAGTAGAATGATGTTGACACTGGAGACAGTTATAAAACATTTGCCTGAATGGTACAAATTGACATTTATACAAATGGACATTTATACAAATGCTCATTGAACACGAAAGTGAAGTCTCGTCTTTTTTGAGCTCATTAGGAGATATATTGTTCTCTAAATAGGCTGGAATCTCTCTTCCAGAATTTAATTTTAGCATTGGATCTATCTTTGCTCCAGTTCTTCAGTGCTAAAACCAAGAGGATTTTGTGACAAAGTTGTTTCTTTCCTCTCTTTCACTCACTACAGCAGCACAGGGCGGCGACGGAAAACTCAAATCACCAAGAGCTCTGCTCCAGAATGTGTCAGTGGGTATTTATCAGACACAGTCATTTTCTGCCCCACCTAATGTGCTTGGGAGCTGTACTTTAGCTCTTTCTACTTCCACAGCTTTTTACAAACTACTCCCATGTGTTAACACGGACATGAGTGTGACAGCTTTTACTGCTGCATACCTAAGTCCAGAAAACCAGAGAAAGGCAACCCTCTCAGAACCTGGTTTGGATGAATTTTTATTAAGGAGAAATGAAAATTCCAGTTGAAATTTGCAACAGTTACCACTATTTGATTAGTATTGGTGGAGACCTATAATTAGCTCTTACTTAAGAAGGCATATGGCTGCAACAGATGGTAAAGGAAAAAAAGAAAGTTAGATAAACAGGGATATTTGCACAAGGTTTTCTGATCTCCTTTGCTTACATTTTGCAGCACAGTTCTTGCTTAGGTTCTGGAAAGATGGCCTACTCTCCATATGAGGAATACTTACATGTCTTAATTTTCTATAAATATACCAAAATAGAGTGGCCTGCAAATATTTAAGAATTCTGACAATAATAGATTTGAAGTGGCAAGGAAACCTTGAAAATCCTTTTTTTTTACGTAGGGGTTCTTAGCAAGAGCCAGTTCTGCTTGTGAGATTAGTGGGAATTTCAGATGGTAAAGGCCAAGGAAAAGGACAGCATGTGTATGGATGGGTGAGTGAGATGGCCATCCAAGAGAGAGATCTGGGTTACATTTATGGCAGTACCAACCAGGATACTGTATGCTGTAAAGGTCACTCAGATTACAGGTAGGTGGATTTCAGCTAGTCCAGACTGAGATTTTAAATGCTTTGGGGAGACCTCATTGCAGCCTTCCAGTACTTAAAAAAGAGAGAGACAGGGAGATACTTCTTACACAAAAAGGGATAGGATAAGGCAACAGTTTTAATCTAAAAGAGAAGAGATTTAGATTAGATGTTAGGAAGAAATACTTTCTTTACTGTGAGGGTGGTGAGGCCCTGGCACAGGTTGCCCAGAGAAGCTGTGGCTGCTCCATCCCTGGAGGTGTTCAAGTCCAGGCTGGATGGGGTAGGAGCAGCCTGGTCTGGTGGAAGCTGCCCGTGCCCATGGCAGGGGATTGGAGCTAGAGGATCTTTAAAATCTCTTCCAACCCAAACCATTGTGTGATTCTGTGATTATTTTATTGATGAGTTCTTTGCTTCTTTCCTGCCAAGGTTGGGATTAAATTGTGAGATGGTGTTTCTCATTCAAACTCAGACATTTATTAGTTTTTATCTGTCACAGTCTCACAAGCTGTGAATTCTGCAGTATTTTGCTCTAACAAAGTACCAAATGGCCACATAATTCTCTCTACAAGGTCTTTTAGTGATAAACTGTACAATTAAGGAATTACACCTAAATTGTTTTTTCTTTTAACCCAATAACCAATCACCCGTGCCCTGCAATGGGGACTTTTCTGTCCAATTACAAAATACCATCCAAACCCATGAAGAAGAAGGTGAAGAAGAAGGACCAGCCACTGCCCTAAAACCTCCATTTTAGCTCAATACACATTACTATATTCTAAAACCTTAAACTCTAAGCTTCCCATCGTGTGATATTAAAACTTCTATTCAAACTACACACCTATCATCCCAGTTCTATCATTCAACTTTGGAAGCCTTCTCCATGGCCTCAGGTCAAATGCAGTTTTCTCTTGGGGGTCAAAGCCTGACAGCACTGAAAGTCTGAAATTCTCAGCATCTAGGGCTCCAACATTTTATGATGCTCTCTCTACCTGTTTATTGTCACCCTCCCTGTTGACCCCTGATTAAGTGACTGTGCAAATGCTTCCAAGTGCTCTGAGGTGAGGTCACATAGCCGGGTTCAAACTGCCTTCTGCTGGGATTTACTGACAGCTGGCTTTCCACAGAGGCAGATCCAGAGAGATCCCATGAACTGCTGACACCACATGGCTGCGTGGGCAGCAGCATAAGGTTTGTGGGTAGGAAAGTTTCAAAACGTTCACAGCTCATTCTCAAGTGAGTGCCTTGCAGTGCCCTCCCTCTGTCTGTGCACGAGTGACCTGGGAGAATGAACCCATCTGCCTTTACAGATATCATCTGCCTCTGGGATTTTCCTGTGTGGAAACACAAGTATGATATGCTTCTTGTGGTCATGAATTAGGCTGAAATACAAATGTTTAAGTGTGCACTAGTATCTATAAAGAAACATTTACAGTAAAGCTCTTTTTATAGCTGCAGTATCTTGATTTCCCTACATTATTGAAGAGCATCTCTTTCGTTAAAGCAAAACTTAGCAGAATCTTGCTTTTCCATTTATCTGAATAGCAGCATAATAGTACTGCTTTTCCCAGATAGCAAGAGACATTCAAGAAGTTGCCAGCATTTGAGTAATTAATTTCCAATGCTACAATCATAAAGACATTAGAGAGGCTAGATCTGAAGTTAGATCTGTTTTCCATATGGATTTTTCCTGACTGTTTATTCATTTTAAACCTCTGACACAGTGCTCATGAAACTGCAGAGAGCTAATTCTAGAGAAAGCTGGTTGTAGACCTGAAGTTGTCCTTCTCAAAGGCCTGGAGTTGTAATTTTATATTTAGAATAATAATAAAAAAGTTATTTTCTTTGTTCTCTGCCTTGCACTGGGGATAGGAAGCAATGTAATGTTTTCAGCAGCAGCGTGCAAGGACTGAATCATCACAATTCCTCCTTTCTCACTTTGAAAAAGTATTAATTAATAACACTTTTATAGGCTGCAGAATAGAGGACAGAGTTCAGATAAATGCTGTCCCTGCTCTTCCTTTGTTAAACTCAGAAGTTAAACCCTACTAGACAAAAAATGTACAGAGGGGTATAAGTGTGTTGTTTCCCCCTGAAATTCTCAGCATTCTGCAGCCAAGACCTACAGGTTTAATAGAAAAGTTGTGTAGGATATAATTCTCTGTTCAGGATGTTTTTATGTGTTTCCTTTGGAGAAACAAATTTTTCATGTTTCATTTAGGTCTCACGCTCCTGGTTGTGTGGAGAAATCTAACATTATTAAAAGTTATTCTTAGTATGATAGTAACTTTAAAATAAATCAAAGAACCAACTCCAATTGTTTTTTCATGGTTCTTGTGCCTGTTGGAATAAGAAATAGATAGTAATGTGAAGTGAGGTAATGAAGGACTTTTAGCTTTCCTTTTCTAACCTCTCCAAAACAAACTCACTCATGGCTTTCAAGGTATCCTCCCATCACAGGAGAATTCCCTCATGCACTGATTCTTTGATAAGGGCTGTGCCACAAGGAATTTATGTTTTAAAGCCTTGAAAAAATAAATATGAACAGACCTCCATGACTTCTCAAAGATTAACACTGCTGGGCAAATCTGGGTTTGCATACAGGAGTGCTTACCATCCTTGAAAAGGTTGTTGGTTGACATTGATTCCAGTTTTCTTTGGCAGGTAGAGACATCATGAGGAAGCACAATCAAAATGTAATTATGGAAAGATTCTAGGTGGTGAGATTGGAGCACTCCAGTCACTGACACAGCAGACACAACACAGAGGGCACAAGGACCAGCCAGTCCTACTGCTTTGCAAACAGCAAGGGCTCATGTGACCCTGGTGGCTCTGGGGAAATAATTTATCTCGAGTCTCATCAAGCTACACCAAGACTTTGCCATTTTAGAGTCTCTCCTTGGCTGAAATCAGAGGTTGATATATGCATGTGTCATTGTTTGCTCCATGGGGGAGTTATTGACCTACAACATTCATGAAACTCCTCAAACTATTTTTATACAGTTAAAAAAAAAAGAGTAATGGAAGATTCAAACAAAATAATTTTAAATGAAAGTGATATAATTTAGGCATGATGAAAGCAGAGAAAGAATGCTATAAATGCTCAATAGTTTGGATTTCCTGAAGTGAACAATTGGGATAATTGACCATTGGAGTTTGGGAGAAGGAGTACTAATCTATCTGGTGTGTGCATTAGGATCTTAGAAATTTCAAGAATATTATCACCACCTTCCATTACTTTCCCCTAGAAATGTTGTCTTCTCCTCACATGAATGGGAGTGGTGTGAGGTTCTCTTGGGGGAAAATTACACAAATAAGAATATTTGAAAAGCAGGAAAATTTAAGTCCCTGTCACAGCTTTGCACCAGCTGAGGGACACTGCCAGCCTGTTCAGCAACATTTCCAGTGTTTCTGAACTTCAATTTCAGTGAACAGAAGTTCAGCATTCAGAAAACACTTTCAGTGCTTCCAATGAGAAATGCCAATTGTTCTGGCATATCACACTACTTCAAAACACAAATAGCACAACAGTCAAGAGAAGATGATTTCATTATCTACTTTATCAAATTATACCTACTGCCAACATCAAAGCTATGGTTAAGTGGGTTTCAACAGGGGGTTTGATTGGGGTTTGTCACAGGTCTCTGTACAAGACTAAGGTTTCTGGTGGTCTTCCCTTCCCTTCCCTTCCCTTCCCTTCCCTTCCCTTCCCTTCCCTTCCCTTCCCTTCCCTTCCCTTCCCTTCCCTTCCCTTCCCTTCCCTTCCCTTCCCTTCCCTTCCCTTCCCTTCCCTTCCCTTCCCTTCCCTTCCCTTCCCTTCCCTTCCCTTCCCTTCCCTTCCCTTCCCTTCCCTTCCCTTCCCTTCCCTTCCCTTCCCTTCCCTTCCCTTCCCTTCCCTTCCCTTCCCCCCCAACCCACCTCAGTGCCTTTGTCCTGGCAGTGATTAGAATTGTATGGTTTCTGTTCTCACTAAATAAGGTTTTAAATACATAACAAAATTGTTTACAGGTCACATATCCATGAATTCATCTCTTATAAGATTATCTGGAGAGAATTTTTCAAGGGCCTCCAGGATCTAAATAACCTCTCTCTGAATCTTTAAAGAGATGAGTAATTTCTGTATGATGTGCTGCAATAATATTTAGAAACCTCCATCTATAGAAACACCCAGATGGGAAAGTTGGGTAGACTGGAGTGTATCTGGGGACACTTGGAAGATGGGAGAGAGGGAAAGCAGGACATGCTACAGTGACTGGTCTGTGCCAGCACCCTGTGCATGAAAGCATCCATAAGTGCAAAGAGCCTTTTCCCCTCCCTTTTTAAAAATGCCATTGTCCAATAGCCTGTGGAGGAATTTCTAGGAATGATGGTGGGATTGCATGGAAGAAATAGTAAGAGAGGGATGCATAAAAAAGCTTTTCTCATTCTCTGAATGCCTTTGGAACACAACTCTCCTCTCCATACTTGCAATGGCTCTCACAGCCCTGAGAGCTCTTTCCCTTTCCAGATAAACTGAAGAACAGTTCAACCCAAAGAACAGTTGGGTAGTAAATGGAATAGACACTTAGGAAGAGAATACAGGAAAACAGGATTCTTTCTAGCATAAGGAATACTGCACGTGTCTCAAATAAATCTCCTGACAGGGAAATTTACTGATCAAAAATTCATTACCACAGAATTAGACTTTCTTTTTTGGATTCAAAGCTCAAGCCTTTGAAACTGTGGAACAAATGCAGGTCAGTAGAGTTTTAGCTCCAGATCTCCCCTGGGAGTGGGAGCTCCCAGCAGTTTCCAGACAGTGTATCTGTCTCCTCTGGGCTGCCTGTGGCTGCTGGGATTTTTGAACAGCTGAGGTTGTACTAGAAAGAGATGTGGGAAAACCCAATGGTTCCAATCTTCTCTCTCACACCCTCCTGTGCTTTGTGCCAAGGACAGAGGCCCTTGTGGGAGCACAGGGATGCATCTGCTGTGTCTCCTGAACAGGGGCTACACCTGCTGTGTCTTCTGCCAGCAACCCTCTCTGAACAATGGCAGCTGTGACAAATGCCAGCCTCAGTGCCACTGCCTGCCAGCAGACACACCTGGGGTTTAGGGAGACACAGGTTTCAGAAGGAATCCCAGAAACTAGGGAAAGTTTGGGAAAGGTACCTGGATTATGATGTTTTCATAGAATATGTTTGGAGCAGCAACTGCTTCCAGTTAGTGCAAGAAGCTCCAGCAGAGTGATGTAGCCTGGTCCCTGCCTGTACCTGAAGCACAGAATACACCAGCAAGGTGCTGCAGCCTGAAGGAAAATATCTGTGAGATGCTGTCATTCCCCTTTGGTTGAGAGGCAGGATCCCTGCATTGCTCTCAGCACTGCCAAGCTGTCCTCTGGAGAAATTCCTGCTGCAGCCTTAGGTTGTCCTCCAAGAGGGGGAGAAGCCACCTGTGGCTGCTTAATAGGCAGGGATGGATGTGTTTAGGGAGGATCAGTCACTCATCTGCTGTAGCTCTCTGCCAGGTGTCTGCAAAGGAGGTATCCCTGCTTAAAACTGAGTGTTTTTTGGCCCTGTAACATCATACTCTGATTTGAGGCAGCCCCAAACACTGTAGCATGACATTGACTTTGACCTTTCCAACAAGAGAAATGATTCCTGATGCCACCTTGCAAATCCAGCTCCTAAAGCAATTACACATGAGGAGTGGTCTGCTCAGGAGTGTGTTTGCAAAGAAAATGAGATTAAACTTTCTATCCAAGAAGAGTGCCAGTATATCAATATCCAAATCAAATAACATAAAGTTCCTTTGTCTGCCAGCTAGTAGTAAGAATGCATTATACCTCTAATATGATTTTTGCAGTGTCTGTAATATCGTGAGGTTTAAATTAAAATAAATATGACTGCATGCTTTTGAAGAGCTAATCAGGCTGAAACATTCTAGCCTTACTGGTGTAGCACATGAAAATAAATATGTATTTATCTAGGCTGCCTGGATTCATGGATAAGTAGTGTGCAGATTGGGAAGACAATAGCAGGATTAAATACTTGGGTGTGCTTGAGAGAAGTCAGTAATAGGAAAATTATTTGAATGTAGCCTGGATGACAGCACTATGGTTCTGCTAATTAATAAGATCAAGTTTTATTGGTCTTATTGGCATTTAGTCAATTCTGCCCCAAATGATTTTTTCTTTTTTGAAATATTTCAGTGTCCATGCTATTCTAGTTTCAGCAGACTGGCACCACTAAACTAATTTTTATAATGACAGAGCCCCATCTACTTTTCTTCAGTACCTTTTTTATTTGGGTTTTTTTTCTTGTTGTTTTGAAGTCCTTTCTGTTGTTTTATTTTTGTGTAACCAAACTTGACCTCATAAAATATTTAAACCTCTGTCAGTCTTGACTCACTGACCTATGATTGCAAATTATATACAAATCTCAGCAGAATAAACCTGTCCTGATTTGAAACTCTTGACAAAACAGCAGGTCCTGGACTTTTATCTTACCACAGCTTCTGGTGCCAGAACAATTCCGCAAAGGGGTAAATTCCAAGAAGTAACTTCTGAAAAACTGTACTTTCTGAAAATTATTTCCTTCTGACTTTTTGATGATGATCACACATCTGTCTCTCTCTGAAGGACTAATCCTGGTACACCTCTTTTAAGCACCCCTTCTCAGGAGTTCCAAAATACCATTTGCTAAAGGACTACATTTCAAAAGCTCAGATTCCTCCAGGACTGAGCGCTGGAAGGAGACAAAACCATCTTGCAGTAAATTTTGCGACCTGTTGTTGCTCTGGGGCTACAGAAGTAGAATTAGCAGGGGATTCTGATTACCAGCTAAGACAAACCTTGAAAATTCTGAACTCTGGTGCCCAGTTGCTCATTTAAAAGTCACACTGTCATTGCAGGCTCCTCTGGAAGGCATTCACTATAATACACTGAATGTTCCCTCCAATGTGAGTTTGTGTATCTCAGCAAGTCACAGGTATTTTTTCCTCTTACTGAAAAGGGAATTGCTCAAAAAGCAGTTGACTTGAGGAAAAAATTTACTCAGTATAAAGCATATAAATTTTTTTTAATGATGTCCTAAATTCCATAGGCTTCATTGTAACCAAAACAGAATACACATACTGGAGGCACCTAAAAGTTAGAAAGGATAAATCCCACCTCAGTTTATGTGATGTTTATTTGTGATCATTTGATAAATCAGCACACAGGTGATGCTACTGGCTGAATTTGATGTGGAGAAGCTTAGAGTTTTGGTTCTTCAGTTCCTTTGATTTATCCATTTTTTTGACCAAATTGGCATCTCTCACATGTGCCAAGGACCTGAAGGATTACACAGGCATCTTGAAAAAAAGACTATATTTTTATGTTTCTGTATTTTAAGATGCCTCTGCACTTCCAGTTTCTACATACAATATCTGCTATTGGCTATTGTCCCCCTTTCCATATAGTAACTTCTGGGAGTACCAGAGATGACAAGAAAAGTCCCTCTTCTGAAAGATGCCCATTGCAGATAAAAGATGAAGTTTCACAGGCAAATTCCTACAGTCCTCATTGTGCTGGCTGCATCAATTTGAGCATTTGATGCTTTAACTTCTATTAGAAATAAAGTTAATAGGATAAGTGCTGTCAGAGGATCAAGTATTCTCACTTTGAAATCCAGCCTGCCTACAGTTTAACATTTGTTTTCTTTAAATATCATGTCTGTGAACCTGCAACCCACAATAACAGCCTGCTCTACTACCATTAATTATTGAGAATGCAAGTGTTTAATTACAAGTACTACTTAGGTAACCCTGGAGTGAAATCATAGGATACAAATTAATCTCCCTGCTGAAATCACACCAGGAGTTTGTCTGTGTTTTGTGCAGGTGATTCCAGCCTTTGCTCGACCTGCGTTCATGAAAACAATGTTTACAGCAGAATATTTCAGATTTTGTACAGAAATGAAGAGATCATTCTTAATGAGACCATGAACTTCAGAGTGCACCTGCTTCTGGATGGTGAAAGGGTGAGTTGTTTTGGGATGCACATAAAAGCCAGCAGGGCTGGGATTCCTCTCACTTGACTTCAGATGTGCATTGCACAGGTATCTCCATTTCAGAAGAAGTCCATATGCTGCCAGAGGTCTCATGAATGCAGCTCTGGAGGGAAAGGCACAGTTTATCTGACCAATGCACCAGCCACTAAATTAGGAAGAGACTGACTGTCTTGTACCCATAAATACCTGTGATTTATTTGTTTGTATATGCTGACACTGTAAAACTCTGCATGAGGTCAGAGAGACCCTCTGCATTGTGCCTGTTTATGAGGAACAGGCTACACCTTGGATTTCCAGTGGAATAAGATGTTGACATACTCTGGTAAATCTGAATATCAGAAACTCAATTGTCTTAACCATAATTTGTCATTTGTGCACTGGATCACTCAGCACAGCTGTGCTGATCAGCCCCACTTGAGAAAACTGGGAGTCTGCTGCTTCTTTCTAGGACCAGCTACTATTATTATTACTCCACTATTACTACTCTCTTCACCTCCTCTCTCTTGTGACTGAAATTTTCTACAGCTCCTCAGCCCTTTTCCATCCTTCAGAGGTCTCCTGGCCTTTTTCCTTGGTGCTCCTGATTGCAGGAGCCCATGGAAGAGCTGCTGGAGCTTTCCCTTCCTTAGAGTCCATGTACAACCCTTTTACTTTCTGTGGTACCTCAGCAACAACATGTCCACCCCAAGACCCTTCTCACCGTTTTTTCATCCACTCCCTCAGCCAACAGGAGCACTTACACAAGGTAAAAACACAATCTGGGACACCCAGCTTGTAGACCACCTTTGGTTTTATCTTACTGGTGTGAAACCAAAGTCTTCCAACAGCAATTCCTGCTCCCAGGAGCTACAAGGGTGGAGCAAGCTTAGTTCATGGAGGGCACTGTTTGGTGAAATCTTAAACAGGAAAGGGGGAGAGTGTCACAGTAGAATGGCATTCAGGCATGTCCCACGTGTCATCATTGTGCTTTGCCAGCCCAAGGACTGGTACAACATGTATGGCATTGGTACTTGCCCTTGGTGGTGACAAGAGACAGGTCACCAGCATCTTTGCCAAGTCAGCTTGTAGCACTGCGAGTTACAGAGCCACTGTGGATCATGTGCTGTGTGTTGAACTCAGGGCCAGAGACACTCACCTGTCCTTTGTATAATTTCCTATTTGATCATAATGAGATTTAAAATCTCTTCTTTGTCCTATTTCAAAGCATGTATATATATATATGTGATATATATGTGTGTGTGTTATGCAGAGATCTAAATTAAAACAGCTTGAGAACCCAATTTAAGGTTAACATGCTTCCTTTTCTCTCTCACTTTCCTTTTGCTGTTTTGGTTTGGTTTCTTTTTTTTTTTTTTCTCAGTGATGGTGTTGTCAATTTATTCCTCCCTAGAATTATTGGTTTGTGCTTATGTGAAAAATTACTAAATGCAAGTCCATCAATATTTGTTAGGAAAATGTCCCAGCATGCTTTATCCAATAGTAATTTCATCCTTTCTCTGTGGATTACCTCTGACTAAATATCACTCCCCTCAAATTACAGCAGTTTCCACTGTATTGAGCAAGGATGATTTCTGATGATTTTTGCATTATTATTCAGGAAAGTTGTGCACCTCATGAAATGGAAAATAAAAAATAGCCCACAAAATGCCTCACAGCTAAAAGTCATTGTGACTCTTGATGTGCTGCGTGCAGCACTACTTGGCTTTTCACAGGAGATTCCCTGGAATGAGGTCAGCTGCCCAATTCTGTATTTACAGAGTGGATTTGCACAAATAAACTCAATTTTTCTGTGTGGCAAAGTAACTTTGGGTTTTCATGAATGTAGAATAAGAGGATAAACAGGTCTGTTGTTCCAGATGAGTTGCTAAAGGGACTCTAAAGAATCAAATACAAAAAATAAAAATCTCTAAAAATTTTTTGTGTATTGAGCAGACTAGCACAATTCACTTTGTTTAATGCTTTTAGGTTTCTTTTTTCTGCTTTGCTGTCTTGTCCTCCATAGCTTTGCAAATTTGATATAAATGTGGGAGAGACTGAAGTGTGCCACTACTACA
Organism: Calcarius lapponicus; assembly: GCA_039654755.1. Taxonomy (NCBI): domain Eukaryota; kingdom Metazoa; phylum Chordata; class Aves; order Passeriformes; family Fringillidae; genus Calcarius; species Calcarius lapponicus. The sequence continues at coordinate 157,410,419 of CM077464.1, read as the reverse complement.
TCCACAACTATTCAGAGACAGTTTTGTATCTTTGTCACATAATCTCCTGTGTTGGATGAAATCCTTGCAATGTGGTGTTGGCAAGTCAGCTAGAGATTTTTAAAGTGTTTTAAATATCATCTGTGTTCATAACTCTTAATTTATTTAGCACACAACAGATGTGAATCCTTTTTTGTGCCTCTTGTGTGCTATGGTGATTTTTCTTGGTGGAGGGTGAAGGTTCTGTTCACTGTTTTTGTCTGTGGATGGAAGTTATGATAAATAGACAAAGGAGTTAGTCTGGGTAATGCAGGAATTGAGTTCATATACTCCATGCAGTTTGTGCTGCCTGAGCTGGAATTATCCAATATTATATTTGGGGAGCATTGTTCCTCCTGGTGCTCAGGTAGTTTTGCTGATAGAAACTCAGACAAAAAAAAAAAAAATCCCAAGCAAACAAAACCAATGTATATGTCCAAATTAGATTATTTGCTTTTTTTTTTTTTTTAATTCTCCCTCTCCTCCTCTAGCATAACCCTAGATACACTTAAATATATAAATACTTTTTTTTTCTTTTTTGCCTGGTATTAAACAGAAGGAAGCACTATTATTTGCCTAGAAGTGGCACTGAACATGAATTTCACCATATAAATAGTGCTTTAAAACTCTTGTTTATTTGATGTCTTTTTCTATATTGCCCCAGCATACAGCATTTTTTGAATTCAAAGGAAACAATATTGCAGGGCTGGAGCCGAATTTATTGCTACAAAGAACTCTAATCTATTTTCATAGGCTTTTGCTTTCTTTTTTATTAGAGAAGAAGCTTTGCCTCTTTCATCCTGCAGTAGAATAGATAACTGGTTTGGCTTCTTCCTTGCTGGCCCTGTCCAGGGAAAATTTAGTAGCAGGGAGAGAACAGAGTGAGGCATGCTGGAATAAAACAGTGTATTAGATTTTGTATTTTCCAGAGAAATTTAAGTCATCTGAGACATCCAGATCATTCAGTTTGACACTCTGGCTAAATGGTTAAATATTAGGGAGGGGAAAAGGAAAACATTACCTCTGTAGTGGGAACTTTGATCAGTTTTCTGTGGGATTGTCTTTGTTTTGAAAAGACAGGTGTCTGCTTAAGGAAGGTTGGAGCCTCTCCTGAAATAGAAAATGTAAATATCCTGCCTCTGAATTATTATGATTTTGAAATTAAAAGGCTCTCACACAAAGATATGGGAATAGGAATAACAGTTCTTTATTAGGAAAACTTAAAAAAATACAAATGTAATAGTACAAACAAAAAAAAAAAAATCGACAGAGTCAGAATAGATCTGACACCCTGTGGGTCAGGGTGTTGGTGCAGTTCCATTAAATGGTGGCTCAGCCCTCCTGCAGTGCCAGCTGTGGTTCTGTTGGAGCAGGGATCCTGGAGAAGGATGAAGTTTTCCTCTGAAAGTCCAATGGTGCTGTAGATGGGCCTGGTCTTCCTCTGGGAATCCAGTAGAGAAGGCTGCTTTGGTGTTCCAAACCCCAGATTATATCCAGTTAGGAATGGTTGGCTCCTCCTCCTGGGCGGAGCACCTCCCAGTGGGAAGATGTAATTTTTTCAGCCATGCTGTTGCGTTCAATGGCCCATTAACAGAAGATATCTCCTGGAGGGAGGATTGGTTGTGGCAGAGATAAAGAAAAACTGCCCAATTAACAGAAAATGACTGCCCCACTTCTAACAGATAGGAATAGAGTACCCCTATTTCCAACCTAAGAGAGGGGTTTTGCACTATTCTGATCAGTCTGATTTCAATACAGTTTTGGGATTAAAAATATCTAATTTATGCAGTTTACTGCATGACCCCATGCAGTGAAGAGTATCTCTTGGTCTCTCAGGCATCTGCTCACTGCCTCAGGGTGTTTGGGGCGAGTGTCATTAGCTACTGAACTTGTTTGGAGCACACACTCAGATCTCAGGGGCTGTTGCAGGTGCTCAGCAGGGCTGGGCACAGACCCAAAATTTCATCCCCTTTATTTGTAGGAGGAGGAGGAGGTTTGCTTTGTCTGAAGCACTGCACTGAATTCCTAGTTTAAATCAAGAATGTAGCTTCAATAATGATTATTTTTTTTGCCACTGCCAGCAACTGTGATTTTTAGTGATAGCAACTCATTAAAAAGGAAAAGGGTGGGGTTTGGTTTTTTTTTTGTTTGTTTGTTTTTTTTAATGAAAGGCATACTTTCAGGTATTTTGAGGCAATCACAAAAGAGAAAGCACATTTTTCAGTATATAGAAGTGGGAATTATCCCTTCACATCTTTATGCCAGTGGCCATGCTAGAAGACATGCCACATTACTTCAGAAGGAATTAAATTTGGCATCTTTCAGAATTTCTTCAAAGCACAACCAATTCTTGAATCTCAATTTTCTTACTTCAACAGGAAAAGATTGTACAGTGTTGATGGAGTTTCACCTATGGAAAACCTGGCTAAACATGGTTTATGTTATTTATTTTATGAATCCTATCTGTCAGAACAGGGTAGATGCCTCTGATGTTGCCTTCAGTGCATTTTTAGTGTGGTCTGTTCTGTTGTTACGAAGATGATGATCACCTTTGGAGAGCAGGGTTCATCTTGCCTGTTTGAAGCCATCTAAAATGCAAATGTATCTAGACCAAGATATTTCTCTAAGCTCTACCTTTTGTCAATGGAAAGAGACAGGCACAAACAGAAAGTAATTGTCATTCTCCAGTGGGTACCTCAGGATGGAGCAGGTCACTCTCTGCCTCTGCTTGCTGCTTTTCACTGACAGAAGACTGAACTCATACATCTCACCTTTTTGTGGCAAGAAAAGGTTGTATTTATAATATCACACCTCAGTGAATAACTTCAATTTTCCACATTTATTTCTGTGCACTTTCTACTTCCTTCTATAAAGGATGTTTACATTCACAGAAAATTACTATTTTGGTTATAAAATGTGTAATTTTTTTGTTCATACATCCATTTAGGTTGTTAGAAATTAATTTTTTTATTCTATTAAACTTATTTTTCTTGGGGAAGAATTGACATTTCAAAGGAGTGAATAAGAAAGTGCTGGACAGCTTAATCCTCTTCTAATTTATTTATTTCCATTGATTACAGTTGTTTTAACTGTTCCAAGCTGGGATGTGTTATCCAATTTATTTCTTTCCCAGTGAAGGTAATGAGCTACTAGCTTTAGCACTGTCTCCAAAAATCCAATAAAACTATTTTACTGACAATAAAAGATGGCTAATTTTACTGGTGGGACCTGTTAGATGAGTTAGAATGGAGCTACCAGTGATTTCTTCAGTAGTTTTGGTGAGCAGAATCCTTCCACATGCAGACACACAGCCATGTAACAAGTTAAACTTCTGTTTTAGTTTTTAAAACAACTAAGGCCTCTGAGTTTTGGAAAGAAAATGGTCTACATGAGAATCAATGACAAACTACCTCCATGAATCTGCTAAGGGCCTGAAAGAGTCACTGTGGAGCAGGAAAGCCTTGGTTTGCTGAGACATAAAGATCAATGATGAGTGATCAAAAATTTCCAGAATTATTTGAGCCATTTCTGAATATTTTAAGCTATAAAATTTGAAATTTCTATTAGTTACAGGTAGGTGACCACACAGATTTGTGGCTGTTTCTCATCCAGGAAAACCCAGTCCTTGCTTTCTTTCAGCTGTTAAGATAATCCAAATAAAGTCTTACTCGGTGAGGGAGAGCAGCCTCAGAAATGCTCTTCTGGCTCTTGGCATGCAAGAGCAAGGATCCAACAAATGCAGAGCTTGATGCTCTCTGGATCCTCTTGTCTGGAGTGATTTTTTTGACATGCTATGGCACCTGGTGGCAGAAAACACCTCTGACTGCTCTGGTTCCCTCTGACTCCTTCAGCAATTACCTCAACTCACTGTCACATTTGCTTCTCTCTGCCTCTGTGCTGTCATGCTGTTGTTGCTGTGTGGTTTTGCCTTTGCTCTTATCAGACAAACCCACCCACCTTTGCCTTCTGTGTTGTAGGTGCCAGGTTACAAAGGTAACCTTGTCTCTCTCTTGTTGCAGGTGGAAGATGCATTGAATGAAGCAGATTTTCAGCTCAAGCTGGACCTGCACTTTACTGATAGTGACCAACAGTAAGTGCTGGTTTAAAGCTCAATTGGTAATGTGGGGGTCTGTTCAACCAGAAAATTACTTTGATGAAATGAGTCCTTTTTAAAAAAGGAGAGCTTTGATAAGGCTCCCATTTTCCTTAGTGTTGAAGTTTTCCTGTTTCTCCCCTCTGTATTTAAGTGTGTATCTTATATTCCTGCTTAAAGGGAGAACACTTTTTTTCTCCTTGAAGTGTAAGTTTCTCAAAGGTTTTAAACGTTGGTCTATCTCTGCTGCTGTTAAGGGGAATATCATCATTGACCTCCATGTGGTCAGGGTCTGTGACTCAGAAATGCATTTATCTCAGGAGGCAATGAAGTATTTTCTGGCTGAAGACAGGAGTTATGAACATGCTGAGCACTTTTTTTCTATTTAGAAAATAGCCTCTACATTTTAGGAGGAAGTAGTTTTCCTATTGAATTTGATTTCCTCTAACTGAATTTGATTCTGTAATCTTAGGTGAAGGGGGAATAGCATCCCTTCCTGAGACGTAGGAGGGAGTGTGATCCCAGATGTTTTTGAGCCTCACTGAATCAGGGAAAAGGTTCCAGTGACTTGAGTAGCATTTATGGGGAGTGGGAGGGGATGCAGAAAAATCATCTGAGCTGTGTTTCATCCTGAGACTGTCCCTGTGGGATTTTATTCATACCCACAGACCACACAAACAAATTTCAAGAACATATTTCTGTTAGCTTCAAGATACAAAAAAGAGAAAATTTGTTCTCTCAGGTAGGGGGGACTTAACTATCAGTGCTTATGGGTCTTAAAGAGAGAAAAAAACAAACATTATGTTACAGCCAAAAAGAAAAAGAACTGAAACATTTAGGTTATGGAATTGTGCTCTAGCTCCTACACCTAATTTCTGTTATCACCTGAAAGATTAGTGTGATTTACTATAAACAAAAGTAGTGATTTTTAGAAAATTATATTCTGCAAATGTCATTGAAATATTTCTTGGAACTAACCATGCACCACTCAACCATCTATTCCTAGGTTTTCTGAGCTCTGGGAAACAATTGCCTTCAGAAGTATCTTTAATGCCTTAAAACAATTCCTCTTTAGAAGTTTCACTTGCTTTGGAAGGATCTGTTTAGGCATGTTCCAGGTTTACAGCTCAGTCTCCTGTCCTGTAGATGACTCAGTTGTCATGTGGTTGACTGCACACTAGGATAGTTATTCTGGAATAGTTATAAACTTTTAATTAAAGTCTTGACTTTTATTTACTGAAAAAAAAAAACCAAAGAAACCAACCCAAAACCCAGAGAAGCTGATCCAACTTGTACTGTTTCTCGGCAGTTATTTCAATTTCTCTTTTGAATTTTGGCCTCTTCCCAAAAGTTTTTTTTTAGATCGACAAACTGGAAAGGTACTTTGAATATTTTCAGCTATGTCTGACACAGGACTGCTTCTAACTCTCACAGATTGCCTGAGCTGATTGTTCTTACACAGAAGAACACAAGTATTGTATTTGCTGGGAAATGTCCTGACAAAGGCTGGAATGATAAATCTGACTCCATGTTCTCAGAAGGCTTATTTATTACTTAATGATACTATATTATATTAAAGACTACTATACTATACTAAAGAATACAGAAAATATACTTATTAAAATGCTAAAAAGATAATAATGAAAACTCGTGACTCTTTCCAGAGTCCTGACACAGCTTGGTCCTGATTGGCCAAAGACTCAAAGCAACTCACTCCAGAATCCAATGAAACAATCACCTGTGGGTAAACAATCTCCAAACACATTCCACATGAGCAAAACAGAGGAGAAGCAAATGAGATAAAAATTGTTTTCCTTTTCTCTGAGGCTTCTCAGCTTCCCAGGAGAAAAATCCTGGTGGATGGGATTTTTTCCGAGAATGTGAATGCCCCACACAAGCAGTGTGGTGTCCCATCTATGAACACTCAAATAAACTGAACAGTTTGCTAAATGCATTTGCTTCTGCTATTTAGATCTTGATGTGCCTACTAGTGCATAGCTGGACATCCAGGGCAATCACCAGAGAAAACCAGAACTGTGTCACATCTGTTCTTCTTGCATACTGTATATTCATATATAACTCTGCATATGCTCTTAATGTTTTTTGTATTTCTATTTATTTTAATTACATCTACATTAGTATTAATATTTATGTTTGGCATGAGCACAGCACAAGATGCTCTTCAGTTACGTTAACATGAAGCTGGGGAGTGATCGAATTTCACCTCAAGCCGTCTCTGTCTGCTGCCTGTAGCACATTACAGGCTGTGCCAGCTCAGCCTTTCACTGACCCCTGCAAACCCCTTTCCCTTGCAGGCTGAGGGATGTGCCAGCCATCCCCATGATCAGCAGCCGCACTCTGTGCCTGCACTTCCACCCCCGCCGAGGGCTGCACCACCACGTGCCCGTCATGTTCGACTATTTCCACCTCTCCGTGGTCTCCGTCACGGTGCACGCCTCCCTGGTGGCTCTGCACCAGCCTCTGATCAGGTAATGGGCACAGGAATGGCTGTGGGAAGGCAGAGGAGCTTCCTCTGCTGAGTTCTCTCATACAGTTTGCTCATTGGATGGGAGAAGCAGAGAGGATAATTTAATTTAATGGGGTTTTTTTTTGGTCCTGGGATGAGAGGGTGGAGATTGGGGTTTAGAACTAAACTGTGACACAGGCCTCTTCCCTTGGTAAGACAGTGAGGGTCTGGTCAAAAAATAACATTTTTTTGACATAAATTTTAACATAAATTTTGGGGAAGAGGTTAAGAATTTGGATTAGCCTTGCTCTCTATTCCCCATCTGTAATGAGGAAAGTGCAAATTATGTTTTCCTTGGTTGTTTTTCCTCTTTATTCTAAAAGCAACTAAAAGCATTTACATTTTTCCTCTCTGATGATTTGTAAAATATTTAGGGCAGCTGGACTCATCCATGGCCTCTGTGCATGAGCATAATTAATAAAGTGGCTGGGAGGAGGCATGCAGGAGTCAGTGCTGGCTAAGGCTCCACTGGATTTTCCTTTGCAGCTTCATCTGGTTTGACTGTGCAGCACTATAATACCAGCTGGCATGGGGTCTAGGTGGGCTTTGTGTTATCTGATTCATAATGACAAGAAAACAATTCAGAACTACTTTAAGTAAAACAGGGCTAGAGGTCAATATCCGCTAATATTTAAAGCAGGTGAAGGGAAGCAAAGGTCTTTCTAACAATTTACTTAGAGCCCAATCTTGTCAGACCGTGAGATAGAGAAGGCTGGGAGGGAGAGAACTCCTTTGGTTTTGAAGCAAAATGCAGCATTCAGATTTGTTCAGCTTCCCTTAACTCCAGCAAGATCTTTTTTTCTGAAATTACCAAGAAATCTTAATTTTGTCAAATATTGTGCAAAGAGCATGGCGTCAGAAAGGAAAGGCAAATCTGTAGAGTTTGTTTTCCTCAGGTTTGGTGTTTTGACTTCATACTTCTTTGCTTCAGTTCTCCATTAGTGTAAAGACATTGCTTTAACATGATGCTACAGAATGAATTGGGATTGTAAGAGGTTGAGCCTGAGGTTGTGAGAAGTTGAGAAGTTGAGGATACCCCATCCCTGAAACTGTTCAAGGTCAAATTGGATGGGGCTTTGAGCAACCTGGTCTAGTGGAAGGTGTCCCTGCCCATGGCAGGAAGGTTGAAACAAGATAACCTCTAAGGTCCCTTCCAAACCAATCCATTCTAAGGCTGAATGATTCTGTGAGACGCGACAGGGATGTGTCTGATACCAGCAGATCAGAGTGGCATATCTGTGTTCTGCTGATGTGATACAGGTGACTGCTGTATCTCTGATTTTCTATGTGTTGACTTTTTAAACAGTGTATTAGATTGTGACAGATTACTTCTCACCAGAGAGTTTTGATCAGATAATTTGCTCATTGTTCCACTACAGGAAAGGATGAAAGAACAATAGCTTAAGAGGCTTCATGACTGTTTCCAGTTCTGTGTTATCCTCTAATGAATGGGGTTGCACAGCCTTGTTACTGTTATTAGGCATAAATCACATGATGAGCAACTGCTCCTTAGTCAGATTATTAAAGCTTTTAAAATACTATTTTGTGGACATTTGTGAAGTGTACAATGTATTTACCTAATGTGGTGGAATGAAGATATTTGGCAACACAATATACAGTCTCATTTGCTTAAGCCCATAAAATCATTTTAAAGAGTGAGCGTGAGGATTTATATTCTTCTTGATAAATATTCCAAACCCAAAGAGTTTTTATATCATGCATTCTCTATGTATAAATCAGGATGAAGACAGTAATGTAAAATTAATGGCACTTCCAAGCACTCTAAAATAAAACCAGCCAATTAAAATTTATTTGTGTTTCCCACCTCTCAGGACTTTCCTTTTTATCATTTATCATTGGAGTTTATTAGAAGCATAGAAAAATTAAGTATACAATCAGACTTTTTTTTCATAACACAATAGAACCTGAATGACTATAGAGTCTTTTTTTTTTTCTTTTTTTTTTTTTGTCCCATTATAGAAAAAGATAGACCCCAAATCATGCAATCACAGAATGGATTGGGTTGGTAGGGACCTTAAAGATCAGTTAGTTCCAGCCCTCCTGACATGGGCAGGGACATCTCCCACTAGACCAGGCTGTTCAAAGCCCCATCCAGGCTAGCTGGAACACATCCAAGGATGGGAATAATTACATTATGAAGGAAAAAAAAATCTAGCAGTGTTTCACTGTGGTTTCATTTCCTACCTTGAACTGCCCCATCACGGCGCATACCTTGTGTGTACATACATTATATACATATATATACATACATATGTGTATACATACATTATTCCTACATATATCCATAGACCGATATGTAAAATTGCAACAATTCTAGATCTACCCTGAAAATAATTATGTAAAATTTCAATTCACTGCTGTATTGAAGTTTTCCTGCAACACCACTTTGTCTGAAGCACATCTATAGGCTCATGCATGCCGTGTGAACTCAGCTTTTCATATTTTGTCAGCTCTGATAACAAAATAGATACTTTTGTTGAAGTTCTTCCATGTTGTTTGTGTTTAAAGAGGAAAACCAGCAAGACCAATCCAGGCTTTTCCCTTCAGAGTGGTGCAGGCTCACAAACAGCTCCTGCTGGGGAAACCTTTCCAGGGTGCCTCCATTACCTCCTGCTTCTCTGACAAGTGAACATTTTGATATTGATGTTTGTCCTGGTTCAAAATTCTGATATAATAAATATTACATTAGGTTTGAGACTTTGAAGCCCTCACCTTTTACCAGCCTGAGAATGAGTGAAATTCACACGTCTGATATCCTTTGCAGGCTTCTGGATGGGAATTTTGTAATTCAGCTTTTCTAAGAAGTGTAACACAGCTTTTTGACAGAGTCCAAGGTCATGGCAACTGCTAATGGCTTTGTGGATTTATTGAGAAAGTGAGAGGCTGAGTAGGAAGGTGATGAGGCAGACTTTGAGTGAACTCATCTCCAGCTTTGTTAGCACAGAATCATAGAATGGTTTGGGTTGGAAGGTAACTTAAAGATATTTTAGTTCCAATTCTTCTATGGGCAGGGAGACCTTCCCCTGTCCCAGGTTATTCCAAGTCCCATTCAACCAGACCTTGAGCACTTCCAGGGATGGGGCAGTCACAGCTTTTCTGGACAACTTGCACCAGGGCCTCACCACCCTCACAGTAAAAAAAAAAAAATATCCTAAAATCTGAAATAAATCTCTTTTTCAGTATAAAGTCATTTCCCCTTTTCCTATCACTACGTCCCCTTGTCAAACATCTCTTTTGCTCTTTTTAATAAGCTATCCTTAGGTACTGAAACATGCTGCCATGTCACCCTGGAGCCTTTCCTTCTTGAGGCTGAACAACCCCAGCTCTCTCAGCCTGCCCTCAGAGGAGAGATGCTGCAGCCCTCTGACCACTTTTGTGGCCTCCTCTGGGCCTGCTCTGAGAGGTCCACACTATCCCACAATTTCCTGTGCTGGGGATGTCAGAGCTGGATGCAGCACTGCAGCTGGGGTCTCACAAGGGCAGGGCAGAGGAACACAACCCCCTCCCTTCACCTGCTGCTCATGGAGCTTTGGATGCAGCCCAGGTTGTGGTTGCCTTTCTGAGGGGCACATTTTTTGGCTCCTCTCCAGTTTTTCATCCACCAGAACCCTCAGGTTCTTCTTTGCAGGGCTCCTCTCAATGAATCTCAGTCTGTACTCTCACCTGGGAATATCCAAACTCAGGGGTGACACTTGGATCTGAACCTCATGAGGGTCTTGTGAGGCCACTTATCTCCAGAGCAATCATATTTGCTGGACATGTGGGATGACCACAAGCATGGTGTGATGCTTTGGGGCTTGGATTGCCTCATCTCAGTGCTCCTTGGGCAGCTGCATCCATCTGCAGCAGGGAAGGGACTGCTTGGTTTCACTTGTCCTTGCTGAGCACCAAGCCAGAGCTTGGTTAAAAACTCTTTCTCTGATCCTTGGAGATCTTTGACTTCTCTAAAAAGGACCCAGGAATGGCTCAGGAAGTTGAAATGCCAGGGACGAAGTTCAAGACTTTTCTTTCTAGGCAAGAGTGGAATAACAGGGGAGAACTACAATGTAGGGTCAATGGCTGTGTGAGCTGTTTTCTTGACCTGAAACACTTCTCTCCTCACATGTGAGGGGCTCCTAAGTCCAAACCCTTTGACAAGGCACAGCAGGACACTGTGACACCAGGGCTGGAGCTGTGCTGGGGCAGAGCAGGGACAGCTGCTGTGTTGGCTGTGGTGTTTGCACTGAGTGCTTCTGGCACCTGCAGATCATGGAGTTGGGTTTCAGACTTTTAGAATGGGGGAGAAATAGAGCAGAACCACAGCAGGAGCTGGATGCTACATCCTAATATGACACAAGTGGCAGTTCTCTTTGGAAAGTTGAGGGCTTGCCTCTGGCAACCTCATTTTACCCAGGCTGACAGGGGATGAGCAGGTGAGCCTGTCAAAAGATAACTAAAAAAGGGAGCAATGTCCAAGCTTGATTCTGCTCCCCTGCTGGGGCACTGCCCTCCAAAAACAGCCTAAGTGTCTTCCATTCTCTTACCTAAGATCCAGGGGCTAAATGTGAGCAGATACTTGTAAGAGGAAGGTGAGGAGGAGGAGGAGTGGGGGCTTTGCACTCAAGTTTTTTCATTTGTATGGATGAGTTTGGTTTTTGGCCTGAAGCACTGACTTCTCCCTTAGCTCCCTGTCACTAGCCAGGGCTGTGAGTGCAGCCAGTGCTCATTAGCCCAGCTGCAGCTGTTAGGAAAGACATTTTGATCCAGCATAACTCAGACTTCAAGAAATATTTCATTTTTTTCCCAAAGGAAAATGTGGTGGGTCTGTGGTATAGAGACCTGCATAGTCTCAGGCATGCTGCAAGCACAGTGCCTTACTTACACTGGACTCAGGAGGCAAACACAAGAAACATGGCTCATTAATTCTAGAGAGCTCTTCACTGCTTCCCAAAAAATAAAAATCTAAACCACCAAGGAAATTAAAAAAAGCCAGTCTTGAAATTGCTGCAGATAAGCAGATCCTTTGCCATGGGCAGCTGGCAAACCTGTTTTCTCTTGCTTACACATGAGAGGGGTTTATTTTTCCCAGCTTTCTGGATTCTCCTCAACTTTGTATTCCTTTCCCCAATTCCATACATAAGTTTATGTGAAAAAACTAGGCTTTCAGGATTTTACTTGTTAACACTGAATTCTTAATTGTTCATCAAATCACAGTTTGAAAAAACAAGAAATCTTGGTGGAATCTGAGATGGGGAAATAATATAATATACATTTTGTTGGTGGAGCAACCAAGACACAGATACTCAGTTTTTCAGTGTCTCTACCTTGTTCTTTCTGGAAGAGGAGACAGAATCAGAGGGACGCATTGTATTTAAAGATTGCTGATCTAGCCCTGAACTTGTTCTCTGCTTCATTGCACTGAGGAATTAGGCCAAGCCTGGCCCTTCTTGAGCAATTTTATCTCACCTAAATTTGTTTATTTCCAGGCATTCTCCTGTTCCTCAAAAGCACAACTGATCCATCTGTAAATGATACACACACTGTGCTGCCTTGTGTACCTTGAATCTGGGTGCAGATTATGCAGGTCCGTTCTCCTACAGCTGGAAGTGATGCTGTCTCCTACCTTGGGGCAGCTTGTGTCTGAAACTGCACACATAATTTACTGGCGACTAAAGTTCTTCACTTATTCCCCCTCTCCACCCTGTTAGCAAATAAATTAATATGTAGAAAGGAAATGGAATTTTTATGCAGTAAAGAGCTATTCCTTCCATAATATGTTTATTAGAAGAATACTGGTTTATATTATTTTCCTCTAGGAATTCATCTGTAATAACTAGGTGGTTTTTCCTTTGGATTTTCTTTTATTTGGTAGATTGTTTCATATCTGCAAAGATAAACCTCCACTTTGTCATGCCATTCTCCTGTGCTACCAGCTGAGAAATCACATAAGAAAAGCATGATAATTTCTGAGTAAAATTTAAAAAGAAAAATCCCACTCAAAAGTAAACTAAATATCACCACATGGCTTTATCTGTTTTCAGGTTTTATAGGAACTGAGGTTAAGTTCAGGACAAATGAGCCAGCATTTTCCAGCAGTCAAAAATCACTAAAGATTTCAAACCAGATTCCCCCTCGACTCTGTTTGGTATCTAAGGAAAGATAGGTATTTTCATTAAAATTTAATTTTAATAAACCTTATCAGTTTTATCCAAAAAGCTCAGAACATTTTACAGCCACTGATTATAACCTTAGTGAAACTCCTTGGGTAAGAGAGGATCATGTCTAGAGTAACAGAGTCCATAAACATCCACAGATTATTCTCAGAAAAAAATAACAGATCACCCAGGTAACCTATGGCCATGTGCCAGTAGGAATTTGCCAAAAGCTATATTAAAGGCTTGAGTTAAAACAATGAGTGTTTTAACTCACTGTTAATTGAAATTAGTGTTGTCACTACAATTTTCCTGGTCTGTGGGAGAAGGCAGTTACTGGTGAAATGCAAATAGATGTTAGTGAGGACTGGGAGGGTTTAATCCTGAGTTATGCTATTTCTATGGGACTGACTTATATTTTCAATTTTTAAAACAGTAGTATTTTATGTATAAGGTACTGAGATATAAAGAAGTAGTTTCTCCAATGATCTGGCCTAAATGGGATACAAATTCATTTATTGAATTTCCACTCCTGGTTTACTCATAAGATCAAAATTTCTTGTCATTAGAAATGTGATGATTGTGTGTGTCTGGAGGTTGTTTGTTTTTTGTTTTTTTTTTTTTTTTTACAGTTTGATAATTTCATATAGTGCAAGATAGGTTTTTTTCCAAAAAAACCCTAGAAGAATCAGCAAGAATCAAATCCTATTTTCCCCCCCATTCTGCTAAAAACTTTGCTTTGTGAAAAAGATTGTTTTGCTTACCAAAAAAACCCCAAACAACTTCCCTGCTACAAAAAGAAAGACCCAAAACCCCAAAACAAAACTAAAAATGAAAGAAAAGTATTTCTTTTTTTGGCAGGTGAATTTGAAAGAGAGCATGGTTTTCTATTAAACTACCCTAAAGTATTTTGTATTTTTTCTGATTTGCTTAAATAACACATCTGAATTAACATTTATCAAGGCCATTCAATTTCTTATGCTAGGAAACTGTAATTTCATTTATATGTAAGATAACTGTCCACAGAAGAGAAAAAAACAGGGAATGATATATTAATATTTTGTGCTACACAGGAACCTAGTGTTGCCACATTGAATTCTGCAATAGCAAGTTCAAAAGAACCAGAAAGTTCAGCACTTATTACAACAAGTAATTAATTCCAAAAGATGTTACAGAGGCCAAAAGTATAAATCACAAAGTCATGGACACAAATTCATAGAAGGTAGCCATGACTGCTGGAAATAATTGCTTGAATATAACCTTTGAGTCAGAAAGGTCTTTAATTTTGATTGCTGGATCTTGCAGGATGTAATGAAGGAAAAAAAATGAACTTTTCAAGGCAGTTCACTGTACTGTGTGCCCACAGATGACTGCTGCAATAATTGGGAGACTCCTTTGAAGAATAAAGTTATAAAATCATAGAATTATAGAATGGTTTGGGTTGGAAGGGACCTTAAAGGTCATCTCGTTCCCTGCCATGGGCAGGGACACCTTCCACTGGACCAGGTTGCTCAGGGCCCCATCCAAGCTGGCCTTAAAAACTTCCAGGGATGGGGCATCTAAAAGTTCTCTTGGTAACCTGTGCTAGGGCCTCAGCACTCATGGTCTCATGGATAAGGTCATCAAAAGGCCAGCTCAAAGAGAACCCATGAAATATTTCACTGAAAATATTAATATTTCTGCACACACTTTAATCCTCTTGGGCACACACACGTTACCTCTTTTGACCTTTTTTATCCTGACTCCAATTAAAAGCTGAGGTTATCATACTGGATAAGGATCTAAATGTTGATATTAAATCAGTGTTATTAAATAGATGGTCCAAATGGACACATAAGTAACCAAGGTTCATGATTCATACAAATGAGCATGTTTACAGAAATAATTAGAAAAAATAAATACAGCGAAAAAATAATTGATGTAGCAAATGAACCTGTTATTACTAATAAAAATTTTCTTCCATCATAATGTACTTCAGATAACATTAGAGGGACTCAGCAGTTTGTAAGCCTTCCACTTAAACTTACCCTCAGCAGACTGATGATGTTTTGGCATGGTTCCCAAAAGAAGGTTTTTGTTTTACAGTGCTATGTGAAATCAATTTCCATAAAACCAGCCGATTAAAACCCCTTCTCTGCTGTAAAAGCAAAAGCTAAATAAAAAAAGGCATTAAAAACTGCTCTTCTTTCCCTTTAAACCTTTGAAAGCTTTGCTCATATTCAAATGAGGAGGTTTTCATGTGCACAGAACATTTGTTTAAGCTTCTCTCTCTGATACCACAGCAATCATTTTTTATTTTTGTTTCTTGAGCCTTTCCAGCAGACCTCAGCAGACAACATCATTCAATAACAATTGAAATTATTCAGAGCAGTGCATAGCTCTTGTCTATTGGAAATAGCTTTATTTATTTGTTTATTTATTTATTGCTTTTATCTTAAATGGTGCATGTAGGAAATACATGGAAAGGCTTCATGCTGCTTAGAAGCAACCCGCTGGAAATTGCTTTGATCACATAAATTAAAATATACATAAGCAAGAATAGTTATTTGCTGATTTGTTCTACCCCATCCTCCTGCTCATGAATGACCCTTTTGCCAGTGTTTATCTATAACAAGCAGCAGTTTTGTTCTACAGACAAAACAGGGATTTGTGTTTAACCTTCTGAAACTAGTCCAATTTGTAATTTTGCTTGAGATTGTTTTTTCCAATGTTGCAAAACTGTTTCACACCAGAACCTCACCTTTTGTATGGCTATTAACAAATTTTCTTTTGTTTGCATATTTAATATAAATCCTTCCAGAGTTGAAGAAGCATTTGGGCAATACTCCCAGGCACATAGTGTGATTCTTGGGGCTGCCCTGTGCAGGGTAAAGAGTTGGATTTTGGTGATTCCTGTGGCTCCTTTCCATCTCAGGATGTTCTGTGATTCTATGATTCTCTGTTTTCTGTGTGTTTCTGTACAGCACTCAGCATTTTCATCTGTCCTTAAAAACTGAATCTGGGGTAGATATCAATTCATTAGTTTTATCTGAGCTGATGCGGCCACGTGATACACATCTACATAGAGAAATAACCTCGGATTGGAAAGGCATTGCAGCAGGAGTAGCACTTCCCTGTGGCTTCAAGTTCTGGCACATCATGCTTTTGAGATATTTTTTGTGCTCTCCATCCTGGAAGTTTTTATTCTTTCAAGAAGACCAGGTCTCCTGGGTACAATGGGATTTAGGGTGCTTGGATGGGCATCAGATACCTGTGGATGGTGATCCCAGTCTGGAAGCTGTAGCACAAAACCAGTGGCATTGCCTCTGCACTTGGTACAAACAACAAATGTCTTTTCCCTTTTTCTCTATAGTTCATAATTTCAGTTCCACCTTTGCCTGTTTTTTAAGAACCCCTTTGGGTACTTTCATTGCACTTTAGTGATCACAGTTGGTAATTTGACTCATTGCATTCCCCACAAGTAGACTGATTTCCCTCTTGAAATATTGATGCAGTTTGTGTACAGCATGTGTTATCAGAGGGACTAACAGTATGGTTATGTCATCTCCAGTTGTTGCTGAGACAGTCATCCAGCCTCTCTTTACGGTCCACAATTAGAATTAAATACTTGGAGGGTAAAATTCCTCTGATCTGTTTGATATCACTGCTTCAGCAAGAGATGACTCATGGTGGAAATGCCAATTCCTCTCCAATGAATATAAAGGCAGCCCACATCATTAATTGGGCTGTAAGTACTGCTCAGATTAATCCAAAGTATAAGCCCTGACTGTGCATCAATACTCTGGTGGGCTTGATGCTGAGTAAACTTCAGACAGGTTATTTCACTCTTAATGGGTTCTTGGTCTTCAATAGCAAATGTACAAATATAGCCAGAAGGGAGCACTAATCACTGAGAATTAAACAACTTACATTCTGTCAGTTTTTTGAGGAAGAATTTGGATAACAGTGAAATCACATTGTACCCACAAAAAATAAAGGTTTTTTTGAATGAAGTCTTATTCTTTTGGTGCTGAAAACTAAAGCCATGGGAGAGTGAGAAGTGGCAACCAAACTTCCAATCTATAAGATTAAGTATGGGATGAGCTAGAAAAGATATTGCTAGTTAGGAGAGATCATGCACAACTCAAAGAGGAAGGGTGATGTGGTTAAAGCCAGAGAGTAAGATGTTGCATCCATCAAGGTGCAAGCTGATGAGAGGTTGCATAAGAATGTGATCCATGTGGATAGATGTAAAGGTTGTGTTGATGAGATGTTATGCTGGAAAAAGATCTGTAAGATAGCAGAGAAAGGAGTGAGTTAAAGGTAACAGTCAAACCACTCTACTGAATGCCTAGAAAACAAACTTCATTTACATTACTTGAGCTACCGCACACTGGACAATGATAATTTTCAAGGAAAACATGAATTTACAGTGCAACTTGAAATAAACAAAAGCAAAAGTCACCAAAATTGTAAGTCTTTTCTAAGCAAGAAAATAGTACTGGGACAACAATTATTCTTCTCTAACAATGCTTCTCTGATTACTTTTTTCTTCCCAATTTTTCTCCTTCTAGTTTTGCTCGTCCAGGGAAAGGTTCATGGCTTGGTAAAGGCAACCTGGAGGCAGGACCAGACCAGTCCAGTATGTCATTAGAAAATCTAGTGTTTGGAGCTGGCTACTGCAAACCTACTTCTTCAGAGGTAAGAAGGATGAGGAATGATGTCCTGCTTCAATTCCATCACACAGAGCATCCACAAAGTCTGTGGAGAACATGTCATGGTTTTATATTTCCTGTAGAGGGATTTTTTGGAAGAACAATCCTTCAAACATTTCTGCATGAACCACCTGGCACTTGGCTACACAATTCCTGGGTGTTCAGCCCACACCTACATGGGCCATTTCATGGTTCAAGATGTATGGATATACCCCCCATGGACAGTGACACTTTTAAGACAGGATTCACCTGACCAGGTGTCTGCTGGCAGGTGAAATTATTCAGGAAAAGGTCCTGGCTTTCAGTTCTTGTGTATGACAGTCAGAGGATGTGAGTCATTATTAAGGATGTTATGAAAGAAGGTTTTGTGTGCAGAATATTGTGTGTGTTGGTGACAAGGTGTTACATACAATGCAGGTCCCACAGTCAGTGTGTGTCTTTGATCTTGCTAATTACCACAGGTAAAAAGGAGAGCTTGTTGTGCAATTTTTAAAAGAAATTTTGTTTTAAAATTATTTTTTATTTTTTTGATCTTTTTTCTAATTTATTTTTAATGTTTTTTAAGTATTAGCTTTGTCTTTATTTTGTTTTTTAGGGTATTTTTGTCAAAAATGTTTCCTCAGCTCTAGAAACTCACCCCAGAATATTGCAACCATTAACCTGTTAAGCAACCCTGATTCAAGGCTTATGATTAACATGCTGCCCTCAGCTTCCCTCAACCTTTCCTGTCAAAGCTTTTCTGTATAAATATTAAAAATATGCAAGCCTAGAGCACTTGGTGCAGAGGAACTACCAGGGAATTAACAAGGGCTGAGAGAATGTTTGGCCTGAGGCTGCTATCCCAAACATTGCGTCAGTGTATGCTTTTGGCAAACAAACTGACCTCAACCTGTGCCTCTCTGGTACACATCATAGACATTTAAATAACTGTTTGTATTTTAGGCCAATCTCATCACATTAGAGAGAGTCTTTGGAGAGTGGAGCCTATTTTCATTATCCTCTGGACAAGGCACTGTTGAAATAAGAGAAATGGAAAGCTCTCCACTCCCATTTTTGATTTTGAAAAATCTTTTCTGTTGTAATTAGGAAAAACAAAACTTATTTCCTTCCCAATTTTCTTCCTTAGCTGGAAACTCTATCTTCTACCTATCTCTGCAGACAAATTCTTTTTTTATGTCAGGATAATTGTGGTGTGTTGACCTTTACTGGAAGCCAGGTGCTCACCAAGACATTCTATCATTCCCCTCCCCAACAGGACAGGGTGCAATAAAGAAAAATTGTGGGTAAAGTCAGTTTAATGAAGCAAAATCAAGGCCATGTGCAGAAGCAAAGGAAAACAAAAGATTTATTCTCCCCTTCCCATCAGCAGGTGATGTTCAGCCACTTCCTGGGAAGTGGGGCTTCAGGGTGTGAGGTGGTTTCTCTGGAACACAAACATTATAACAGTGAATGCTCCCCCTTCACCTCCTTTTCCTCAGCTTTTCTTGCTCAGCTCACATCCTGTGGTATGGAATATCCCTTTGGCCAGTTTGGGTCAGCTGGCCTGGCTGTGTGCCCTCCCAGGGTCTTGCTCACTCCCACCTTGCTGATGGGGGAATGTTGGAGACAGTGCTGGGGCTCGTGCTTGATGCCTTGAGAAGGCTGACCTAGAACAGAGACCAAACAGAGTTAAAGAATAAAGTAGGGATTTATTAAAGGGCCTTCATGGATACACCTTGGGCAGTGCAAGAGCCCAGCCAGGGCTACACCCAAGATGAACTCAAAATAGTCACAAAAAATGGGCAACCAATCATGAGGTCTCTCACTTTTATAAGTTCTGGTCCATTTGCACGTTGGAGTTAATTGTCCACTTATAGCTGTAGCTTATGAAGTCCCATCTTTCTTGGTTTTTTCTCTTCAGTCCATGCTGTTTATGCTCTTGGGCCTGAGATTTGGATCATTTGTCCTTGGTCCCCAGCTAGAGAAGTAATTTTTTTGGTTACCTGCTCTGTGAAGAGAGCTCACCATCCCCTAATATAAAGCTCAGAACTACACACTGAAGCAGCACAGAATGTGAAAAATATAAAGCTAAAACCTGAGGCATCATGCTCAGCAGGAGCCAAAGCACTGCAGTGCCACCAACACCTCTGCAGCCACCAATGCCCAGCACAGCCCTGGGAGGGCTGCCATGGGGAATGTTAACTCCATCCCAGTCAGAGCCAATACAATTATTATTATCCTAGCAGATGAACTATGAAATACCAAAAGGAAATTGCTCTGCCAAGAACTGTAGCACACTGCTACCCTGCAGTCATCAGAATGCCACACACCAACGATCATAAATATAATGCTGCACAGTCCACATGGCCAGATGTGCATTTGCTTAGCTTCAGAAACCTCCATAAGTCATGACATCTGTTCTTGAGTTGAGTGTTTTAAT
The DNA here is from genome assembly GCA_039654755.1 of Calcarius lapponicus. Classification (NCBI taxonomy): domain Eukaryota; kingdom Metazoa; phylum Chordata; class Aves; order Passeriformes; family Fringillidae; genus Calcarius; species Calcarius lapponicus. The sequence goes on along the minus strand of CM077464.1, from coordinate 157,390,516 downwards.
TTAATAGACCATGATGGCCTTTTTGCCTATTCATGATGCATGATAATGAGCAAAAGCTATTTTCTCTTGGCTTAACATAAAAAAAAAAAAAAAATTCAGAGCTAAAAAAGAAACTGTTGTGGGGCTAGACCTAACTCCAAGCAAAAGACATGTGACTGACTAGTGGTTTATATGGAAGTTTATACCAGGCAGTAAGGGATTGAAGGAAGAGGAGTAATATTAGTTCTTACCTTGCTGTAGTGCTTAGCACTGGGTCAAGTTTTCATTTCCCTTTAAAAACTTATAGATATGATTCCAGGTCGTTTGAATGTATTTAATAAGCTTCAATTGGTTTGGAGAATTTTGCCTCATGGCCAGTGGGCTTAGAATGGATTCTACACTTTTCATGAGGTACCATCCCCAAAACCTGCATACCTCTCTGATTACTTTCTGTATATTTTTATTTGGACCTTCCCTACTGCATGTCTGAATTAGTAGCTGTTGAATACCAGAACTCAAAATATGCCACACATATTTCCGTTTGTAAACTATTTTGATTTGATGCAACTGGCTAAATCTAGGGTGAAACATGAATAGATCCAGTCTTCCAAGTCTGACAAAGCTTCACTGAGAGGCAGGAAAAGGGGAAATCAATTCTATAGGCATGTTGGTTTCTTTCTTTTTATGTCATAAACTATCATAGCTCATTTAGTCCATGGTTGGTCTATGGACTACGGACTATGGAGAGTTGGTCTATCCTATTTTTAATTTGTTTAGTACTATTTTCATCTCCTTCTACATTTCATGTGCATTTCTGTGTTTTCCTTGATCTAAGAAGTCTCAAGGCTTAAGCTCTTAAAATGCATCTCCTGGGCAAGCGCCTTCTGTTTAGTATCTTTTCTAGGGAACTAAATCTGATTATTCAGTTTACTCAAAGACTACAAACAGTCAAGACTTTCCTTATTTTAGCCTTAGTTATTGTGAGTAAACAACAAAAAAAAAAGCAAACAACTTATTTTCCCCCTGACAGCTGCTGATAGATTATTTTCCAGAATACCAGAATACTCCAGAATTCCAGTGTAGGAACTCTAAATCATTACTATTGCACCCTTTTCCCTAGGTCTAGGCATAAAACTCCAGGAAAGGTGTAGTTGGTGGTGTCTGAAGCTTTACTAATTTCCCAATTTATTCATTTTCATAGGTTTGGTATAAATTCTACAAATTCAAGAAGCAGATTGGATCACAAAAGTGAATTTCATTGTCATTAGTGTCATCACGTGCAGTAGATGAATTAGTGGCATGGTGTTTTGAGTTTATGTTGCAAGGTTTTTGGTACCAGAGGGGAATGGGACCAGGGGATGCTTCTGTGAGAGGAAAGAGGAACCTTCCCCCACATTAAACAAAGACAATTCACCACTCATGGTTCAGAAAGCATTTGAACACAGTAGAGTAGTGTCTGGATTTGCAGTAGTCTTAAACCCTCAGGAAAGCCAGAAATGTGCTGAAATATGATATTAAAACTTCCAAATTATGTTAAGTAGAAGACTCTGACCTTGGTATATCACATATATAGGTCATACTTTCCATTTGCCCTCTTTTTTTCCTGATAGGACTTGGATACATCAGAGAGTTAATGCTCTTTTTAGGCCCACAGGTTGACTGTGGAAGTGCTCATCTAGTTTTTGTCACTGATTTGCTTTTTCCCCACTGAAAAGGCATTTGACTGCCTTAATTTTTAAAGATAGTCTGCATCAATCTTCTTCCACTCCTTCTTTCCACTTCCTGACCCAATCTTCTGCATTTGGCTGCTGAGGTGCTACTGCTTAATGACAGACCCTGAAGGGTTCTTGTTCTGCACTTCTGACTTCTCACTGTGGAGATTAATTAATGCCAGCAGCTTTGGATTGTACTCGTGCATTTTCCCTGGATTTCACCAAATGACTTCTGGACATCACTAACACTTTCCTCATCTCCTGGCTTAGCAGAGTAGTTATAATAATTAATTCTATTTAAACCTAGGTGATTTTTTTAAAGTCTTTCTGTCTCTTCCCATTCCCCTACCTAGCAAACAGGGAACTTTTTTCCCCCCTTTCCTCCTTTTCTCTCTCTCTAATATTTTCTCTATATTTATACTGCACTTTTCCCTTCAAGCAGAATTAAGACAACAAAGATATTTGAAATAAGATATTTTTGGTTGTCAGACAAATATGAATAATGACAATTTTGTTGTCAAAAAACTAGAACAGAATAATCTACAGAATAATAAAATCTATGAAATAATAAGAAGCACTAGAATTTTTTCAAGTTATTTTCAGCCCATAACCTATGCTCACAGGGAATATATATCACTGTAGATATGTGTTCAAAATAGGATCATATCTACTGCAGTCTTGGGAGATGCTAGTGGGGTGAAACAGCTTCATGAGCTCTGTGTGATTGGTGTCCCTTTGGGGAACATGAATTCCCCTCTGTGTCTGCTAAATTGCTTTTCTGTGTGAGGAAGTTCAAGGGGTTGTTTTGGATGTTACAAGGTCTGTGTCTCAACTCCACACTGACTCACTCTTTCAGGTGATCTCGACTGCCCTAAGAGCTGGATATTGGAAAATTACAGCAGCTTTATTTATCTACAATAAAATAAACTATTCCTTGCAGATCTGCAAATTGAGTGGTCACTAACACTTCGGGGTTTTTGTGCCTTATCCAGTAGCATAAACCTCTTCTGTATTCACTGTTGTCAGGCTGGTTTAATGTCTTTGTAATATTGTGCATCACATGCCTGCTGTGTTATAATCAAGTTGAATCAATGGCATACTGGGGATTATTAATAAACTGTACTCACAGTAATCTTATTTTCATTTGGCTAGCAGTTGCACTGCAGATAAATTGACTTCTAAGTAATCAGATTGATTAATCATATGATTTCTCATTAATAAGGTGCTGGTGTTTGATGAGAAGTGCTCTTCTTTCATCTAGCATTGATGCAGCAATCCCAAAAGACATGAGGTTTATGCCTGGCATAACACAAGAACCAGGAGTGTCATTCAAATAAAATTTGTTGATGATAAATGTTCTTTTCCACAGACAGTTTGCTAATATTTTCATCTTTTCAGCAACATATGCAAAATCTGAGCTGTTCTAGCCTAGCACCAAAACATTTTTCAAACCCACATTTTTTTGTCTCATAGCAGTCATCTGTGGTTTAGTCTTCTTTTTTTTTTTTTTTTCTCTGTAGTTATAGATCTTTGGCCAAATTGTTAACTTTTTCAGCTCATGAAGTGAGAAGACCCTGAGATAATCTCAGTTCATTAGAGCATAGAGCTAATAACCCCAAAGTTATGGGTTTGATCCCTGCCCAGGCCATTCACTTAAAAGTTCAGCTTGATGATCTTTGTAGGTCCCTTCCAACTCAGAATATTCTTTGATTCTGCAGTGATTGTGCATCAGAGAGGAGCCCAAATAGGACCTATTGTGAGAATTGTAATATGTAATATGATTCTGTGGTTCTAAGACAGCTGACACATATTTCTGCTTTTTTAAAATCAATTTTTAAAAAATCCCGGTATTTAAAATAGCTTTTACTTATAACTGCTCAGTGTAGTTTACATCAGAATTTCATCTAGTATTGTTAATTTTACGTGGAAATGCCTTTCGTTTCATCTCAGACTTCTTTGCTTGGGTATGAGTCTTTCATGGCAAACACTTCTTTCATGTGTTAGGATGCATTTGTAATGGGGGGTTTTAAAAGATTCCTTGGGTGTCTTGCTGATGCAAATGGTGATTAGCTGTGATTGGGACTCCAGCAGATGTCCAACACATAATTATTCTGAAATACTAAGACAGCTGATATACTGCTCTTTATAAAGTAAAATGACAAGTATCTTTAATCAGTATGTTCAAGGCACCATTTGTGATAATTACTGATGAAATCTTTAATCTTTGGTTGCCTGAAGATAAATGGCTGATCTCTAGAAAAAAACTAAATGATCTCCTAGCTGTAGCAGAAAATATGTAACTAATAATGTGACAATAACTGGTTTCTTTAATCACTGGCATACTTCTTTTCTGTGGTTCTTGCTTTCTGATCCGACATGTGCAGCGTATAGCAAAGCAATGATCTGCATTTTTATGGAGTTCAAAACTGAGATTAATTTGGGTTTAGGCCTGAAACATGGTGTTAAAAAAGCTTTGCAATCTTTTTGCTATGGATGTTCAATGAAAATGCTATGACATCAACTGGAGATTCTCATGAGACTCCAGATGGGAGGGTGATGGTGACTTGTTCTGGAGAAAATCCTTGGAATTGCTCATATTGGACTGATAATTTATCCTTTTGTTAAGCAATAGAATTTTCATAGGAAGTTGCTCTTTTCATATGTTTTTTTTTTTTTTTGCCATTTTTCTGCATTGTTTATATATTGGTAATAATCAGATTGCTGCATTCTCTTTCTAAATCTCATCTAGACTTACATAACTGAAAGTATTTTTATTATGGATAATTTAGAGGGTTTTGAGTAGTGTGGTAAAAGGCAGACTAAGCATGGAGAACATATTTCTTGTTCACAGCTACTATTACAGTTATATACTGAAGAATTTATTTGGCTTCCCTCACCATAATTTCTCACTTTTTCTGCATCCATTTATGTGGTTCACTTGGCTGACATTCTTTCAATTCAAGGTATTCCCTTCTAGAGAGTTCAGCATTGATCCTTCAGGAATTTTATAGGAAAGGGCTTGTGCAGTACCTTTTTTTCCCTATATTCCCTGGAGTAAAGTGCAGTAGCAGCGGGAACAGAATTTTTACTCCTCACTTCAGGAGCTGGACTTGGCTGTTCTCTAATTTTTGAAAGAATGTTTTATTATTCACTTTTTCTTTCTTCTCAGTATTTTTCCCAGCGGTACCTTGCTTAAAAATCATGTACACGTGCCCTAAGGAACACTCATCCTTAGCTCCTAAGGCACAATAGTTCCCACTGACTCCGATGATGAGAGAGTTCCTGAAGGGAGACCAAATCAGCTCTCACAGCTTCTGAGCTGCTGGCCTTTCCAGGGTGAGCAGAGATGCCAACACAGCACAGTGGAGATCCATCATCTGGAAGCCAACCCTTTGCTATTGGCAAGTGTCCCAGACAGCAGCTCGGGAGCTGGGGAATAAGAAAAGAGATTCCCTCTTTTTCCAACCACTTTGGCTTGTTTGGTGGAAACAAATCTTCAAGTGACAGCAAAAGCCTACACGTCTGTTCACAGCTATCATGTCAGTCATAGTGACCCAAGAAACAGCTCCACAGCTGATAAGAATTATCAGTTTTGGGGCAGTGCTAGGCAGGAACACTTAGAAGTGCAGTCTCTGCAACATCAGTTTGTGCAAAACCAATTGACCCCGTTCAAATGGCCTAATATTTTCTCCAAGGATCAGACAAAATTTGGCAGTGTGACAATCAGATAAGAATGGGCAAAGAGAAAGAGATGGGTCAGTGTATTATGATTCTCAAAAGCACTGCCAGACAGAGGTGAATAGCATGAGACAAAAGCATTTTTTGTAGCTTTGTGGTAAAATAAGAATAATTTTAGAATACCTTCAGGACAAGAGTAACTTCTTCTGAAGATTATCTAATCACATATCCAGAATCTGTACTCAAGTGTTGGAATAAGTGTCAAAAAGAAAAGAAATTTAGATCAAAATTGGTTAATGCTTCAAGGAAGATCTTTGCAAAACCAGGAAAAGCATGTGCATATTCATGCAGTTACACACATGAGTACTTGGGTGAAAATATGGGTCTAAAGACTTATTTAGGGTAAGCCAGACACAGTCAGAGGCAAATGAGCTTACACTACTTCTTTGACTGGCATAAACCTTGAGAAATCAAGCTTCCAGTAAGCCCAGTTTTACCATAGTATTTACCTCTACTCTTCCCAGCTTCACAGTATGGTATTTGAACAGGGTCTGATGGATTGTTAATATCTCTGCACTCAGTCCCTGCATGATCCCAGGTTAGCTGGCTGTGTTGAAGGAGCTGCAGCATTGTTCATCTGCTGCCTCTGGTTCCAACCAGATCTGATAAGGCCAAGACAGATAAGCCTTTACTCATCCCTTTCTTCCTTGTCTTCTTCATAGACTCATAGAATGGTTTGGATTGGAAGAACCTTTAAACATCTAGTCCAAACCCCCTGCAATGAGCAGGGTCATCACCAAATAGAACAGGTTGCTCAGAGCCCTGTCAAACTTGGCCTTGAATGTTTCCAGGGATGGGATGCTGCCCTGTTCTAAGTTCTTCTAAGCCTTCTAATGTTTACATTTTTGTAATGGAGTTTCTCATGCACATTTATGTAAATAATGATTGTTTTTACATTCTTTTCTGGAGAAAAAGAAAATTAATATACTACTAGTTTGACCAGTGACATTGGAGAAGTGGCAATTTCATCCTCCAATCCAGAGTCACTTTTCAAATTCTATATATATCAAAGTCAATAATAAATTTCCCTTCTTTTTTACCTTCGAAATTCCAGCATGTGTGTCATTTTATTTTGTGTCCTATTGCAGCAATGGGACATTTACCAGGGCTCTGGGGAATCTGGCCCAGTGTCCCTGTGCTTTCATCACAAAATATTTACCTTAAATCTACTCTTTTAGTTCCAAACTATTAACCCTTGTCCTATCTCAACATGCCCTGCTATAATGCCTGTCCCCATATTTCTTATGAGTTGCCCTTAAGTGTTGAAAGGCTGCTATAAGGTCTCCCAAGATATTCCCAAATTCTTTCTGTGGGCAGGATAAAACCACAAAGTGAGTTGAAGGCACCATATATCTACTCATTGATGACCCAAGGCAAAAGCCATTGCCATCTCACAGGTTTTTGCTAGGCCTGGATGCAATCTGCAATGTCTCTGCTGGAATTTGTTCTTCCTGACATTGGCAGACTGAGCTGGCTGATGAGAAGCAGGGGTGAAAGGCTGAGCAGGACAGCAGGACACCCCCAAGGCAGTGTTCAGTAATGTTCATGTGGGTGGTAAAGCTCTGGTTCTGCTCTACACATTGTGTTTCTCTTGTAAACAAGTACAATTCAACTCTCCAGAGCTGCCAATCAGTCTCTTTCTCCACTACTGAACTCATTAGAAGTAGTTTATTTAACACCATAAAATTATGGCCTACAGAATAAATGGTAAGCTACTCATAGCTCATGAAATTTGATTGTCTTTGAGTGTAAATTTCTTGAGGGCTGGTATACATACTATGCATAATACAGGAGGTATTTATGGGGCTATGAAAATGAACCTGTGAAGACGTAATATTTATGCAAATTTATACTGTTCCAGCTATTCAAAAGTTCTCTATTTTATTGCAGTAAATTATAACATATCAATGTAATTGCCTTAAAGTAACATTCCCAGGAAATATTCTGATTAGCCATTATTTCTGTTTCACTGTTAGAACAGAAATTGTAGATTTCTGCAGTGATAAAAAGGACTGTATATTACTTTATCATTGGCTTTTCCATATGATGTATGTTTGCATGCATGTGAAAGACCTATAAATGATTCATTGCCTGAGAGTGTCATAAGTGAAGACTTCAGAAATGTGGCATAATCACAGGATTAGACATTGAGCTGTTTCCTGGCAGCAAAAGGCATAGAAATCACATCCCCCACATCAAAGAAACCAGACCAAAATTACAGCACCTGGGCCAAGGAGGAGCAATTTTTGTACAGAGCAATTTTTTTGCAAGAAGGAAAGTGCCTTTAATCCAGGCTGTAACTGATCTTTTCTGAATGTGATTTGAAATAAAATAATAAGTTAATACTAATAAAATAAAATCATATTCATTAAAAACAGGTTTTGAAACATTTCTAAAAGAAAAATCTAATTGATCTCATTGAGTCACTTTGACAACTTCAATTACCTGAGTGGTGGGACTCTGAGTCTCAGAATCATCTTTAGCAAAATAAGAAGTGAAGTAATGAAAATTGTTTTGACTTGGTTTTGCAACAGACCTTGAAGTATGTTCTCACAACAGATCTTCTGTTGATTATTTTTCACAATACAATAATGGACAAAATTCAGGTAACCTGAAAAAAGGACACATTTAGACCCAATAAAAGAATTCTTTTTCTCCCCATTTCTGCAGCCCATGAGAGAGCTGGTATAACACATTGCCAGAAGGTGCTTCTGTGAACTTTGTAGGATTTGTCACAATTGTGCAAAATGACAGCACTGACACAGCCCTTGTTCTGAAGGGATGGGAACTGTGAGGGCTGTGATATAAACCAATATTTGGGTAATTTGAGGAAGACTTTTGCTGGAAGGAATTCAATTTCTGAAGCTGTCAGGGCTTAAGCTTTTATTTTGTTCTCTTTCTTTACCTCTGTCTCCTCCGTGAGCTCAAATTCTTGACAGTGATTGCTTGCAAAACACAAGACTTTTTGGATTTCTCTTCTGATCTGGTTTGACAAAGACTATAGAAGTCAAAATCTTTTATTCAGCTCTTTGGGGAAAAATAGAAGTCAATCATGAATCAAGTAGAAAGTCTGGGATATGCAGGAGCATTTGTAAATAATAATAAAAAATCACAGTCCTGTCAATAGAGACATGATTTCTTTCCACTTGCATATGAATCATAGGAACCTACTTGGTAACACTTGTGGCTGAAGGAAACAATAAAACAAAAACTCTGCCTTGGTAATGAAATGTCAAACTGCTTAAAAAATGAACTCATAAAGGTTGAAGTAATTTTTCACTGTCAAAAGACAATTAAATATTTCCTCTTTAGCCATTGTTTGACATTGTTGCTAATGTTTAAATTTGCTAAGACAAGGAAAAGATCAGAAATAGTGTTGTGATTATTTCATTTTTTTTCTCCATTTGTGAACACAAAGGTAAGTAACCAGTGTGAAGCAACTGTTCTGATTACAGACATTTCAACAGTGAATTCTAGGCAAAGCTCTCAATAAATAGATTTGGGTGGGCATGGTTGGCACTGTATCTCTTCCCTCCTATGAGAGTCCGTGTGATCAAGAACCAAAATAACCTACTCGGAACTTATTTTCAGATCGTACCTATAATTTCAGAAGTCAAGCCCGTGGTAGCAAAATGACAGGGTTCAGTGATCTTGGCCACCTGGAAAGCAAATGGTGCAATTGATAAACTCCTGATGAAAGGCACTCATGTCTATACTCTTGTTATTAAAACAATTCACAATTCTTATGGCACCATGCTGTGTTGTAAGACGGTAGATGTATGTTCCCCACAACTAATTCCAGTGAGTATTGATAAAAGCAATGGCTCAAAGCAATGTTGGATTGATGTGGAACATAGTCAAATAGACTTTTAATTTTTTTTTAATATATATGGCCTCTTTGAATTTTAGGTTTCCCAAGAAAAGGAAGAATGACCTGTTTCTTACTGTATTTATCTGGTGCTTGAATAGTGGTCCTCAGATTTTGCTTGTGGCAGCATCTAGCTCGTAAATGTATTTTCTACAAAATGTGAACAGAAATGAGGAAATTCACCACCTTCTTGAAGTGAGACCTAATTTTTATCATCTCTTTAGTATCCGTCCTGCACTTTTGTTGTGTCTGGTTCTTTACATATTCCTTTCTTTGGACAGGAGGATCTCTGTCTTTCCTTTGAGTCTTTCCTTCTGCACAAATCGTGCTCCAGTGTTTGAAGTAATTCAAATTCTTCCTCCATACACAGATGTATTTGTAGCTAAGAATAGTTTTAAGAGAGTAGCAGGATGTGAAGTTTTGCGGTCTTTTGGCTCAAAATGGCAACTTTGTGTGCTTCATGTGCTCAAGGTCTTCATGCAACTCAAGCACAGCTTGTTGGGGAATTTCAAATAGCCCAAAATAAATTTTCATAGGCATGACCTTCTGCATAAACAGAGTAAGAGTGGTTGCAATAGGGACATTTCATTAATGACTGTTCAGAGCATCCTGTGCTTAGGGGCAGGATATCAGGATTACCCTAACCAATCTGATTTAATGATAATGTTCTTCCTTAAAAATAGAACTCATCAAATATTTGATCACTTCGATATTTAATTTTGAGGCAGTTCCTGACAACATTTTGGAAAGGTAAAAAAGGACCCAAATTTCAGAAAGCCCAAATGGAACAATGGATAAGTGCAGTGAGACGTGGGTTAGTTACATGACCCAGCACGTGTCACTTTATCTAAATTCACTCTGTACGGGTGAGTTTAAGGTATGATTTAAGTTGTATTTGTAGCTCATTATAAAATTGAAAAATATTTGTTGTGGTGCTTAAGTGGCAGGTCTTGTTGTTTTGCAGAGATAAAGAAAAGAACTCCACAACTTTGTTAAAGTTGTAAAAGCCGGTATGTTTATTACAGCACTGGATGCATGTGGAGAACGCTCTCCTCAAAAGGCATGCGTACCTTGGGAACTTCAGGTCCCTTTTTATCCTCCTTTCACATACATATGTATACAGTTTCACAACAGGTTCATACATATTCATTTTTACAGGATTTCAAGTGACATTTTCCGCTAGTTCCTTTTATCAGAAAGAATTCCTAGGTCAGGTTGACTTGCCCTTGTAGCAGTTTTGTTTTTCTTTATCTGTCTCTCTCTTGTCTCCCTATTATGTCTGTTCTGCAGTTTTCCCTTCAGCTTTGGCCTTACAGACTTTTCACCCTTTCTGGACATTTCACCTAATTCAAAATGGACTTTTACTCTGGAGATTTTTTACTCTGTCTCATTGTGAAGTCACAAGGACTAGACAGCTTGCAATCACTAAGGAAAATGTCTTTGGAAAAAAAAAAGAAAAAACCAAAAGAAGGGTGTTTCATTTCACTTTGAAGAAGGAAATACTTCTTTCTAAGTTGACTTAACATGGTTCTTTTTTTCCTGTTTGGGCAGTGAACTGTAAAATCAATTACTCCTGTAGCTCTTGTCCTACGTGAACAGAGATCCAAGCCTGAAGCCACTTTCTCTCTGGCAGTGACTGTCAGCACATAATAGAGCCTGGCATTTCTAAATAGGAAGCTGCAGTCCTCATTGTTGCTTTTATTACATAGAAAGCATGTCAGAGTGACCATTTACTTTGTGTCTGTTCTTCAGAAGGCAACACAGAGCCAAGTAGTTTGGTGCATGCAGTTTGATAGAAGTTCACTGTGTTTAATAGCATATTCTGCCAACAGCCATGAGAGAAAATTCACCTGCAAGAGAGCTGAGTTTAATTTGTTTGTTAAGTCCACACTGGCCCACATTGGCAAAGTGTCTTCAGCCAGCTCTTGTATCAGCTGTGGCCATTCTCTCCTGTAAGGACAAGAGGAGGCCTTCCCCTCCCTGCACACCTCTTCACTTCTATCTCAAGTCCCTTCAGCTCCTAATTTTTCTCTAAGAGGATTTCCAAGCTCACACGAGACCCAAAAATACATGCTTTGGGCTGATTGTCAGCTTCTTGGAGTCAGCAATTACTGCTGAGTGAAGAACCCAAATCATGATGTCTGAAACATTTCTCCTCTCCGAGGGAAGAAGATACTTATTCGAATTCAGAATGCTCCACATTTTTTCCTCTGTCCAAAACTATATGAATTAAGTTTTTGGATTTTTTTTAAAAGGGGTGGAACTTCTCTTCGCAACTTTGAATTTTCTGCCTCTGAGCTTCTAGTTTAATTTTCTTCATACACAGTCCTTTCCTTTCATACACAGTGGAAAGCAAGGAGCATTTCTAGGGAGTTTTGCATTATAAAAATGTTGAAGAGGGATTTTTTGCATGCTTGGGAAGTCATAGGACAAGGAGAGAATGGTTTCAAGGGTACATTTGTGTTGGATAATTGGAAGAAATTAATTCCTGTGAGAGTGAGATTGCTGGGAGAATCTCTGTATGTCTCAGTCCTGGAAGTGTTCAAGGCCAAGTTTGTAGAGGCTCTGAGCAGCCTGGGATCATGGAAGGTGTCCCTGCCCTTGGCAGGGGTTTGGAACTGGGTGACTTTTAAGGTCCCTTCCAATCCAAACCATTCTAGGATTCTGTAACAACAAAATTTGAAGTGGAGGGGATGAACTGTGCTCCAAAAATGCCTGTTTCTCTCTCTGTGCTGTGAAGGGAGTCCAGGATGATGAGCTGAGCTGGATATGTTTATGGTCTAAATATAAAAGTTTTGCTAGATACTAATCTCACTACTCCTATGCAAGCAAACTGTGACATGTATTAGAGCTTTGGTCATTAACCCCTAGGTAATTAACTGTAAACTTCTGTAAACAAAAACAATAATAATCTATAAAATCCTAGGGAAAATAATTTATTTAATTATTTAACTCTTTATTAATATACTTAACATCAGGCAGTATATAGCATTGATATAAAGAGAAATACCCTGCCAGCTGCTAACCTGTGCAATTACAGAGCATAAAGTCATCTCCACCCCAGCCAGAGCCACAGCTGAGCACATCCTTCCCTGTTGCCAGGCATGCAAGTTGAATCAAAACATTTTTGACATTTTCTGATGTCCTGAATGACAATTGTAGTGGCACAATTGTGTTAATATCACTGAACAGGGTCTCCTTTTCCATGTGTGTATGTTTGTACATAAAGGTGGGAGAGACAAAGATGTTAACAAGTGTTCTTTTAAAAAATTACTGTTTTGTGCCGCTGCCTGCAGAGATGAGTAATAACAAGGCAGCTCTTCAGCTAAGGGGTCCTTATTTGATCACAGAAACAGGAGTGGATTTGCTTCCCTTATCTGTGAGCAGGCAGCATGGACTCCCTTTAATAAAAAAAGACAATGTATTAGGGTCCTTTCTGATGTCTCCGCTGTGTTATTTTTTGTTAGGAGATCAGAATTTGCTCCATGATTGTGTATGTATCAATAAATGTTTACTTTAAAATTACATATAAAGTCCAGTTTTAGATAGGTAAATAGATAGAAAGATATTTATATAAATCATTGTATCTAATCTGTCCCCCTTTCTTCATAAACAATTATTTTTTAATATTTTGGGGGGATTTTCCCCATAAAATTGTAATTATTCTGTGTTGCTTTATCATCTCTTAGCCAAGGAATATCACAGTGTGCTTTGTGAATGTTCCCTACACAGACTCTTAGGAATAAAAATATGAAGATATGAACTAACATGTCATTTTCAGACACAGATGTAACAGAGGGAAATAAAAGCACACCCAAAGGGTTGCAATGGATAGGGTAATGTGGGAAATAGTAAAAATAAGAAGATTTTTAGAAGGCTGAGAAAGCAGACCTTAGAAAGAACACAGAACTAGCTGCAGCTTCAAAGTCTGAAAGTAGAAAAGTTACAATGGTATAGCAAGGAAGGACATTAAACAATAGCTTGAATCTTAGGCTTGGCTAAGATAGATCTTAGAACTGCAGGAAAATATGCTTAGCAAGATAGGAGAAGGTTTTAAGTTTATTAATGGTGTATTGTGTATTGTTAATAGAAAGCAGACAAGCAAACATTGTGTGAAGCAGGTGTACATGTACTTTCAGTAATTGGCTAGAACAATTGTCTGTAATTTTTAGCATTATGCTATTGGATAGAAAGTTTTAAAAATGTTCTGTAACAAAGAAATCTTTGGCTGCTGCTGGCTGTACATGAGCTTTGCCATCTTTCTATTGTCTCAACCAAGTAATGAGGCTGATGCTGCAATAAAAGCTCAAGGAATGTACCCCAGCAGTCCCAACCTGTCAATGAAAACAGCTCCCCAACATAGGGTGACATCAGGCTGGCAATGTAAATAGTGAGATTCTGCAGGGCTCCATCCTTTTCCCAATGCTCCTCAACATCTCTAACATCTTGGATGCAGAACTTGAAGAAATACTAAGTAAATTTGTTGATGACACTAAACTGGGAGGAGCTGTTGAGTCCTTTGAGGGCAGGGCAGCTCTGCAGAGAGATCTCAACAAATCAGAGAAATGGGAAATCACCAAAAGTATGTAGATTAACAAGGACAAGTGTTGGATCCTGCATGTGGGATGGGGAACCTGGATGTACAGCCAGACTGGGGAATGAGGCTGGAAAGCAGCTGTGGGGCAGGATCTGGGGATCCTGGTCAGTGGAAAGTTGGAGTCAGCAGCACCCTGGCAGGCAGGAGGATCAGCCCTGTCCTGGGGGCATCAGGCACAACATCACCAGCCTGGCAAGGGAGGGGATTGTCCCACTCTGCTCTGCAGTGGGACAGCCTCACCTTGAGTCCTGGGGGCAGTTTTGGGTTCCACAACATAAGAAAGATATAAAGGTATTTGAGAGTGTCCAAAGAAAGGTTATGAAAATTGTGAAAGCTATGAAGAGTGAAGGGTCTAGAGGGGAAGACATATGAGAAGCAGTTGAGGACAAGGAATTGGATTTACTGATCCTAATGGATCCCTTCCAAATCAGGAGATTCTATGATTCTATGATACATGATTCATACAACTTTTTTTGGGCCAGATGATTCAGTGCTCATCTTAGAAGAAGGATGCCTCGGGTCAGACACTGCCCTGACTTTCGTGAGACATTTTCCCCAGCGCTTAATTTACTGCTAAAGCAATGTTTTTGCAACTTTAATTCTCTCTGTGGTGATGTATAACCCTAGAGATGAGGTGGAGGAAAAGGATTTTCCCCCTTCTTATTTATCATAATCAGAATTGTTCAAGAACTTCTATAGAATACCCTCTATGTGCTTTTACATGAAGAGCCATTGTGACTATAGACACTTCTGATGATATATAGGATGTAACAGCCTCCTGTCACTAAGTTCAGCTTTTAAAGTGAGTGGGAAACAGACTTCAAATAATTGCATAGAAATTAAGAAATCCTGAAACGCCCCCTAAAAGAAAAATCTGGGGAAAAACCCAAAAGATATCAAAACATCTGTGCATGAACTAAAGTATTTTGGGAGGGTTTTTTTGACCTTTAAATTCTAAAATATATTGCTATATGAAGTTTTTCTTGATGAAAAAGAAAATGAAAAAAAGCCAGAAATTGTATTTTAGATGAGAAATATTTTTTTTCTTTCTAAGTGGGTCAATATGAGACATCTGGAACATTGTCAGTGTTTTTTTCTCCTAGAACAACTTAAAGGGAAATCAGTGCAATCTGTGAAACACTTTTGCTTTACTAGAATGATATTTTTAGATGGTAATTTTCCTAAAAATACTTTCCTGGCCACTCCTTCTTCCTTGGCCAATTGCAAGTGATAAACCTACAGCCACCATTTAGAACAGTGACTTAGAGTCACTGACACAAATGAGACAAATTAGAGCTGACCAGGAGAATTCTCTATCTGTTCAGAGAATGCTCTTTTTCAGGCTCGATGGCTCCTATTTTTAAGGGTCTCAAGTCAAATACTTCCCAACTGCTAATTTTGTACAAAATGTAAATTATCACTGAACCCGTCACTAAGTCTGACTGCAATGTCAAATACTTTTTCTACTGTGTTATTATCCCGGGGGTTTTAACAAAGTGGCTCTAATTTTTAGAGGTAATATAAATGTCAAATTGTATTTATGAAATACCAGCCTACGTTTTCTTACATAACAGATTTAGTGAGAGGCATAACATAAATAGTTCCCTATATTGTCACTGCCTTTCTAATTATTGCCCATTATTGAAGCTTTGGATTAGTGTAATTAGTGTAACTGAAATAGAATTTAAATATAACAGAATGATTTTATTTTTATTTTAGAGCTTTGGATAATGAACTATCATATCAAATAGAAACTAAAAAATCAATACAAAAAAAACAGTTTATTAAGTTGATAGAACATGCACATCCTAGTCCAATATTTCTGTTTATCTTAAATGTTTGGTCCTCAGTTTTAGTTTTAATGGAAAATATTAATTTTCTCAGTTTTCCATAGCTGTTCCTCCTATAAGCATGCTGTCTTCCTGTTGGTGGGTATTAGAGGAAAGAGATTTACAGGAGCTGCCTTATGTGGGTGTCATCTGACCCTTAAGAATATTCCGTGTTCACATATCTGCTGTTGTCAGACAAAAACCAGAAATTGTTTTTGATTTGTGTCCCATGCCTGCTGTATGTAGTCTCTGGTAGCTCTGTTCAATAAAACATTTAAAATTCCAAAACCAGGCTGAAAAGAAAGTGTCACCACAGAATGGCATCCACAATCTGTCCTCTGTGGGCTTCCATGTCTTTAAACTATGGGGTTTCTTTTTTTGATTTGCCAATAATTTTTTCACTGCCTGGCACAGGGATGTAAAAGATGTTTGTATTGATGAATGAATTAATGAGGGGGAGTTGTTTGTCTTTGGCAGTTTTCCATAGCTGAATGGAAGTGTAAATATACATATACACACATGCAGAATCCTTAGGAGTGGAAAAGACCTTTAAGATTATCAAGTCCAGATATCAACTCAGCACCACCATCATTTATACCATTAAGACACATCCTCAAATGTCACATCCAAGAAATTTTTTAATGCTTCCAGGGACAATGATTCCAACCACTTTCTTGGGCAGCATGTCCCTGTGCCTGACAACACTTTTAGTGAAGAAATCTTTTTTAATATCCAATCTAAACCTCCACAATATCTTTATGTGTATACATGTGGGTTTTTTTTCTATATATACCATTAATATTTATAAAAATATTCTTAGTCAGTCCAAATGCATAATTTTTCATTTTTGTTGCTGTTGTTGGTGGTGGTGGTGGTTAGTTGTTGTTTTTCACATGAAATATCATCATCAAAAGTTTTTTATTTTCAATCATCTACATTCTTTTTTTCTCTTTAAATTGCATGTAATTTCTGTCATAACAGCGGCTCAAAAGACATTCTTTGCCTCTTCCATGTATTTGAGCATTCATTTTAATGTATTTTCATTATAACCTCTTTAGGACAAAAGTAGTTTTTGATACGCAACCAGTTTCAGAAAATGGAATAAAAAATGTGTCCTTCTTCCACCACTGCTCAAGCAGTTTCACAAATGAGGTGGAAGCACTAAAGTTTTAGCTCAAGTCATAACTATAATTTAATTTCCAAAGACCAAATGACTGGAAATCTCCTATCTTAGAAAACAGCATCCAAAGTAAAGAGTAAAGCCTTAGTCCTTGAGTTTGAAACCAGAATAAAATTTCCTATTAGATAATAAAAATGGGCTTGCAGACAAATGGGCAGATGCAGAAATTATATTTATCTTGGGGTGCTGAGATTTGTCCCTCAGTTTCAAGCAGTTCTATAAATCTTTCCCAGAAGCAGAAAAGGTAGGGTAGATTTCTCTGCTACTGGAAAATGGTTGGAGACTGCAAAACTTATCTATTTAGTCTGGAATGGCTTTTTAGTACATTAAAATTCTTGACGAGCAATTTGAATCTGAATTGTGAAATGTGTTGAGTTAGATTAAACATAAAGGGTCTCATTTACCAACTGTTAGTGCTATTGTTGAACATTGCACATAGTTAACTTAGCTCATGGAATTGCTTTAATGCAAAACAAATACAAGCTACTTAATGTACATTACAGAGCATAAAATTCAGTTGATGCCTTTTGATATTAGAGGCATAGTGCACAGGTAGTGAATATCTGCAAATTGTGTTCTGCATTTGAATAATGAATTGACATGAACCTTATTTGATGAAGGTGTTTGCTTTTTGCAAGTAATTTTCCTTTCTTTTATTATAAAGGAAAAGTACATTTATAAAGCAAAACAGTCTAATTATAGGAGGAATCTGTTGACTGATAAGAGCATTGCAGAGGGAACCTATTCATTTAAAAGGCTGATTTACTTAAATATATTCAACGGGGATATTGCAAAATGCTTCATTTGTTTGGGCTTGTTGATATTGAAGGCTGTTTTACTTGGCTGGGTAAATCTAGCAGAAGTTCAGCTGAGAGGGTAGATGGACAAGGGTCAGTGATGGTCCAGCGTTGGGGTCCAGCTTTGCACATCATAATCCAAGTGAACTGAAGCCTTTATATTTCCAAAACACTAGCTTTTATCTCACATTTTTCTAGGTTTTTCTTTATAAGATCATCTAGTGTGAAGTCTCCCTGTCCTTGGCTGGGGCTTTAGAACTAAATGATCATTAAGGTCCCTACCAATCCAAACCATTTTATGACTCTATGATTGATGATGATCACAGTAAAAAGAGAAATGGAGAAATTAGACATATATGCTTAGGGTTCTTCATGAGAAAAGATCTTCAGAACTCTAGCTGGAGAGAGTTTATGACCTTTGGAAGAAGTTTCAGGAAACTCGGGAGGACTACAAAGGTGTTGTAAGGTCATGCAGGGAGAAAATTAGAATAGCCAAAACTCAGGTGGAACTGAACTTGGCTACTGCCTAAAAAATACAAAATATTTGTATAAATACATTCAGAACTAAAGGAGGGCTAAAGAGAATTTTTTTATTTATTTTGTCCTAATGATGCTGGCACAATGGAAAAAATCATTTTGTGTCAGTACTATTGGCTTCTGTGTTGTCATCCATCTTTGCTATCAGATACCTTTAGGTCTTAAGTCTTGAAGTGAAATTTGTCAGGAATTCATGTCCTCCCAAAATTTTCAGAAATGGAAAAGGGCAAAAGTCAGAGATGAAATCTATCACTACAGACAGAGGGGGCCTTGGAAAAGGAAGTCAGTGCAGATGCATTTTACAATCAGCATAGAAGAATCTGTCTACCTACAAATTAATGAGATTAAAATAACAGTAGGCCAAAGGAATTAGTTCAAAAGGTCACAAAAATCTTTACAAAGGAAACCAACATGTATTTTACAATGGATATTACAAGCCCAGAGCAGCCATCAGGCTTTGTGCAAGGTGGGATTTTCAGCTTCAGTATTCTTTTTTGGTTGAATGAGAAGTTTGCCTTAACTAGAAGTAAACCAATATTTGTCATCCTGAGCCAAGAAAGCTGGAAAGCTGAGCACTTTCTAGCTGTTTAATGGGTCATAGCTGCTATTTTTCCTGAGAGCTGGTTTTGCAGCAGTGTTTTCCCTTAGAACAGCACGTGACATATTTGTTACAAAACTCAATTTGTTAGTGCTGTAGTCTGAATCCATGTTTCAAGCTATTGGCAAGGAAATAGGGAATCACCTGAATAAATGCACAGAAGAGGCAATTCAAATAGCAAATGTGAAAGGTCTGCAATCTTTAGACCATCCCAAAAGAAGACATTTCTTGACATTTCTCAGCTTACTGAACAGTGATGGATAAGCTGATTTAGCTGCAGCAGTTTATAGTGGCATCATCTGATAGATGCCTGCCCTCTGGGGTCCCTGCAGATGAAGATGCACAGACCTTAGTTCACATTAGTTTAAACTGTCCCTGAGGTGGGTTTAATAATCTCTGTAATGTCCTGCTCTGTATCCTGTATGTGTGTGACAACTCTGAGAAGAAGCAGAAGCAGTCCTGTGAGAGCAGTAATATCTTTATGTCACTGAAGAACCAGAAATTTGGAGCTTGTCACCTTTTTTTTATGTCACGCTCACTTTCCACCTCGACAAAAAGACTTTTCAAATTAGGATGGATGTTCCCATTAAACAACAGGGTTTCAAAGCCAGTTGCCATTTAATAGAATTTAATCAAAATGCTTAATGATATGTCCTCTTACTCATGCACAGCCCAGCCTGGTCTGTGTAGAGCAGTTCCTCTCATGCAATGGCATTCTCAGAGCACAGCACCTTTGTTTGGCACAGACACCCTTCCCAGAGAGCTGGGACAGGAGGAGAAAAGAGAGCTTGGAGCAATCCTTGCAGCTCTCTCTTCACACGGGTATACCATCCACATCCTCCAGTAATTTAAAGAAAGTTTACATTGCAACGGAGAGAAATGCTGGAGAAAATTTTACTTGCCTGTTGTGGTTGTACTCAGTGCTCCTAATTATTTGTCTGCCTTTTAGAACATGTGGTCGATTGTCCAGTGTAAATCAGCTGAGGACAAATTTGAAAAAGCACCATAAGATATGAAGACAAATGCTAAATAATTCAAAACTGGACTAATTGAGTAATATTTTAAACATTAAATCATGCAAGTTTTAAGCCCACCTGCAGGTGCATTTTTCTATTACTTTTTATATTTAGACTATAATCTATGCCGAGGAATGGCTGAAAATAGACCTATTAAAGTGTAGTCATGCACAACACTACGTCACAGCATTCACATAAGCTATGAAATTAACTCACTTTCTTCCTTCTTCTCAGCAGTGTAGCATTTAAATGCCGGGCTAATTTTTGCCTGAAAAAAATCAGCAGTGGATAATAAAGGAGGGCATATTTTCACGACATTGTGCCATTGTACACCAATCCACTTCCAATTTTCTATTGTTTTGAGCTGCATTTCTTAATGCTCCCTTTTTTGCTTTGGCCATGGTGAGAGTAAAAAATATCCGTGCTGAGGCTGGAGATTTTGAAACCTTTGAAGAGCAGCCAACTCTGTCAATTATCATCAACTGTTTCTCTGCAGGTCTAGAGAGCAGTTCTCTTTGTGCCTACCACAGAATTCTAGTTAACTCCTTGAAGATTGGCATGAGAAACTGCAGGAAGCATCCTGGCTCAGGCCAAGATTTGTAAAATGCAGGTTTTAGGGAAGTCAAAGGGAGAAAAACACAGGAGATGTGCTGGCATGTGGTTCTCTGTTACTTCTGGATTTTGGTACTGTCCAAAGGCCAGTCCTATCTGGCCTCTAGGAATTGTATTCTTACCCCAGCAGTGATAAGCAATGGACTAAGTTGCAAATTGTCCATGTTTCCCAAACCCAGGGTTTAATAAATAGTTTTGCTTTAAATCTAAGCAGTTTAAATCTCAAATATTGGTAATTTATAAAAGCATCTGTTGACAGAAGTGAAAACTTCTGATTTATGGTGCCCCAATGAAAACTCAGCTTACATTCTAAGTCTAAAAGTGCTGTTTGGGAAATATTTGTGGTAAACATGCTGTGATCTGTCCTGTTCCATTCTCCCACAAGAGCTACACTAACACAGACATGGATCCTGGAGCACAGAGTGGCTCATATTTGTTGATGGGATAGCAATGCCACCTGCATTTGTTCACTAATACAGATTACAAGGGACACCTTGCTACCATCAAGCTATAACCTTTGTAGGAGGCAATAAGGAGGGAAAAGGAAAGTGAATGTAGACATCTTTATAGTTATTTCCAACCCTCCTCCTCCAGCAGAGAGGGTGTTTTTCACACAGGACTCGGTGTTGTGGGGAGAGACATTGGCTCCACAGTGGGACATGTGGGAGGACAGGGGTAGATTTCTCTATTATATTGTTTGGTCTGAGGGTCTTCTCATGTGACAGCCTTGCTGAGACCTAATAATTTTGTTATGGTTTGGGCAAAATGAACATGTGGAATGAGACACTCTTGGATTACACCTCTAGCTAGTTGGGTGGCTGGGAGGTCGGGATGGTTAAAATCTCTCTTTGGTGCCATCTGCTTGATTAGAATGGAAGAATCATGGAATGGCTTGGTTTGGAAGGGACCTGAAATACCATCTAGTTCAAACCCCCTGCCATGGGCAGAGATACCTTCCACTAGACCAGGTTACTCCAAATCCCATCCAGCCTGGCACTGAACAGCCCCAGGGATGGGGCAGCCACAGCTTCTCTGGAAAACCTGTGCCAGGGCCTCACCACCCTCACAGTAAAGAATTTTGTTCCTAATCTCCTGTCTAAACCTACACATTTTTAGTTTAAAAAAAGGCATTACCCCTTGTCCTATCACTATATACTTTTGTAAAAAGAGATGAATGACTGTCCCCAGCTGGGTTTTTGTGGAAATCTGTCACACAAATTGAGATAATGAATTTTAATTTCTCTACCTTATTTTCTTGATACTTTTACTATACAGGGCAGCTTTTATGTCCCATCTGAAAATTGTATGCAGCGTGCATACAAGTGGCATAAGGATCTCTGTCTTCTGCTCCTGAATGCTCAAAGGGGTCTTCACTCATATTACACCCTCATAATGAATGAGATTCCTGATTTACCACAGCTGAAGTTGGGTAAGTGAAAATTCATTTAAAATCACTGAATATTTTACAGTGCTGCATTTTTAAACACACATATTTTAGTACCAAGATTCTTGGTCTGTTCAGAGACTTTAAGGGATTTTCATCTATGTTTTCTGATAGGTGTTTATTTTTGCTGTTAAAGATGACTGACTCCTCAAATGATTTATATCCTTTCATAGGATGTGGCCTGATGTGTAGATGAATAAAATATTTTTATATAGTTCAGAATATTTGCCTTTTGGTGATTTTTGGTGTCAGCTGCATTTTTAAAAATGTAACTTCTAGTTCTGCATGGCCATGAAATCTTAGGAAGACTCTTAACATATTTTTTTTTTCTCCTGAGCAAACATTTTTTATAGTTGAAAAGAAAAACCTGAAAGGTGATACAAGTGGGTTTAAATTACACTCCTTTCCTTGTAACTCACAATATATTCCTCCACCGTCAATTACCACTTGCTCTTCAAAATTATTCTGATTTTCTTCTTAATTCAATTGTTTAATAGATTTTCTGTTTTTTTGGCAGAAGGTATTTTTGGCTGGTCAGGCCTGTTAGGTCTAATGTGCAAGTGCTGGCTGGCTGGATTTACAGGATGGAGTTCTGGAATTTGTGTTTAGTCATCTTTGTAATGACAGCATGAGGTCCTATGAAAATGAGACTCAGTCATCTCATTCAAATTCTGCTGTCTCACCTGTTTCTTTGAATTCAAGGAATGTGGCTCATCATTTCACATCTGTGTTTTTGTATTTCTGTGCTGTGCAGGTTTTGAAGTTATGAGTTTTGTTACATTGCAGAGATAATTACATGAGGAGGGTTTATTGCATTGGCCAGTAGGTTTTAAATGGGAGTAAAATTTTCCAGTATAATCCTTATAAATAAGAACTATCAAATACAATGCACTATGCTTCACACACTTCACACACTTGTGGACTTGATAGATCCTATTTTCCACTTCATCTCTTGTCCCTCAACGTATATTTCCCTTCCAGACAGTCTAAAGTCATTAAAGTCATAGGTAGTAACATAGTGTGTTATTAAATCCAACTACAAGAGAAAAAAACCCTAAAGAAAACCAAAATAAAACACCATTTTAATTTGCAGCTTATGAGCTCTCAGACAGAACACAAGCAACAAAACTGCTTCACAGATCTTGGTTATAGGTATAGATAACAGAGGATTTGTGGCTCACCCAGACAGGGTTATAGGCTGTGAGATGGCAGAGCTCTGCATGGATGAGTGACCACAACTCCATGAGCTCCCCAGAGCACATATGTATGTTCTAAACACCATTTGCCTGTTTTGAAGTGAATTCTGGTACTGAAGCAGGCACTTTATTTGCAAAGGTACTTCTTGTAATGCATGAAAATTTGCAAAATGCAAATACCCTTTTTAGCCTCTTGAGCAGAGTGTTATTCGCATCATTTTATTCACAGTGTGAAAATCTAGTAAAGATTTGGTTTTAAGGCCGATCTTCTGACACCTGCTGCACAAGTCAGTAAAATTATGGGGTGTAAGATTCATGCAGTAAGATGAATATAAATCAAATTTTTATATCTGTCTCTGTACATTCATTGGGGTGAAACACACCCAATTAAAAATATGTCATCTGATGCAGGTAGTGCTTTCTAATTTGGGATGGCACCTTGTATTTACTGTATTTCTCCAATGAGCAGGGGAAGAATGTAAATGACTCATCCAGCTGTAACATTTGTATTGGCCATATTAATCTCACAGGTTTTTACAAAAGATTAAGATAAATCCAAGAATATAAATATCTGCACGTTTTCTTAATTATTTTTCCCTAATTATTTATTCCCTATATTTTTTTCCTATTAATTTATTCTTAATTATTTTTCCCTATTTTTTTCCCTCGGCTTCCTCAGTAGTATTTGTAAAAAGAAAGTAGCTTACCTTAAACATTAAAAGTGGGAATGGTTATTTTCCAAATTTTACCATCTCAGATTGAGTCTTTTCAAGGCACAACTCATCTTGGTCTGTCCTTTCCCATTTATTAGTGCTATCTGAGAGGAGACATTTGGGAATTGAGGAGGGCATTGGTCTGTGAGTTGTTTTGCTTTGTTCCTGCTTTGTTTCTTTACAGACACCATTAGAAAGTTCCGCATTGCAAAATGAGGCTGCTGAAGCTGGAGAATTGATTGATGTCCTCCTTTTCCTGATAGATTGTGGTGCATTTAAAGCAGAGTCTCCCTGTGCTGGATTCTCTCAGGATTAAATCAAAACACCGCTGCTTGCAGTGGTGAGGCAATTCCAGCTTCACAAGGCAGTACAGAGATGCTCAATATTTTACTGGTCAGGAATTTGATGTTGATACACAGCCCTCTGTAGCACACCAGGGACAACCATTCCTTGCTCATCATTTGTTCAGACTCTGTATTCAGTTCTACAGTTGGCCATAAATACCAAAGGATAAAAATCAAACTTCTAGTAAAAGAGAATCAACAAAGAGTCAAATTCTGTTGTCTTTGTCACCAAAAAACTAACACTTTCTACTGGTTTAGTGGTCCAGATTGCACAAGCAGAAATTGCACCTGCAAGAGTACAAAGTGGATTATGGAGTGCCCACACCCAAACAGAAACTTCTGTCAGGAAGAATACCAAATGGCTGACTTCTCTCATGAATAAACAGCAGAGAATTAATATTTCACATCCACTGTTCTCAAACCTGATGTCTTTCTTTTTGTTTTTTTTCTTTTTTTTTTTTCCCAGAGGAGCTATCTGTGGAAGAGACAGTATCCCAGCTTTGTATGGAGCTGCAGGTATTTCCTTCATCAGAACATGCCCATAGGTTTTTCAAGTCCATTTTTCAAGTGCACTGAGACAGCCCAGTAATACACCAGAGCAGGAAAAAAAGCAATTTGGTGCCATCAGAAAGTTTACTGTTTCTCTTCCACCAACTACTTTGCATAACTCTGATTAGTTGCTTATAAGGTGTTCCTGTCACTGTTAACAAGACACCAGCTGGATTGTTCTAGCATGCTTCAGTGAGCCTACCCTGAGTATCAGGATGACAAAAAAATTATTTGGGGTAGGTTGCAATTATAGCTTTTCTGCTGACAGGAGAAAAAGTACTTTGGCAGGTTGTTCAACCATATATTTTCAAATAAAAATACCTAAATGTATTTGAAGGATCATGGGAGCAAAAAAAGTGATTTTGGCACAGAAGTGACTGAACTACACTCTTGAACTTGCTCCTGCCAAGTTTATTTCAAGTGAGACAAAGACAAGTCATCAAGAGTACCAGAAAGAAATGCAAGTGCCAGCTGATCACTGGAAAAATCAGAGATGTCATATATTTTATTTATCATAGGATCATAGAATCATTAGGTTTGGAAAAGACCTCCAAGATCATCAAGTCCATCCTTTGACCCAATATCACCAT